>LNAC01000940.1:753-37152 GCA_002007465.1 Ailurus styani | reverse complement strand
CCGCGCCGCATCCCGCGATCCCCCCCACCTTTGTTTTCCTTACCTTAAACATTGAAACGCGGGCGTCGGGAGCAAACTCGGGCACGTAAACGGAGCGTTGTAAAAGATTGTGTTCAATGAATAATGAAACATGTCCACATGATTGACTTGATCATTTTCCGGGGCTGAGGGGGGACGGGCGCCCTGCTCGCGCGCCTCGCTCGCCCACTCGGCAGAGCCCTGTGAACTGTTCCCAGCCCAGCCGGGGCAGGGCGGGCTCGATTTTCATCTGCCTCTTTTCAGAATCGCCCCGTTCATTGATACTCATCACCCAGCCCCAGCAGACATCCCCATCCCCGGCTCGGCCTCCCCCTATCTGGTAGGTGAAATGCATTGTACCATTAAAAACGCTCTCCATTGTCGCCCTGGCATAATTCACAGCAACTAGATAGGTCTTGCGGCATTTAGCTTTGATGAGCCAGAGACTGAACCCTTGATATAATAATCTACAAAGAATGGTGTGTGATCGTCCATTTTTTCTCTCTGTCTAGCAACTAAGAAACCATTTAACACAGCGCAGCTTGCTTCTGACCTTGAGCTCATGTAAACACACTTATTAAAATCTATCTATTCTCCAAGAGCTACATTCTGATTGTCAGACTCGTTACTGAGACATATATCAGCCCCTTCGCTTGTCACTACTTTGCATTCCTGCCTTTGACTAAAGAATTTTTTATCCAGCCGAGAGGGAGAGAGAGATTGCCACAGAGGGAGAGGAGAGAGAGAGACGGAAAGGGGGAGAGGAAAAAGCTTAATTCTTACCTGCTCCTGAAACTATTTAAAGTCTGTTTCTTTTCTGGGGGAAAAAAAAAAAAAAACTCCCGGGTGAATCTCGGTGGACAGCGGGACGCGGAGAATCAGTCACAGCCCGGGCGTTTAAGGGAGTCATCAGCGATCAAATGACGTTGATCCGCGCTGTAACCTTGTGGCGTATTTAATGTAAATAAGGCAGTTATGTTGCCAATCGCCGCGATACAAACACGAAGAGGTCCTCAGCCTCGCCTCCCGCGCCTGCCATTAGAGGCGACTTTATTTACAGACACTATTTAGGAGATCATGATAATTCTAAAACAATACTAGTGCCAAATGATTATGAAAATATGATTTTAATTAATCACGTAGTAGGCAAGGAAATTAGCATACGGTAATTAAACTTCGAGAAAAACGTCACGCAGGTTCTCTGCCTTATGGGTCCAGAATAATCATCACGCGGTGGGCTCCAGGACCTAATTATCAAACAAAATAACTTTTTTTAAGGCAACTTTGCAAATGCTGGTCCTCCAGGCAAACGCTTTGGTAAATACTGTAAGGCGAGGTAACAAGGTAGAGATGTGAGTGATGCTGGAGGTTGGGTTTCTGCGAAGCAAGGAAGAGGGGGAAAGAAGGGGGAAAAAGCTGAATAATGCAATTATGGATTCTCTGTCCTAGAGTTAACAAAAGCTGGTGCCTCAAAAGCCTCTTTGTTATGGGATTATATAATGATCCTGGTGTCATTATGGGAAAAAAAGATTCAGTAATAATAATAAAAGAAGTATCCAGACACACCAATGAGGACCTTGTTTTAAAGAAAAGACTTGCATGTGACATTGGGGCATGTTAATAGCAGAAAGACAGGATCCAAAAGAGTTGACAAATAATGGAGGAGAGAGGGAGGGAGGGAGGGAGGGGGGAGAGAGAGAGAGAGAGAGAGAGAGAGAGGGAGAGAGAGAGAAAGGCCTGTGCTGTGCATGATTAAGAAGCATTGGAGACAGATTGATTATTCAAAACGCCAAGCCACAGGGACACTTAAAACATTGATTCAGGTAAGACTTGTTCTAGCCTGCCTGATCTGAGTTCCCCTAAGATGACTGGTGGATTTTAAACCAGGGCACCACAATACATAAAAAGCAAAGATAAAGAAAAAGCACGGCACCGCCTCCCCCCCCACCCCACCCCATCCTGTGGAAGGAGGCACTCGGTGGCAGAGAACCAGTGTCAGGTACAGAAAACTTTGCGCTAAGAGGAGCAGTCAGGCAGCAGCTGGACTGGAAGCTCGGATACAAACGGGAGGGACCCCGCTGCCCCTGGCACCTGGCCTTGGCACCTCACTGCCTCTGATCCAGCTCCCCAGGCCTGAGGTCGGTGGGCACCCGGCCTGGTCACCGCTGCCTGCACCCTCGGGCTCTGTCCTGAAAACCCAGGGCGTTCTCGATCTTTATCTGTCTATCACCTATCTGTCTGTCTCTCTCTGCCCAGGATTTTGGGGAGGGAGAAAAGAGTGTTTCCCCCAACCAGCTAGTTCTATGAGACTCTTAAAGTCCACTCAAATCTTTGTACTGGTGTTAAAAAAAATCCCCTGCCTACCCCCAAAAGTTTAGGAATTCAGTTCGCATTTTCCAATCTGATGTGTCTGAAATTCTCTTTGAACAAATTCCAAAATACAAGGGTTTTTTTTCCTTGTATAGAAATTAGCATCGCAATCACATCAATGATATCACTATCTCTATGGGAATGAGAGCCAGAGCAGTGGGGTGTTCTTTATTTCAATTCTTCGGGGATCAACTGATTATACTCTGTCGTCTTTTGAACCTGTTATTGTAAGTCAAGTGATTCTTTATAAGTGACAGCTCCGACAAAGAGGCGAGCAGGGCCGAGCAGGTCGAAAGGAAGTGGCCATATGGACTTGGAGAAAAGGCACTTTCTCCCCAAGAGAATGGGGGTGGCAGTCGCCTTTTAACCCTCGAGCCGCCGGCCCCGCATGGGCCTTGGGAGGCAGGGAGCCGAGCCTCGGGTCCCGGCACTGTCCTCGGGCACGCCGTGGTGCCCATCGGGGCTGGGCCCGAGTGGTGGCCTCCTGGCCCGGGGCGCGTCTTCCAGGCCCGAGGAGCCCGCGGCCTTCCAAGGCCGTGCCCCTCAGGAGGGCCGCGTTCCAGGCGACTGGGGACCTCGGCTGGTGCGCACGGCCGCTCGAGGCCGCAGAGATTTTGTGCAGCTCAGCTGGCCTGAGCCTACCGGGCAACGACCGCCCACCACCTGGAGGCCGCGCCCCACGCCCGGAGCCCCGCGGAGGATTCCAGAGGGGGGTTCGCCGGCGCCCCCTGTCGGCGCCCGTGCGCTCTGCGTTCCCCGAGGACTCGCGCCGGCTGCCTTGGGGGGCGATGCGGAGAGACCTTCCTGGGCAGCTGAGCTCCTTGGGGGTGGGAGTCAAGGTGGGAGGCGAGGGGCGCTGGCCAATGACCAGAGGCCTGGAGCCTTGCACAGACAGAGCCTTGCAGAGACACCTACCTGCGTCCCACTGAGCACAGGAGTTTCCCATAGAGTTTAGTGGCCACTTCCACAGCCTGTGGCTCTTTGATCCTTTCCCCCTTCTCCAGAATTTCTAGGCCTCTCCAACCTCGTCCTCTAGCTCTGGTGCTGCCTGGAAGGCCTCTCCTCACTGACTCCCTCTCCTCCTTCCCAGACTCTGGAGCACTTCCCAGTGTCACGGACAGGCCTGGCCAGGGCTGGACCCTGTAGCTGGAGTACAAGCAGAGACTCCCAGGGACCCGGCCCGCGTCCAGGAGTCCTGCAATCACCAATCCTCACAGCCCTCTGGCTGGACAACCACTCCTGCCACCCCTCCCACCCCCGGGCTTTCCACTCTGTAGTGTCTTCTTCAAGATCACACCATCTCTGGCTTCTTGAAGTGGATGGAAGTCATTGGGAGCCTGGGCTGGCAAGTTAGTTGGATGGTGGTCCCGGATAAAAATCGAGTTCTTTGGTGACTCCTGTACCAGCTCAGAAGCAAGGGCCTTAGAAGCTCTACCATGTTGGAATATATCAGCACCTTGTAATAAGCACTTGGCTTCTGTGCCCGTATACTTTGAAAGCAATACTTCTCACACCAAATAGATTGGTTCTGACCTCTGTCTTTAGATGATCAAAAGGGACTGATTCATAAAATATTACCCAACTACTACTTTAGAATTGTGCTTCCTGTGCCAACAGTACTCGTTTGGGTTTTGTTTCTGTATTGCTCTGATTTTCTCCCCACGCTATTCTCTTCCTCGTAACTTTTCTCGTGATATCAACAGGTTAAAAAACTAGCCACTGGCACGGCCGTTGCCTGCGACCCAAAGACTGAAGCACAAGCGAAAGCATCCAGTGGGGCTGCTTGGGCTCGGGAGTGGAGGGGTAGACCAGAACCAAGTCCTCTGGCCCCAGACATCAGTTTCCCCACTACATAAAGATACCCTCCAATGATGTATAAAGTCCTATGATCACGGAGAGTCAGCGTCTCTAAAAGAATGGTAGTAGCCTCCTTCAGGTCCCCCTCTTCAAGCAGAAGGAAGATGCTGAGAGCTCTGTAGAGGCCCATGTGTTCAGTGGGAAGTTGGTCTGGACACTTTCACGGCCCCAGCTGGATTCTCATGGACAGTCCCTGCCTCTCAATTTCAGATGGCCCAGGAGGTCATCACCACCGAGCAGGTGCTTTTCTTTACTCCAGGGGAAAGCATGCCTGGGGTTCAACCATGCGCTTTCCTTCCCCTCCCTAAATGTGTTTCTCCTCTGCTGAGGTCAGGCATCTCTCTCCAGGGAGGAGACACAGCTGCCTTCTCAGCAGTGGACACCTCAGGAGAGCAGGGTTCAGAGGTGTGCCCTTAGAGGTGGGAGAGTGAGTCCCGAATAAAGAGAAATGGAGAAGAATCTAACCTACACAGCAATTCTGCCAGGAACTTGGCCATGGCCACGGAGAGGACAGTCAGGCCATCTTCATCTCCTCTAGCATCCCCTCTCAAGCATACTTTTAAAGACCTGGGGTGCTGCTCTCCCCAAATTTCCCCCCAAAAGTCGTACACCTCTTCTGGTCTTTCCAACGGAGGGAGGAAGTCAACATGGCAACACCTGTTTGTCCTCCCAGATCAAGCCCCTTATCCTAGCAGGAGACCCTGCCTTTCCTCCCCCAGGGTATCAGGGTGGGGCTCCTGCTTCAGGTCCCAGCCAATCAGCATATCCTAGCTCTCTGAACACTGTAGTTGGTTCAGGAATAGGCATGTGACCTAAGCTGGTCCAGTCAGAGTGAATCTTAGTGTTTTTGTTTTTGCTTTTAATAGACACCAGTGGAATGGTTGAGTTGCCAGACAGCTGTGGTCCAGTCCCCATGCCCACGCCAGGAGAGCAGAGAGGACAACCAGCAGAGACCACCAAGGAGGGCTGAGAATGGTGCCCACACAGCAGAGAGCTGAGGGAAAATGGAGAAATGAGCCTGCTTGTATTAAGCCCTGCATCCAGCCACACCTGCAACCAGCTCCATCCCTGCAGCTTTCTGTTTTGTAACCTGGTAAATTCCCATTGTTACCTCAATTCCGTTTGCTTTGGGTTTTCTGTCACTTGCCACAGAATGAGGCCTGATACACTTAGCACCTTACAAAAACAAGGAATACCTGGACCAGGGATCAGAAAACTCATAAGCAAGGCTGAAGCAAGGTATGGGGGGGGGCGCAGAATAGGGGAGGCAAAAGCAGGGCTCCTGATGCTCTTCCCAGCAAGAGAGCAGCCAGGGAACTTGCCGGAATTCTCTTAAAGCTACAGGTGTGGCTTGCTTTGCATAATAGCTCTGTCTCCAAAAAGATGTTTGTAAATTGAATTTTGGTGACTTGAATCTGATTCAAGACCTCTCCGTCAGTCTTTCATCAAGTGAATGGTCATGTTCTGAAGGAATGAATTAAAGGTAATTTATTAATGATTGTAATTTTCCTACCTCAGTCATACAGTTTAAAGTGAGACCAACCTGGATGTCTTCGTGGTATCTTTGTATAAATTAGTCAAAGGGCAAGAAACTCTGCTGAGCACTATCGGATACAGTTACAAGACTACATTCCAGCTCCTTTGCAAGACTGCTGAGCTGGAATATACTAGGCGAACACTGAGCATCGGCTTTGGGCCCTGAACCTATCTGCAACAGCTCTGATCACTTTGAGTTAAGTTTTCAGGAGTGGGGAACCATAAAGCTAGTGGACTTCCTGGCCTGAATGTGACTTGTGCTGTATTTACCTGCACAGGAGGAATCAATTAGATAGCCTATAATCTCTAAATTTGGGGGAATTTTAAGACTGCAAATTAAAACAAAGTATCAAATTATGAAATAAACCTACCAGTGGGAATGCAAGAGCTAATTTTCTTAAGATGTCTTCGATGCTTTTATTATTCTCTTCCCAGGTTATAAATATGTCCACCATGAAACACACAGCCATGACTTGGTCCCTGCTTTTTCAAAGTTCCTGAAAGGCCTAATTTTACCTTGGGAAGAGGTCTAATTTTGTTTGCCACTAGAAACAAAAGGGACCAAATGTTGGGAGAATGTAGTTGCCCGGAATATTGTATAGCTAGCTTTTGGCTCATGGATGGGAGCTGGTCCGTGTAAGGCAGACAGAATTAACAAGAATGATTCCCCCAGGGTTTCCCTGGGTAAATACTGAGGTTTATCACCATCTGCAAGGAAACAGCTGGGAAACAAATGAGAATGACCAAGTTAAGGCAAAAAAATAAGTCCCTTGAAATTGGCCAACACTCAGAATCCTGAGTGAGCCTCCCTTGGGTCTGCCCAGGACACAGACCACGGAAGTCAGGTCGAGCAGTGAGTCGGGGGGCTAGAAGGTTTGACCTGGGAAGTAACATCACTATAAAGACTTTATTTTAAATCCTGGCTCCATAAAAGGTCTCAGTTAAGTCTTAAGGATCCTGAGGAATCAGAGAAGGAAGATGGGAAGAGGGGAATGTGCTAAGGGTCAAATGTGTGTTGAAAGTGCCAGGCTCCAAGAGGGGGACAAAGTTGAATCCGATGGTGGCATTTGGGGGAGATGGCAGTAGCTCACAGGTAGTATACTTAAATCCCTCGGGAATCTCTGGCAGACTGTGTCTTCACTGGAACCCATGGTTCTTGAGGGTTCTAGAATCTTCCAGGGTACCCTGCAGTCTGTGCCTGGGAAGTCAACCAACAGAGTAGAAATTGG
Source organism: Ailurus styani (assembly GCA_002007465.1). Lineage (NCBI taxonomy): Eukaryota > Metazoa > Chordata > Mammalia > Carnivora > Ailuridae > Ailurus > Ailurus styani. The sequence continues at coordinate 30,142 of LNAC01000940.1, read as the reverse complement.
GAGGCCGGCATCTTAGGGTATAGGCAGGCAAATATGAAAGCACGTTAGTGACTGAGGACAAATTAATTCACTTTGGTAAGCATTTGAGACATAGTTATGTTCATCCATCTTATTCAGCCCTCCTCTAACTCTGAGAATCTCAATCTGTGGACCTCCCAAAGTTATAACTGCCCACTTAAGGTGTACTGCCTAAGACTCTGTTTGTGGGATGTCTCTCCCCACCCAGGCTAGGAGCTTCCACAGGACAGACATGAAGTCTCCTCCATTGCTAGACCTCAGGCCTAGCCCAGCCCCTGGCACAGTATGGGGTGTGAGGGAATTTTGCTGGAACTAATCAAGAAATTCATTCTAATACTTAAATAACTCATAATATATGTCAGGTACTTTTTAAACCTTTATTGACTAATTGAGTGAGTGAGTGAGTGAGTGAGTGAATGAATGAATAAATGAACATCACTACTTAAAATGTGTTGCCAGCACTAGAAATTAGTTGCAACTTTTAAGAATCAATGCTATCTTCTCTGATAGAAAGTAACTCTTGATTCACATTAAAGAATAATTGCAAACATGGAAAAATACAAATAAAATTACTATATCCCCCCTTAATGTCACCTGTAAGCTTTTTGTGTATTTCCTTCCAAGCATTTTTCTTTGCATATCATTTCTTTTCTTTTCTTTTCTTTTCTTTTTCTTTTTTCTTTTTTTTTTTTTTTTACAATTTTTGGATCATTCTCTATAAGCAATTCTGTTTCTTACTTTTATTCTCTAAAGTTTGTTTTTAAAAAGAGACAACAGGCCTGGGGCACCTGAGCGGCTCAGTTGGTTAAACGTCCGACTCTTGATTTTGGCCCAGGTCATGATCTCAGGGTTCTGGGACTAAGTAAGCCCCATGTCCGGCTCCATGCTGAGTTTGGAGCCTGCAGAAGGTTCTCTCTCTTCTTTTCTTTCTGCCCCCATCTCTAAAAGAGAGATGGAGGGAGAGAGAGAGAAAACAGGCCCAAAATGGAGTCACTTGTACTAAAGCCCCATGTTAGAAAACCAAGACTTAATACTTAACCTAATTGTAGTTTCAACTTCCCCCAGGAATAAATCTTAAACCAGTCAATCTGGAATTTCCTGGCAAGGCTAGTGAAGTAATCTGCCTCTGTCCCCCAAAGAAAGAAATAATCTACTCTTCTGTCCCCCAAGGAAAGAAGAAAGAAAGGTAATCTATCTCCCAAAGAAAGAAGAGGTAATCTACTCTTTCCTTGCCCCTGCTGCCTTCTGCCTATAAAAGTCTCTCATTTTGTTCAGCTCTTCAGAGCTCCTTTCCGTGTCCTAGATGAGATGCTACCCAACTCATTCATCATTTAAAAAGCCAATAAGATCTTTAATACTCAGCTGAATTCATTTTTTAACAGATTTGGTGGCAGCAGTGGGACTAAAGGAGACTTCCAATGGCTTCAGGGACAAAGAGAAACACAGGCATGATCCTGTGAAGTCTCTAGAGTGTTTTGTCCTTCTCATCATTTCCAAGTGCTGTGGGTCAGTTCCTCTCAGTTCTGGGCTCTGCTTTCTTTGTGCTGAGTTCCCAATCTAGCTGGCTTTCTAGTCTGTAATTCCCTTTTTGGAAACCCAGTCCAGTCCACAGTACTCGTGTTGGGAGTCTCCTGGTTCAGTCCTCTCAGAACTCACTGGTGGTGTGCACAGAGCCTTCCCTTGGCCAGGACACAACAGCATCTCCTGGGTACTGTGGATATGTTAAGGTGCACATGTGTATTTGTCTTGCTTTGTGTTGCTAATGGGAATTTCAGAAGTGGCTGCAAAGTTGATGGACATGGGTCAAACATTTACAAGCTGTTAGAGGACCCGTCACCTATCCCAAAGGCTCCCATGTTAGGATAAGTTGGTCATGGAATGGGTTAGGTTGACACTAGGTCATCTGCCAAGCTCAAGAAAATTCCCATGCAATGAGGTATATTGTAAAATACCACACAATCCCCAACCATAGAGGCACATTCCTTTTGGATGTTAGTTTGAGACCTAAAGGCTTAACTGAAAAAATAAATAATAGGAAAAATAGGATCCTTAAATTCAAAGAGTTGAATGTACCACCTTCCAACATATCTTCCTATTTTATGTCTAAGAACTATGGACGTAAACGTTCTGGAAGCTGTAAATATCTACACAAAAATGACAAAACTTATTAAAAATGACCTGTCATGACAATGGCCATTATGGGGATGGTGACAATCAGATAAGATCCTTCAAGAAGTGCCCTTGAAAGCAAGGGCTTCGAAGTCAAACAGACATACTGGGGTACCTATTTTAATTGTATGCAGAAGGCTCCAGAAGGCCTTAAAAATTCCAAAATAACTTCACTGGATGATTTATTGTAAAACATTAAAGACACTAGAGGTACCTAAAACAAGACTGTAAGATTATCGTAAGTCTTACTGTACCCTCCTACCCTCCTTTGAGTCCTCATTCTAGTAACCCTCTGGCTAAACCATCTTCCCACTCTGAAGAAAACACAAGACCACAAAGAGAAGTCCACCAAGTGTGGTTTTTGCAGATTTTTGTCTGCCTTCGAAGGAGTTTGCCCATATAGGCTCCTCCTAGAGTTGACAGGACTCTGAGGGATTTTCTGGTAGACCGCTACATAGTTGCCTTAGACAGACAAAGGAAACTAAAATGTAATTCAGGAAGAACACTGGCAAATTTGGGCAGATACCAGAGCCTACAGAGGGGATCCTGGGAAAGCTGGCAGAAGCCAGTGAAGGGTGAGATTTCTTACTAGAGTCAGGTTCCCCAAATATCTGCCTACAGTGCCCAGCAGAGAGAGAAAAATGAATTATCTTTTGCATCCTCTTTGGGAATGTCTCGAGTCCATGGGGTTGTTCAGTACTGCCAGACTTTTTTTACTGTTTCCAGCTAAAAACTGCAAGATATGTAAAAGGGGTTTTAAGTATTTCTGTAGTAAGAAGTTGGCCAGATTGAAAGCTGATATTCAGAACCTGATAGAAATTATTTTAGGCCTCCTCCCCTAAGCTAAAATGAAGCTATCTACCCAGAGGGAAAGGTCATTTAAAACTTAGGGAAAGGAAAAATATTTTAAATGTCTTCTCCACAAATATTATTAGTAGAAAGCTTTAGCCATCTGAACAGGTAAGCTTAACTTATTTCATCTACCAGAAAAACAACTTAGAGTCAACGTTTTCATCACTAGTGAGTTTTGTATTATGGAATGTGATTCACAGTAGTAATTTTAAAATAGATGCTCTAAGGTCTCTTTGTCTGCCTATGTTTGCATGTGTGTATCTCTCTATGTGTATATGTTATGGATGTGTGATATTTTCTACCTCTGGATGGTACTACTAAAATCAATTTGTAAAAGAGACCTATTTAATTGGGTCAAAGAGAATTAAGCACTTACATGAATTAAGGATTCATGGGATTCTCAGACATAGAATAGAAACTAACCCAAATACTATCAAGTTCATGTAATCTGAGAAAATATTTGGTATTAAAGTTAATTTAAGTTTGTTGTTTAAGTTTGTTGCTTTAATTAAAATAGACATGTCTTTAGAGTTATCAACATCGAATAGATGCAATTTTTGCTCTTCCTGGGTTTATTAGTCAAATAAGTTCATGTTATCTCTGTTACAAAATTTGTCAGCAAGTAAAATAACACAGTATGATGAAACTTTAATAAGTAATTAAATGCAATTGTTGGGAACAAGTAAATTAAATAGATGTAAGCAAGATAAAAGTTTCTGGGTAACTTTTAAAAATAGTTTCCCAAATCTTTTTGGTAACCTGAAACCTTAAAATTTTGCCAAGTTAATTTAAATAATGGATAGTCATTAAATATCTAGATTATTTCCAAATAAGATGAAACACACACAAAAATTAATTACTGAAAATGGGGTTGTCCACATTTGGCTTTCTTTACAGAGAAGCTAAATATATTTTGGGTCTACTATTAAACACGTTTTGTGCCATGTTGAGAAATTTACTATGAGAAAGCATATGTTTCTGAAAATTATAAAAAGTATTTATAACATTTATAACATCAAGCCACAGAATGCATTGGTAAAGGATAGTTCCCAGTTATTTACTTCTTTATTTCACTAAAAATTAAGGTTTTTAGGGTTAAAAATTCTAGTATATATAATTAAAGCTACTAGAAATAATAAGAGAAATACTTTCATATGCAGGGAAAGTAGGATGTGTGCTGTCGGTAAAAGAAGGTATGTGGAATGGAGATGAATTTTTGTTAAGAAAGAAAGAGAAAAAAAGAAAGAAAGGAGGGAAGGAAGGAAGGAAGGAAGGAGGGAAGGAGGGAGGGAAGAAGTTTTTGTCCTAAAGTGAGACCGGCTATTTCAAAATAGGAAAGAGAAAAAAAAATAAGAAAAAAAAATGTAGAAAGTTTATGGAAAAGGAATCTTGGGAAAGGAACTTTGTGTGGTCAGCCTGGTTGAGAGTGAAATAAATTTATGTTAAAAAAAAGATGGGTTTAATATAAAAAGTACACTGGTACAAAATTAGAATGCTTTCTCTCTGTTAAAAGGGCAAAATTTTCTTGGACCTTTGGTCTCCTTTTCGTAACAGATTGTAAAAGTTTTTTTTTGCCTTTCAAGTAATGTGCTTAAGAAGCACAGATATTTTTTGTCTTACCAAAATAATTTGTTGTGCTTTATTATAACTTTATCATCAGGTCCTTGATTACTTGAGAAAACCAAATTTTCTCTATTAGAACAGCTAACAGTTTTTTAAATTATTTTACAACTATTTAACTTTCTGTATTTTCCTAAAAAGTCTTTAATTGTCACTATGGTTCAGTAGATAGAACTAAGCGTTTTCTCACAGTGAGCTATGATACAATTTGACCAAGTGTTTTTAAACTTTTTGATATTTTTGACAAACTTCACCAAATCAAATTCTAAATGAAGTCTTTTTTGGCCCCAAAATAACTTTGGGATTTTCCAGAGGGTCCCTGGAATATCTCAAAAAATTTGTTCTTTCTCCTTACAAAAAGGGAGATGCTAAATTAGGTTTATTTGATATGCTAATTGACACGGGCAACATGGTCAAATAAGAAGTAATATTAAGCTTTCTTTATGTTGTATTTGTATAGGTACATGTTCTAAGTGTTCCAGAAATAGTATTAAACTCCTAAATTCTGATATATCCTAGGATAATGTTATCATCATAATTCCAGTTATCATTTTGCAATGTTGAGTGCCACAGCAATAACTAAATTTCCTTGTCAATTCCATTGTAATCAACTCACATCAGGTCTTTAACAATGATGTTTTAAGTCTTTTTGATAGTCACAGAGTTATTGTTTTACTCTGATCCTTTTGCAAAAGTGTTCCTGCAAAAGTACTTCATCTTCAGTAAGATTCATGGAAAGGACTTTGACAAGTACAGGCTTCTGATAACTTTAAGATCATAAAACTGAACTGGGTAAAAAATTTCCAGAACTAATGGAAAACCTGGATTCAAGCAGACTAATGAAGAGAAGGTCTTTTTGTTCGAAAACATAACTGGTTCTCTAATGTTTTGCTTTTCCAGATTTAAGGAAATTTTTTCTCTTAAGCCGTCTATGAACTGCAACAATTACAGTGTACCTTTGTAAATAAAAAGGGAACATTCACCTTTTCTCCCTGCCTGGTCCCTCCAGAATTTGGAGATCCTTAGGTTTCTTCACAGAAATATAGCCAATTGTTTTCATAAGTTTAATAAGAATCTGTTTTTCTTGCGATAGGCCACAATTGAAAACATTGACCATATAACTGTGATATAGTGGAATGTTACTGCAGGTAAGAAAGAAACATGATGGCAAGTCCTTGGCTTACCTTCCTGGCCTCTGGGTCTTTTAAGAGTTCCATCTGAGATTCCGTATGAAATGTTCCAGCAAAGCAGTCTTAAAAAGAACTAGGATGGCCAATCACAATTCTTGCTGCACTCATGTAAATAATCAGGCTGAGTTTAATGCAAATTAGTTTTACTGTGATTATCTTTGGGGAAAATNAATGTTCCAGCAAAGCAGTCTTAAAAAGAACTAGGATGGCCAATCACAATTCTTGCTGCACTTATGTAAATAATCAGGCTGAGTTTAATGCAAATTAGTTTTACTGTGATTATCTTTGGGAAAAATGGGGGTAATTGTAAAGAGAAAAAATGTGTTTCACTTTGTAGATGTAAGATTCTAATCCTGTTAATTGTCTTTGATGTCTTGTTATACAAAACTGTATAAACTGGACTCAATCCTGAATTCTTTTAGTTTCTTCCAATAAATATTTGGCCATGACGCTCCAAACTAAAATTTCCAATTTTCTCCCACCTTCTGATTTGAAATCAACAAGAACAAAGACTTCCCTTAAATCTTTTTGGAAAGGACTATACCAGGTCCTCCTCACTCTCCATATAGCAGCCAAACTTCGGGGACTAGACCCTTTGGTGTACATCTCACAGCTAAAGAAGGCTCCACCTGACACCTGGTCTTGTGCAGATGCTGGGGGCCTCCAAATCAAATTGATGAGGAAAAGAAGTAGCTGACATCAAGGTAGACTGCTTCTACCCAAGATGTCCCATCAAGACTTCATACTTGAACTAAACATGAAACCCTTTTCTCTTCTCTTCTCTTTCTTTCTTTACTCTTTCTTTACTCTGACTTTGGCCTGGAAACATAACACCATCATTTATATCTCCCCGGCATTACTAAGGAGGAATTTCAGACTACTGGATTTGCCATCAAAAACTCCAAACTCTGTCCATGATGCTAGAAATACTTAGTCCATTTCCCTGTCTCTGGCTAACAGCTCCAAATCCAGGGAAACTTGCATCCAAGCTCTGACATAGAAAGGGACACAAGGCAAGGGTAATCAGAATAAAACTGCCTGTGTGGTCTACAGAACCCTAAATTTTGCTGGCCTGCATGGCAGTCACCCTTCCAGTCCTGAGTCACAAACTCAAAAGGGAATTACCAGGAGGCATTCCTGATTTAAAATTGGCTTCCTTTGGTAGATCATCGCTCCTCTGAAGCTATGATAAAGAACTTTTCCTTTAACTCTTGAAAGTATTGTGAAATCTGTTGCTAAAGCCATAGCTTCCCAACAAAAATCCTTAGACTCTCTGGCCAAAATTGTTCTTGATAATGACTATCCTAAATTATCTTTTAGCTGAGCAAAGAGGTGTCTATGCTGTGGCCAACACCATCTGCTACACCTGGGTTAATACTTCTGGGGAAGTTGAAACTTACTTAAATAAGATCACTGAGCAAACTACTTGGCTTAAAAAAGATGACTCCTTGAATGGAGTCTTTCTTTGGCTTATTTGACTTTGCTTTCATCTTGGGGAACATGGTTCCAAAATGCTTATAATAATCATAGTAGTCCCCCTGGGGGGGGGGCTGTGTTCTCTCAAAAGCTTTTTCAAATGCATGTTTGCAGCTACTAACCACCAAGTAAATGATCTCCTGGAGCAACAGAAAAGGAATGAAGAGAATGACCAACTTAAAAATGTAAACCCAGGGCACCTGGGTGGCTCAGTTGTAAAGTGTCTGCCTTCGGCTCAGGTCACGATCCGGGGGTCCTGGGATCGAGCCCTGCATCGAGCTCCCTGCTCAGTGGGGAGTCGGCTTCTCCCTCCCCAACTCCCTCTGCTTGTGTTCCCTCTCTCTCTGTCTCCCTCTGTCAAATAAATAAATAAAAATCTTTAAGAAAAAATGTAAACCCAAAGTTGTGACCTCTGAATGCCAGAGGTTCAGCAAACATCATCATGACCACCAGATATCACAAAGGTTCAGCAAACACCATGACCGCTGAATACCACACAGGATCAGCCAAAACTGTAAGAACTTTGGAGCGGTAGCTGGGAGCGGTGCCTTACATTTTGATCAGATCTCTCAGTTAAACAGAGTCTGACCAAAAGGGGGGAATTGTCAAAAAGAGATAGCTGGTCCAAAATAGAGTCACTTGTGCTGAGCCCCACATCAGCAAACTGAGACTTACTACCTAACCTAACTACAGTTTCAACCTCCCACAGGAATAAATCCTCAACACGTCCTTCTGGAATTTTCCTGGTCAGCTCTAGTGAGGTAATCCACCTGGTAGACCTCTCTGTCCCCCAAAGATAGAAGAGGGAATCTACTCTTTCCTTGTTCCTGCCCCTTCTGCCTATCAAAGTCTCTCATTTTGCTCAGCTCTGCAGAGCTCCTTTCTATTTCCTAGATGGGACGCTGCCCAGCTCATGAATCATCAAATAAAGCCAATCAGATCTCCAATACTCAGTTGAATTTTGGTTTTTAACACCTTGTAGCACAAGGTGTTTCCCCACATCATTGAATATTCTTCGAAAACGTGATTTTATGGCTACAAAGTGTTCCATCAAATGGATGCAACATAATTTATTTAAACAACCTCTTATTTTGGAACATCTAAGTTTTTTTCTAATTTTTTGTTCTCTCGAAAGTATTGGAGAGAGCATTTCCGTGGTTAAATCTTTGTTTGCATCTGGATATGGAGTTTTGAGGCTCCTCACAGGCACTGCCTGCCAACTTCCTTTCCAGAAAGACTGCCCCCACGTGTACTTCCCCCTCTCATCTCTTCCTGCCTATGCCCACATGCACTCAGGAGGCTTTAGGACGTGTCTTACAGGCACATAAGAGGATATTAACGCTTCGGTGCGTCACATCGCTGCAGATAGTTTGGCCTTCTGACGATCGTCGTGGGGTCTCATTTTCAGCAGGTTCCTGTTGCCCCCAGGCTCACCTCTTAGCTCTAGAGATCTCCAGATAGGTCCCTTAGTCTCCAGCAGGGAACAGACAGGACCTTCTTGGCTTCAAAGGAAACACTGTATCTCTTTGCTCCTCTTTGCTCCTCGGACCACATCCAAGCAACATTAGTGAGACGTAGTCCACGGGAGCCTGGTGGAGTCCTCCTGCCAGCTCCCTGCTCAGAAACTCTGCTCCCATAGGCTCTCTTCCTTTCCTCACTTGGGGGCTATCTAGGCCACTGGTGAGGATTTTACTGTTGTTCCAAAGGAGAAGTGGGAAGAGTCACCTAGAGTGGCCGAACATGGGTCCTTGGCCAGGCTGCCTGAGTCCAGGAGCCAGTCCCACCACTTTAGAGCCACGTGACCTGAAGCAAGTTACTTAACCTGCGCATCTGAAAACTGAGAGCCCCACCTCACGTGCTCCTTTGGGGAGCCCACGGAGTCAGCACTTAGCACGATGCTTAGCACTCACGCTTGTCAGTGATCTTTAACTGCTTGATGTGTACTTTTTCATTAACTAAGAATGAGACAAAGACTTAACATCCCACACTATTTTGTGCAGTGGCTTGGGACCCTGGAGACATTTTGGTGGCATCTCCTCCCAGGGCGCCCCAGAAGCCCATGCCTGCTGTGTGCCCACAGAGGGAAATCTCCCTGGGCTTCATTGTGGGTCCGTTTTGTGGGTCACACACACTCCTAACGTGAACACAGAAGCCCCACCACAGGGACCAGCCCACTTCCTGCTGGCGAAATGTCTAGAATGTCAGATCTGAGTCTGTGGGTCCAGAATGACCACCCTCCAAACTCCCAAGCTGGTGCTTTCACCCACACTTCCAGAAACCACCTAGCTTTTGTCACAAACGCCTCTTCTCAGCAGGCCGCTCTGGGCACGCACATACAGAGAACGCCATTCTTTCTCTTTGGCAGTGGGCACTTGCGGGTCACACATTTTAAAAAGAGAACTTGATTTCGTGGCTACATTTAATCTGGGTTCCCTTTTGCCCTTTGCCTCTCCTCTCTAATATCTGAGGAATGCTTGATGGGTTATGGGCAGCTATTTTATGAATTACTTATTCATCTTTTTACAAGTGCCGCAGCGAAGTTGGCCTTCCTGATGTGGACTGGTAGAAACACAGTTGCATATCTAAGAAAGTCCAGTTGTCCCACAGCTCTCCTCAGCAAAATCGCTGGAAGGTGACAGAAGGGTCAGATTACCACTGCATCCCCCAGGAGGCCCTGATCCCTGCGACACAACCCTTATGAACAACCGCCTGCTGCTAGGGCTGCCGAACCCACACTAAGACTCATTCGGACGGCAGCCCACCCAGACCCCCCTGAAATCAGATGCAACTTTGTCCAGCTTCATTGAGATGTAATTGACATCTAACCTTGTGAGAGTTGAAAGTGGACCATGTGATCGTTGGACACGCCTATATCTAGCAAAAAGCTTACCACAATAAGGATAGTTCACACATCCCCCACCCCTCCCACCCCACACAGTGACCACTTTGTTATGGTGGTTACGGTGTGAACATTCAAGCTCTACTCTCATAGTAACTTAAATCTACACTACAGCACCATCTTCAGATGCAACTTTTGGAGCCCAGGATCAGCAGGTCAACACTCTGAGATGTTTCTCTTACGATCTGCCTGGTCTTTATGCTGAGTGCCATGAGAAATCGAGTTTCTAGATAATACGAGTTGTATTCCCACCAGCAGATCCAAAAAGAAATACCCCATAGGAGGACAGGGGAGAGATTTCCCACCGTGCCGCTGCAGAATGTGTCCCAGGGGCATAAGGCTCACCCAGACAGACCTACGAAGGGACACAATGTTTGCCAGATGGATACTGTGGCTGGCTTTCCCACCACCTTCTAGAATGTGCTCTGTTTCGTTACATAAGGCAGCACATCAGAGCTGGAATTTTGGAAGCTAATCCAGAGAGGAAACATATTTTGTAAAGAGTATCTCTTAAGGATCAACTTTGCACTTATGAGACTTGAAATAAGTCATAATCCAGGAATTGAAAGATGACATTATAATGCAAGGTTTTGACAGCGTGAGTGTGCTCACAGGCGGAGGAGAGGCTGCCTGGAAAGGGGACAGGGGCCTGCATGTGAAGCAGTGAGAAGTGAGAAGTGGGGCTCAGGACCTGGACGTGGGGAAGGAGGGAGGGTGGGGTTTGCAGGAGGGTTCCCCAGGGGAGGGGAGGGGAAAGGCCACCCACACAAGCCAGGTCCATGCCAGGCCCTGCGGCAACAAGGAAAGTGGAATCAGCGTTCAGGGCCTGCCCTGGGGACACCCCCAAGTGCCTCCTGCTTGGTGCTGGAGTCCACTGTGCATGGCCTTAGCCTGATCATCAGCACTGAGCCAGGAGCTCTCTAAAACTAAGGCAGATTTTGTCCTTTGAGTGTCCTCCACTGCGAGCACAGGCTGCCGCTTCCCAGAGACTCAGTCCCTGGTTCTTGCATGAGAGAATGAATGAATGAATGAATGAATGAATGAGTGAATGAATGCCTATTTCCACATCCCATAAAATGCCAGTGTTCAGTGCCATGGGAGAGTTTTGTAACTTGGGAAACTCTGCCTTAATCAAAATTGTATGATTAATTGAACAGAAAATGGGAAAAGCAAGAAAGGTGGGGTACGATACTTTATTTACAAGACAATCTAATTTTACCCCCGCACACAGAAACGTACTCTTACCTGAGGCAAGCATCTGATCTGTGGTGCACCCTTTGAAGTAACCAGAGGACGATCACTGCTAACATGTGAACGATTTCCTTTCAGCCTCTTTGCTCTGCCTATATTATGCATACTTACCTGTTCCATACATATCATGTCAAGAACAAAGGCATAGGAGGAAATTTACCCACAAATTACTGATGATTCTGGATGGTGGGATTGTGGATGATTTAAGTTTTATTCTTGGCAGATACCACTGTTTTCTCAACTTCATACAGTAGGCACATCCGCAAACTGCTTAGATGAACAGAACGCCCATGATTCAGATTTGGGGAGAGCTGGGCAGGAGGGTCCTGGGGACAGAGGGACACCTGCGTCAGGTGTGTGTGGGCAAAGCTGTGAAAGCCTCCCGATGGCTGAGCCCCGATCTGGCCACACATGGGCTCTGAGCACCACCACCCACCAAGCCCAGCCCCTAACAGGCCCGGCAGACATGGACCACTTGCCCTCAAAGGGAGGAGGGGGTCGCTCGCTGCTAAATGGCTTCTCCTTCTTCTCCGGACAGTGGGGACCTTGACCCAAGCATCTCTCACTCCTCCAGTCTCATAGTTTGTCAAGGGCTTCCTCCTCTGCTTTCTCATTCCCAACGCACCATACCTGTGACATCAGTGCATTATCACCGCTTCGTGGATGCAAACACCAAGGATCTGGGAAGATGCAAGGAAGAGGCGAGTCCCAAGCTGCCCTTGTGCCTGAGTTCTAGACGTGCATACCTCCCGGTGTTCTGCACCGTCTCCATCCTGCCCCGCCTCTCCAGCTAAGCAGGCCAAGAAGGAGGGGGGAAGGGCTGAGGAGCCGTTGGCAAGGTCTAAAACGCTTACGATGACTTACCAACAATGTGCCTCTCGGTGTTAGAGAGAAGGCGAGGGCCTTGGATGTGCTGCCCAGCCCGCAGGCTCGCCAGCAACTGGGCCATCCTACCGCTAGCAGGGTCCATGCGTCCCGGTGAGTGGACCCGGGGAGCCCCAGGGAGGCATCTTCAGAGCCATATGGCTGTGGGACACTCTTGTCTGCAGCAAGCTTTGTGCTGGATTCTTCCATTTACCACTCCAAATCTCTCCTCTCCCATTCTCCACCCCGTTCTGGGTGTAGGGAGGCTGACCTCTGTGGACCGTTTCCCCCAATTCCTTTGTCCTCTGGCTTGGAGATCAGTTCACAATGGGAGACTGGAGGGTTGGAGGAAAGAGAGTTTGGGGTTTCTCCCGCACCCCCCAGCACGCCACGATCCAGCAGTCTCTGGGCCCCTCTAGCTGTGCCCTCACTGCAGTGGGCTGCCCCTCTCCCAGGACTCTGTCTTCGGATACTCTGGAGTCCCTGTCGCATGGCAGCCCTGTTCTCACTGCTAAGGGCACAAGAGGAGTGCTGGACCCTAGGTGCTTCTCCATCCTTTGTGGGTTCGCTCAGCTCTGCTCACACCCCTGTAAATAACCTCGGCATTACACACTTTCTAGAGTCCCCTTGACAGTGCATCCTTTTCCTCCTGGGCTGTGGACATATTCGGGCTCCAGAGGAATCACCCCCTACTGGTCTGTCCGATCTGGCCTCTGTGGTCTCTGGCTTTCGGTTTCCTTGTCTGCCAAATGGGGGGAGTAATAGCCAACATGCTTTTCTTGTTGTAAAAAGAGAGAGAGGAAGGGAGGGAGAGAGAGGGAGGGAGAGAGAAAGAGAGAGACCATAAGAAGTGTAGGTCTTTTGAAAAGGTTTACAAATTCTAGTGTCTGCAGAGGATTTTGGGGTTGGTACTCAGTGCTCTCCGTGACCGCTTGAGCATCTCTGACAAAGAGTGGCTCCTGTCCCAGCTGTCTCATGCCACTTAGGAGACAGACCATGAATCAAGAAGAAATGCAAGAATGGCTTTGAGTAGACTTAATAGTGACCAGAAAATCTTTGAGCTTCTGCACTTAACTTTTAAGTTAACTTTGAATGGTCCATCTACAGATCTTTCTCTACAGATCATTATTAAGCCCCAGGTTCTGGTTTCTGGTCCACAATCAGTAAGAAACAGTAATTTAGGAAGCGAGAGACGGACTTCCAGTGTGGCCACACCAACACACGTGGAAGCTGGAAACCCACTTGTTTAAGAAGAACCCAAAAATCTCTAGGAACTAGGCCATAGGACTAGAGGAAGCTCCATGATCCGAGGCCATTAGCGGAGGGCAGACACCCCTGCACACCTCTCAAGCCCCGAGGGCTGCATTACCTCCTGCTCGGCATCTGAGGTTCACTGCGGCATCCCTGAGCCATTACGGAAAGGTTAATGGTGTTCCACATTCTCCAAGTAAGAAAAAAAGGAAATGTGCACCGCATCTTAGAAATATTTCCATCTGAAAATGTTACATGAAAATAATTTATGGCTCTTTCTGGAAAACTCAGCTGTCTTGATCTTATTCCCTGTGGGTTCCAGATGGGTGAGGTTTTTGCTATTACTGGAAATATCCCTGTTTGCAGGCAGTCAGCATTTATTGAGTACCTGCTGAATGCTGACCACTAAACCAGGAAACAGGGAGGAGGGACACAGGGAGGAGAGGGCTAGGCTGTGTCTTCAAGGGCTTGAGGACAAGCGTTTTCACCAGCTGATGGACTGCATGCCCCCCCCCACCGCCATCTCTCCTGTCTTCCTGAGAGATCTTGCACAGCCCAACTCCACCCCCACCCCCAGTGGACCTGGTGCCTGCAGCCTCCACAGCTATACCTACACTAGCAGACAGACAAACTGAACCACCTCAGCCAGCAGCCCCCCACCAGCTGGGCGCCCCTGTCTGTGCCCCTCTCTGGGGTCTGTTTTTATTATAAATATTTCATTGTTTAGGAGTTTGGGTTTTAGCTGATATATAGCATTTGGCAGGGTTCCTCTCTAGCATTTGGTAATAATTCCATACCAAATGCTAGGGAGAAACCCTCCCAAATGGAACAGTTTCAAGCCAAGGCTCTTTAAAAACCAGAGCCCGAGGAAGTCACTGCATCTGAGCGTCCCTGGCTCCGGGGCTAGCAGAGGACAGAAATATGCCCGGGGCACAGTCCTCCCTTTGGGCTCCCCACACCGCACGCCACCTTCACTTCTCTGTCCTGATCCCTGGACAGCCTTGGCCTGTGCCACCCTGGAGACATAAAGCAGGGGGAAGGATACATAATAGGTGCTCCATAGACATTGCTGGGTTGGATTCCGGGATGCAAAATGAAAACATGCCCATCCATTTTCCAAAATGCGATTTCTTCACACTTGCTCTTCCCACCTTGGACAGCTCTGTCTGTCCTTCAGAAGAAGAGTTTCCTGAAGCCGTGGCATTGGACTGCCTGGGTTGGTATTCTGGTGGCTCTGGACCCTGGCCAGTGAGGTGGTGAGTTGTGTTAAGGCAAGGATGGTAACACCCACCTCACAGGCTTGTGGTAGGGATTGAGCATGCAGCCCATACAGAGTGCTGGTGCACAGTAGTTTCTCAACACACGCTCACTCAGCCAGACTGAGCACTTGCTCTGTGCCAGAAGTTTACATGGACATCTCCCCTCATTGTGTTTGACAGGAAAGGGGGCTTCCAGTCTGACCCCCTCCAGGACTCTCCTCCCCAAGGCGGGGGAGGCACAGGCACCCAGGGACATTGTGACCAAATCCCTGCACCACGCCCCTCCTGCAGCATCAAAGGCATGGTGTGTGCTGATGGGACCACTGTCAGGGATGAAGGGGACCCACCCCTGCTGGCCTGAAATCCCACCTTCCCCTCTTGGTTTTGGCTTTTGAGTGATGTAAGACAAGTTTCTTCACAGGGCAGAAAGCAGCCACCGGCAACATGTTCCAGTGAGGGGAGAGCAGCTGCCTGGAAATGATCTGGAACCCTTAAGAAACCCCCATGTCTCTTCAAAACTACCATTGACCTAAACTAATTCTTTTTCTTTTTTCCTCTCAGCCTCTTTTTCTTAAATTTATTTATACATTTTGGCTGTGGTATATCCTACTGTGAATTTATTTATTTATTTTTTTACTCCTGCTTGGGACTCTTTGTGCCTCTTGATTCTAAGGATTCATGTCTTTCATCAACAATGGAAAATTATTACCCATTATCTCTCCTGAAATTATCTCTTTCCCCTACTCTCCATTCTATACTTCTGGAGGTATTACATACTTCCAGAGATGTGAGACCTCCTAACAAAGGTCTGTGTGCACCTCTGTAGCACCTGTGATCACAGCTACCTGCCTGTGAATCGCTTCCTCAGGAGGCTGGTGACATGCCCCAAGCCATGGATGGTGCTGCACCTGTCCCCAACCTGCAGAATCCCTGACAGGCAATGGGGAGATGGTGTCACTTGCCAGCACACAGTGTGAGCGTGCCCTCCAGGATCGGTGGAGCCAGTTTGGAAGCCCAGCTCTGCATTCTATCAGCTACATGACCTGGGGCAACTTAATAACCACTCCACACCTTCTATAAAATGTGGATCATAAGTGAGTCTTCTCACAAGTTTGCTGTGAAGATTAAATGCTTCATTTATGGGAGGGCTTTCTCCACCCGTTGCCGATGCTTGCTGAGTGCATCAAAAACCTCATCTATCAATAACAATGATATCTGAAGCCCATCAATGTAGATATGCCCTACCTTCCTCCATTATCTCTCTGAAATTGTGCACAGAACGTTCCAGTTGCACTTTTAGTCTCACTGGAGGTGCAAAGATGATGCAACCTTCTGCCCTCCCCCACCCTGACTTTTGGTACAGGTATTGAGAAATCAATATGAGACTTATAGCCAGACCGAGGCAGGTGTAGTGAGGGATGTGGCAGAAATCCTGGAGGAGGAAAAAGTGAGAACCAATATCCATCAAGTCATTAACTGCAGAGTTATGTCTCCCCCCTGCCTTAACTGTTCAGATTCAGGTTTTCAGATCTTTGTCATCCCCCCTGATGAGCTAGTCCGGCAGCTGTGTATCCTTGAACCCCCTCGGGACCACCAAGGGCATCCCTGAAAGCCCTGACTGTCCCCAGCTCCTAGAAGCTCGTGGTTCTCCCACTCCTACCTTCCCCAATCACCCTGCAGCAGGAAACTTGACCTCATGCATGACTGGAGGCTTGGAAGCCAGGAGCTGCATCTTTCCTCCGAACAGTCAGTGCCTGCCCATCCCAGAGAAACAGAGGAGAGCAGGAAGGCTCCCTTCTCCCAGAGGGACATTCTTGCCCTTGCTACTGTTCCTGCGTGTTCCAGCATCTCAGAAATGTGAATTCAGAGGCGAGTTACGGAGCTTAAGTTACTGCCGACACTTGATTGGAATAACTGTTACGTAAAAGCCAACACAGATGAATCGCCTGTAGGGAGTTGTCTGACTGCATGAGTTTTTACACATCTTTCAGCTAAATCAAAGATCCAAATGCTAAATCTCACACTCAGGAACATCAAGTGGATTTGTGACAGTCCCCGGAGGACTCGGTGTCCATAAACCAATGAATGAATTACACTGATCCTGGTATGTAGTTTCTCATCTGTGACTGATACAATATTGATAATATTCTTTATTTCACTTAACTCTTTCAGGGCCACACTGAAGCACCACTGTCTTGGATTATGTCTACTCTGACGCAAATAATGACCACCTGTGGGGACTGGAGCACATCAATCAATTGTTCGTTGATATGTAAACCAGATGAGGATTAAAATGGGTAACTGCCATTGTTTTTGGTGGTGTTGACATTATATTTTTCACTTTGGAACTCCGTGTGTTGGAATTTCATGATCGTTGCCACCTACTATAATCAGCAAGTTGCTGAGGGAGGCCATATTGGGAAATTGTTGGTCTTGATGGGTACAACGCCTTGGAGATCACCAGTTTAGCCAAATCTATTCAGTCCACGGCATGCTTATTGATTTCCCCTTCTGTGCTGGTCCTGTGCAGGGAACCGTGAAGTACAGGGATGGGGGAGGTGGAGGAGTGTGATTAGGAGCACATTGCTCAAGATGCCCTGTGGAAGAAGGATGTTCCCACAACACTGTGAAATACCTCCATCGGGTCAGGTGTCATGATAATGTCAGGGAAGAGGCTGCTGCTGATCACAGTGAGTTCTCTTTGCCACGTGCTCATCTCAGGTCTCCACGTGCACAAACCCATTCAGCTGTCACAGTTTGCAAGGCCACTTGCTCTTATTATGGGAACACCACTGTCCAGATGTAAAAACTGAAGCAGGTAAGACTTCAGTACCTTTTGCCTCCAAGGTCACAGCTGATTAGGAATTTGAACACAGAGTAGTCTGAGTCCAAAGCATTGCACCAGCTTTCCCCGAAGGGCAAAGCGTTCAGCTGGGGGTCTGGATAGGGACACAGAGGGTATGAAAACCTGAATTTGTGCAGGGGAAATAATTCTCCCTCTGAGTCTCTTTTTGATCTTTCCGACCCAGTTAAGGAGAGCATTTCTGTCTGGCGCAAACTGAACATTGACAGGGCAGGGGCCCTGGATACCATGGGCTCTGGGCCAAGAGGCCAGCAGAGCCCTAGCTAAACAGCACCTCACCAGTTCAGGATGCCTGAGACTTTTTTTTTTTTTAAGATTTTATTTATTTATTTGACAGAGAGAGAGAGAGAGAATGAGATTACAAGTAGGCAGAGAGGCAGGCAGAGAGAGAGGGGAAGCAGGCTCCCTGCCGAGCAGGGAACCTGATGTGGGGCTTGATCCCAGGACCCTGAGATCATGACCTGAACTGAAGGCAGAGGTCAGACCCACTGACCCACCCAGGCACCCCAGGATGCCTGAGACTTGACAGCAGGATGTGTTCCTGTCATCCTGAAAAGCCACAGCCTCTCCAAACTAGATGAGCCCTCAGGGCTTTTGAAACTGTTCCAAGATCCTTTAGGAGTTCCATGGAGAAAATGCAAGGCTGCCACTCTTTGGGGGACAGAGAGAGGAGGTGGAAAGAAGATTCAGAGCCACTCTGTTTTATGTTTTTATTTGGGGGGAAAGAACTTCTTGACAAAAAAAAAAGAAAGAAAGAAAGAAAAAGCCCCCCCCCCAAAAAAACCCCACAAAACAACCAACCTTCTTTGTCTCCATCTACCCTGATTCAATTCACATGGGGAGGCTGAGACCTCAAGAGCAGCACTTAGTCCAGTCTTAGTGAGTTTCTGGACAGCAAGACCCAGAACCAGATCTCTAGGCTCTGAGCCCACAGCTACTTAATAGACACAGTATGTGAAGTCAGGGGACTCCTCGGGCTATGAGCATCACCTCCCAGCCCCTGGACCAGATCCATATGTAAAAATTTTCTCAGATTTCCTGCATCCCTTCCCTTTTCCTGACAGACTGGATAGTTGTTATGGTTGTTCAGGCACCGAAAAGGGTGAATTCAAAAGCAAAATGTTTGTGGAAGAACAGGCCTAGCCAAACTTCCCCAGACCCAGGCCTGCATCCCTCTTCTCCTGGGCTTTACGGAGCCAAGTCCCTCCCCGTCCAGCAGAGGCAGGTGGCCATCAAAATACCCAAGCTGTTTCTACCTGTCTAATGTGCCCAGATGACACATCCAGGTGTGACCCCCTGCCTGGCATCTGCTCTCTTTGTCCAGTGGTGCTGTAAAGATAGGCTAGGTTATGCTGTAGCAACAAACCACCCCCAATCTCCAAAACTTAAAACAATGGGTGTTTTACTTCTCTTTCTAATTACATTTTCATCTCAGGTCAGCAAGGCCTCTGCTGTGTTATTGTTGCTCTGGGATCCAGGCTGAGGAAGCTGCTACCTTCTGGAGCATCATGGTCCCAGGGCAGGGAAGAGATCACTGGAGAGTCTCCTACTACCAATTAAATCTGGCACTCAGAAGCAGTGATGCCACTTCTGCTCACTTCCACGGGCCAAAGCAAGTCAGATGCCCATGCCTCACCTCAAGGGGGTGAGAAGTGCTGTCTCACTGTGTGTCTGGAAGGAGGAAAGGCACAGCTCCCTGGTCCTTGACTATGTCATAAAGGAGCTTCTTCTCTGGCTTCATCTGAAGTGTGTTGGGGATTGTGTGTGTTCAGTCCTTGAGGACTGAATCATTTGTCCAAACACTTTCCACTACAGAGGGTGGCAGTTCAAAGATAACTTCAGGTCTCAAACAGTCAGAATCTGTATTAGAAGTCTAGGCCAACAATTCTTTTGGTAATAATAACTCACTCAAAATGTAGTCACTTGTACTCTACTTGTTTCTAGTCAACTCTGTGTGTCAGTGATGAGGCCCATAGTTCTTTTTGAGAGAAAGTCCACAGACCACTACATGTCTTTTTTCTCTTGTTCTCACAGCTCTCTCTCCCTCTCTCCTTATTTTCAATTGTATTTTAATGTTTTCATTTTGAAATAACCTTAAATTTATAGAATAGGTGCAAAATTCATGTGGAGTTTCCATGTCCCTTTTACTCAGCAACCCTATTGTTAACATCTTATGGATTCATGGTAAGATTATCCACATTGAGAAAACTAGGATCATACATTGCATTTAGCCACCATGTCTCCTTGGTCTCTTCCAGTCCATGACAGTGTCCCAGGCTTTCCTTGTCTTTCATGCCCTTGACACTTTGAAGACTACTGGGTTTGCTCACTGTTTCTCCTGATTAAATCCAGGTTATACATTTTTGACAAGAATTCCACAAAAACAACATGCCCTTCTCTATGTATCGTCTCTGAGGTTGTATAATGTCCATGTGTCTTTTCTTTTCTGATGATGTTGATCTTTAACACTTTGTATAGGTGCTGTCTAGACTGCAAATATTGTCTATGTGCTCAAACTTCTACACACTAATTTTAGCATCCATAAATGGATCTTGCCTGCAATAATTATTGCTGTGTTGTTCTAACATGATGTTCAATTTCCTTCAGTCCTTCTACATTTTGTTGAAAGATCTAGATTCTTCTGTAAGGAATAGATATACTCCCTCCCACTTATTTATTCAATTGTTTATTTATACAATTATGGACTGAACCATATTTATTTTATTGAGTGTTACTCAGTACTACCCTTATTTATTGTGTCCAACTTTGACCATCAGGAACTCTTTCCAGTTGGCTTCTGTGCCTTTTCGACTTGCCTCATTCTTTTCTGAGCAAATTTTTTTCTGGTGCTACCAGATGCTTCAGGCTCAACTTGCATTTTCCTTGACCCTGCACTGAAACCAATTACTTTTAAAAGAAGCCCTGATTCCTTTTATTGCAGGATGGTACTTAGAGACCAAGCTGGGGCAGTCTGTGTTCCCATTGTTACTATGATGTCATTGCTTCTAGGCCATCTCTGCAAACAGAACTTGGAAAAATATGTTGTATGTATACACACATAATTGTATTTATGTTTGCCTCTATGAATCTGTGTGTATCTATGAGACCTCTAATTCCAATCTATCACCATGAGTTTCATTCTAGCATTTTCCCTTTCCTTATTTGTAACTTCTTTTTTCAACAGTGGGAAATCTGTGTCTCATCTAAAATGCATCTACTTACTCATTCAACTCTTCTGTACATGTAAAGCAGTTTCAGGATGGCAACCCACACCTCTGCAAGAAACAAATTCACCAACTAGAGTACAGAATCTGTATACAGTCATTTTAGCCTTTATCTTCACATTATTCAGCAAGATATTGAATATTTTACAAAGTAACTTGGGTTAGGTTGGTTTCTTCCCCCACTCCCTTCCACGTGCTTATGTCATCCATTTGTAATACAGTTAGGGTCCTTTGTTGTGGTTTGTACTCCATTTTATTTCCCCCACAACCTGTCTTTTTTCTTTCTTTTAATTTTTTTTTCTAATTTCTACTCAGTGATGTCCAATTTCATGAATTTTGACAAATAACCAAGCAGGTATTCACCACTTCAGTCATGTGTTCACTCCCCCAAATTCCCTCATGCAGACTCCATGTAGTTAGTCCCTTCGTCCTAGCCCTACTCCAGACCCTATTCCTATTGTCTTGTCTTTTCAAAATGTTATAGAAATGGCATAATGCACTGTGGAACCTTTGAATTCTGGCTTCTGTTACTTAGCAAAATGCACTTAGGAGTCATCCTTGTTTTTTACTTTCAATAGATTGTTCCATTTTATTGTTGAATAGTGTTCCATTGCATGAAAATACCATGGTTTATCTATTCACCAGTTGAAGATCATCTGGGCTGGACTATTATAAGTAAAGCTGCTATAAATTTGTGTAAAGGTTTTCATGTAAACCTAAGTTTTTATTTACCCAGGTGTGTAATTGCTGGATATGGTTAACTTTATAAGAAACCTCCAAACTGTTCTCTACAATGGTTGTGACATTTGATAGTCCTGTGAATGATGTATAAGGTTACCAATACCTCTGTATCCACACCAGCACTTGGTAGTGTCAGACTTTTTTTAAAACTGTAGCCACTCCAGTAGTGGAGTGATACCTCATTACAATTTGAATTTGCATTCCCCCAATGACTAATGATGTTGGGAATCTTTACATATGCTTATTTGCTATCTATATATCTTCCTTGGTGAAGTATCTATTTACATCTTTTGCTTACTTTCAAAATTGGATTGTTTGTTGTCTTACAGTTGAACTTTAAAAGTTATTTACATAAGCTGGACACTAAATTCTTTGTCGCAAATGTGATTTGCATACAGTTTCACTCAGCCTGTGTTTTGTTTTTCATTCTCTTAACAGTGTCTTTTCCAGAACAATGGTTTTCAATTTTGTTAAAGTCCAGTTTACCTTTATTTTTCCTTCTATGAATCATGGTTTCAAAAGAGCTTCTGAAAGCTCTTTGCCTAATTCAAGATCATAAATAAATTCTCCTATGTTTTCTTATAGGACTTTAATAGTTTTATATCTTACATTTTGGTCTATGATTTTACCTTAAGTTATTTTTTGTACAAAATGTATGGTCTGGGCCAAGTTTCACTTCTTTGCATATGGATATCCAATTTTTTTAGCATAATTTCTTAAAAATATTATTCTTTCTTTGTCCATTGAATTTCTTTTGTAACTTTGTCAAAGTCACTTATGTAAATCTATTTCTGGACTCTCTATTTTATCCTAACTCATCTACAGGACTATTGTTTTACCAACAACATGTTTTGATTACTGTAGCTTTATAGTAAGTCTTGAAATCAGGTAGTGTGAGTCTTCCAGCTTTGGTTTTTTTTTTTCAGATTATTTTGGCTCTTCTAATTACATTACCTTTCCATATCACTTTAATTAGAAACAGCTTGTCAATATCTACGAAAAAGTTTGCTGGAATTTTGAACAAAATTCTGGCCTCTCTCCAGATCAATTTGGAGAGTATTGACGTCTTAGCAATACTGACTCTTCTAATCCATAATCATGGATATCTCCCCATTTATTTAGGTGTTTGTTGATTTCCTTAGTGCCTGATAATTTCCAGCATACAGATGCTGTTCAGATTTGGTTAGATTCATACCTAAGTATTTCATTGTTTGTATTATGGTTAATATACTGCTTTGTAAATTTTTAATTTCAATTCTACATTGCTAGTGTATAGATGTATAATTTATTTTGGCATATTGATTTTGTATCCTATAACCTTGTTGAAATCATTTATTTGTGCTAGGAGCTTTTTTTGTAAATTTTCTGGGATTTTCTAAATAATTGTGCTATGCAAGTAGAAAATTGTTTTCTCCTTTCCCAATCTGTATGCCTTTTATTTATTTTTCATGCCTTATTACACTGATTAGGATCCTATTGTGAGGTTGAACAGTAGTGAAAGATGACATCTTCGCATTGATCCCAATCTTAGGGAACTATTCAGTTTTCACCATTAAGTATGATGTTGACTGTAGGAATTTTGTAAGTAACGTTAATAGGGTACCCTTCTTTGAATTTCACTTCTGTCATGAAAGCTTGTGGCTTGCTCCCCCATGAAACTAGTGAAACTATAAAAAAACAAACCCAACCATCTAAAGTGTCTGGGAATGGACTGAGGGCAAATGAAGAAACATTTCTTTATGAAAATCTACCAGAACTCAGTAAGAACTGAAATAAGACTCTCCCGTCCTCCCTCTTTGCATTTCAGTAAAATGGAAGCTCCACTCCAGACTGGTATAGTCAAGAACACAAGGTTTTTTCTCCCTTCACCTCCTAGTCAGAAAGCTATCTTTGTGGAAGAAACAGGGTATCAAGCATCTCTTATCCTGCCCCTAGCTACCTATAGCTGAGGCTAAGTTCTGAGTGAGTATACCTAGGAGGTGGGGGCTTCCATTTTCTTCCCAGTCTCCACTCATGGAAAGGAGCTCTAATTCTGGGAACACTGTGATCTAGATAACCCATTCCCTGGCTCATTTGTAGTTCAAAGGCTCCAAACCAGAGGCAAGTTGAGAACACCTAAGGCTATTGTCTCTCTCTTCACTGATCACTCAGCTCCTAAAGTGGGAACTCTACTCAGAGGGAAGTGTGCCATTGTTTCCACTCTCAGCTCCAGAGCTAAAGCTCAGATTTTGCCCAAAGGAAGAAGTGGGCTTTAAAGCAGAGAGCTCTGAATCTCTTCCCAAAAGAATGGGGTTCATTTGTAATATGGAGTTAAAAAGTGGAAGCCTAAGTGTGTTATCAAATGGTGGAGGTTATGGTAAAAGGCAATTGGGAGGAAACTGATAGAGTCACTGGTGATATAGGCCAAACTATAGTTTGCCAGAGAGAATCAGAAAAAGACAGCTGAGGGGAACTCCCTGGAGTCAGAACAAATCACACACATTGACCAAAGTTGCTCAAACAATGGATCAGTCTGTGGATCAATTTATGCTAGAGGAAATTTTCTTCTAAAAAATAATAGAGTAATTGGATGGCAATTAATGAAGATCAAAAGGCAATGTTTCCAAGGAAAGAGACAAGGTGAGCCTTACCAAGGTCACTGGCATCCAGTGTGATCATACTCATATTCAAGTCTGCACCCCCTGAGAAGCGCATCATAAGTTTCAGAACAGGGCTGATGAGGGAAAAGACTTCACCAAAATAATCCCGTCAGTTGCTAAAGAAAGAAAGAAAGGTGGGAAGGAGGGAGGGAGAGAGGGAGGGAGGGAGGGAGGAAGGAAGAAAGAAAACAATAATAAGACCCCCAGAAGGGCTAAAGGTAAATACCCAGGTTTGCTACAATATATACCTAAGATGCCAAGTTAAAAAAAAACAACAACAACAATATGCCAAGAAATAGTTAAATATGACTGGGGCAAAAGGCAAGCAACAGAAACTGCCTGTGAGAGCAACCAGATGGCAGATTTATCAGAAGACTTCAAAGTAGCCGTTATAAATATGTTCACAGAACTAAAGGGAATCATGGCTGAACAAAGTGAAGGAAGCTATGATGACAAGATCACATCAAATTAAGACTCTTAATAAAAGGAAGAAATTATTTTTAAAAAATAACCAAATAAAAATTTGGCATAGAAAAGTACAATAACTAAAATGAAAACATTTATTGGCTCAACAGTAGATTTGAACTGGTACAAAAAATTATCAGACTTGAAGATAGATCAATGAAGATTATGAAATCTGAAGAGCAGACAAAAAGAAAAGGATAAGGGAAATGAACAGAACAGGAGAAGTGTGGGACACCATTAAACACACCAACATACACATAATAGGAATATAGAAGGAGAGGAAAGAGGAAGGAGTAGAAAAAAATATTCAAAGAAATTANAGGAGAAGTGTGGGACACCATTAAACACACCAACATACACATAATAGGAATATAGAAGGAGAGGAAAGAGGAAGGAGAAGAAAAAAATATTCAAAGAAATTATGGCTGAAAATTTCTCAAATTTATGAACATTAATTTACACATCCAAAAGTGCAATTATTCCAAGATAAACAAAAAGAGATTGACAAACAGTCACATAGTAAAAATGCTAAAAGCCACAGACAAGGAAAAAATTTTGAGAGCAGCAAGAGAAAAACAGCTCATCACTTACAAGAAAACCCCAATAAGATTAAAAGCTCACTTCTCAACAGGAACAATGGAGGCCAGAAGGTGGTGGGATATATTTAAAATGCTCAAAGAGAAAAACCAAGAATCCCATATCCAGCAATGTTATCATTCAAAAATAAAGGTGAAATAAAGACATTCCCAGATAAACAAAAACAAAAAGAATTTGCTGATGGCAGACCCACTTTACAACAAATACTAATGGAAATATTTTAAGTTAAAAGCAAGTGACCCCAGGTAGGAACCCACAAGAAAAAATGAAAAGTAGCCATAAAGTCATTAATAAAATTATAAAAGAGATTACAAATGCATATTTTTCACCTTTCTTCTCTTAACTGATTTTAAGAATAACTGTGTAGAACTGTATATGTACATATATGTACATAATGTATTTTTGGCCTATGACATATAGAAAAGCAATATATTTGCACAAAGGAAGTGTGCGAGAGTAAAGCTGGGTTGAGCTAAGGAAATGACTTCAGATGGTAATTCAAGTCCACAGGAAAAAATAAGGAGGACCAGAAATGTTAAATAAGAAGGTTAATATAAATAAAAGATAAAAATTAAAGTAATAATTGTAACATTCATAGATATAGTATATATAACAATTATATCACAAAGTGGGGGAAAAGAATAGAGATATATAGTCATAATGCTTTCACATCTAACTGGAATTAAGTTACTATAATTCTGAAACAAATTCTGATAATCTGGGGTGTGTGGGTTGCTTAGTGGGTTAAGCCTCTGGCTTCAGCTCAGGTCATGATCTCAGGATCCTGGGATCGAGCCCCACATCAGGCTCCCTGCTCAGTGGTAAGGGTGCTTCCACTGCCTCTCTGCCTACTTGTCATCTCTCTCTGTGTCAAATAAATAAAACCTTAAAAAAATAATAAAATTTTTTTAAAAAATCTGATCATTTAAGTTGTATAAGACTTAGAGAAACCAATAAGGAAATAACTCAAGAAAATATAGTAAAAAAAATCATTAAAGAAATAAAAATTCTACATTAAAAATATTTACAAAAGAAGGAAGCAAAAGAGAGATAGAAGAACATAAAAGACAAAAGACATAGAAAACAGATAGATGGAAGTTGTAAATCCAAGTATATCAATAATGACACTAAATGTGAAGGTATTAAACAATACAGTCAAAAGTCAGAGATT
Source organism: Ailurus styani (assembly GCA_002007465.1). Classification (NCBI taxonomy): domain Eukaryota; kingdom Metazoa; phylum Chordata; class Mammalia; order Carnivora; family Ailuridae; genus Ailurus; species Ailurus styani. The sequence goes on along the minus strand of LNAC01000940.1, from coordinate 3,593 downwards.
CCTAGACTGGAAGAAGAAACTAAATCCAATTGTATGCTGTCTCCAAGAGACATATTATAGATTCAAAGATATAAACATATTGAAAGTGAAAGGATGGAAAGATAGCATGCAAACATCAACCACAAAGAAGCTGAAATTTCAGCTATATTAATATCAGACAAATGGTAGCATGAGATAAAGAAGGATATTTTATAATAATAAAAGGGTCAATCAATTGGGAAGACACAAAAATTATAAACATGCATGCACCTAACAACAGAGCACCAAGGTACATGATGTAAAAATTGGCAGAAATGAAAGGAATAATACAATTAATAATTGAACAGTAATAGTGGAAAGCTTTAATACCCATCTTCAATAATGGGCAGAACAACTAGGCGGATCAAAAGGAAACTGAATACTTGAATAACATGATGAAACAATTTGGCCTAACACATCAATAGAACATACTAACAATTGGAGAATATAGTCTTCTCAAATGCACATAAAATTTTTCCAGGGTATATCATAACTTAGGACATAAACCAAACCTCACATAAATTTAAAAGGATTGAATAAGAAATAGTGTGTTCTCTAACCACATGGAATACAATTATAAGTCAATAACAAAAGAGTCTGGGAAACTCACAAATACATGGAAATTAAACAGCACACTTTTATTTAACCTGTGAGTCAATGCAGAATTCAAAAGATAATTTATAAAATACTTTGAGATGAAAGAAAATGAAGATACAGCATACCAAATCTTATGGGATCTAAACACAGTGCTTAGATGGAAATTTATAGTTATAACTTCCTATCTTAAAAAAGAAGAAAGATCTTAAATCAATAGCCTAATCTTTTACCTTTAAACACTGAAAAAAGAAGAGCAAATTAAACCTAAAGGAAGGAAGGAAACAATAAAAATTATAATGGAAATGAATGAAATAGAGATTGAAAAATAATAGGGGCAGATGAGTGACTCAGTTGCTTAAGCGTCTGACTCTTGATTTTGGCTTAGGTCATGATCTCAGGGTCATGAGATAGAGCCCCACATTGGGCTCTATGCTCAGTACAGAGTCTGCTTGAGATTCTCTCTCTCTCCCTCTCTCCCTCCATCCTCTCTCTGAAGACATGAACAGACATTTCTCCAAAGAAAACATACAAATGGCCAACAGACACATGAAAAAATGCTCAACGTCACTCAGCATCGGGGAAATACAAATCAAGACCACAATGAGATGCCATGCCACACTGGTCAGAATGGCTAAAATTAACAAATCAGGAAACAACAGATATTGGCAAGAATGCAGAGAAAGGGGAACCTTCTGACACAGTTGGTGGGAATGCAAGCTGGTGCGGTTACTCTGGAAAACAATATGGAGGATCCTCAAAAAGTTAAAATAGAGCTACATTATAGCCCAGCAATTGCACTACTAGAAATTTGTCTAAAGGATATAAACATAGTGATTCAAAGGGGCATATGCTCCCAATGTTTGTAGTAGCAATGTCCACAATAGCCAAAATATGGAAAGAGCCCAGATGAATGCATAAAGATTATATATATATATATATATATACACACACACACATATATATATTTATATATATACCATTTATATATATATATATATATATAATTGAATATTACTCAGCCATCAACAAAAATGAAACCTAGCCATTTGCAAAAATGTGGATAGAACTAGAAGGTATTACGCTAACTGAAATAAGTCAGTCAGAGAAAGACAACCTATGATTTCACTCATATATATAATTTAAGAGACTCTTAATTATAGGAAACAAACTGAGGGTTCTGGAAGGGAGGTGGATGGGGGAATGGGATAATTGGGTGATGGACATTAAAGAGGGCACTTGAAGTAATGAGTACTGAGTGCTGTATGCAATTGATGAATCCCTAAATTTTACCTCTTAAATGAAAAATAAATAAATAAATAAATAAATACTTTAAAACTCTTTAAGGAAAAACTAGAGAAAATCACTGAACAAAAACTAGTTCTCTGGTAAGGTGAACAAAATTAACAAACTCTTAGCTATATCTAAATTTAAAAAGGAAGAAGACTCAACTTATTAGAACCAGAAATGAAAAAGGGGATACTACTACCAATCTTACAAAAATAAAAAGCAGGGGAGCGGCAAGATGGCGGAGGAGTAGGAGACCGATTATCATCAGGTCCCAGGAATTCACCCAGAGAGCTATCAAACTATTCTGAACACCTACAAATTCCACTGGAGACCGAAGAGAAGAAGAGCAGCAATTCTAGGAACAGAAAATTGACTGCCTTCTGGAAGGTAGGACGTGCGGAGAAGTGAATCTGAGGCGCCTGGAAGATAGACCCCGGGGGCAGGGGCCGGCTGCCGGCAAGGGAACGAGCAGTGGAGCACAGACTCGGAACTCTTAGAAGTCGGTTCCAGTGAGGGACGTCGCCCCAGAGGCCAAGCGGGGGGTGAAGCCCCTGCAGGGACAGTGTGGTCTCAGGATCCACGGGGACACAAAAAGACCAGGGGTGTCTGAGCGCGACCAAGCTNAAGGTGTCTCTCAGCTCGGGGTTACCTTGGGCTGTGATCTGAAGCGCAGCCGGGCCACTGCTCTGTGAGCGGGGACCCCACGGGAGGCAGACCTGGAGAGACTCACCCTCCTCCTCCGGGAGCAGTGGCGCGGGAGTGGCTGCAGGATCTGCCGGGTTCAGAGATTCTAAACGGGGCCGCGCCAGAGACGGAGACACTCGGTCACAGGCCAGGGGAGCTTNGGCGCGGGAGCGGCTGCAGGATCTGCCGGGTTCAGAGATTCTAAACGGGGCCGCGCCAGAGATGGAGACACTCGGTCACAGGCCAGGGGAGCT
>LNAC01000939.1:446950-500769 GCA_002007465.1 Ailurus styani | reverse complement strand
TTCACAGACCTGTACCCCTTGGGCAAATAATAAAAATAAAATTAAAAAAAAAAAAAGGAAAAACAGGAGAATGGGTAACGGCAGGCAACTTGTAGTTTTTGCCATGTGGCACATGCATTGAGTGACACCAGTTCTGAAAGCATGATTTTTCCAGGCAGCTCAGAAATCAACCTAAGTTGATAAAGTTTGATTGTGTTTACACTGGAATCTGGTCTGGCTGGTTCTAGCTGAGCAAGTCAGCTCGGCCCCATTCACACTGATCTAATCCAGCTGCAAAGGGATTGATACAACCTGAAATGTCTTAATCCCCTTAACTCAGTTAAAGCCGATTTTGAGCTGGGAAAATATATTTTTTTTAGATTCCATTTAACCTCTTCAGGATCGGCTTCATGTCTCTTAATCTAAACCAGTCAGAACTCACCTATCATAATTAGAACTGGCCTGATTCCAGTCTGAAGCAATTTTATGTCTCCCTACCTCGATCACATTCCATTTAAGCAAGCCTGATCTTGTGGGAATTCATTCCAACAAATTAGAAATGGCTAGATTTTTTAAAATTTGTTTTAGATTTATTTTGTATGGTTTAGTTCAAGAAAAATTGGATTACACTCGCTTCATCCAACTGGATGCATTAAAAAACTCCCTTTTTAGGAAGCTCCTGGCTTTAGGAAGCCCATTAAAATAGCCTTAAAGGAACACTTGACCAGAGAAAAATCACCTAACAGCACAGAAGACAACCCTAGGCTCAGTTGGGGTCATGTGTGGGGAAAAATGGGCATTCTCCATCTTCTTTCTGTTTTCCACGTCTTTCTTTACTGAGATGAGACTGGTTAAATGAAGCACTGGATACCCAGACCCTGAAAATAAAGCTCATGGAGGGAGGGTTGTATGTAAAAATTAGAAAAAATAATGCAGGAATCCTGTTTCTTTAACATCCTAGCCCTACAGGTGTGGTGTTTCTTGTGGCTAGATTCCACAAGTGTGAGAAACCTCTCATGCAGAGAAACAAGGATGATTGCACCAATATCTAACATTCACCGAGTCCATACCACCTGCCAAGGGCTACAACAATGAGTACATTCACACGGTCCTCATGAAACGCCATCGTGGTGGGAATTATCGTTAGGCTTGTTTTCAGGTGAGGAACCCGAGATTCAAACAGTGTAAGAAAATTCTCCGATTACCGAACTAGTGAGTAGCAGATCCAACGGTCAAATATAAATCCACTTCACCCCAGAGCCCAGGCTATAAACTTTCTTCATTTCGCTCTAGCTATAATGGAGAGGAAAGAGTCATCTTGGATTCGTCCTAGCAATCTGACTGGGCCTGGAATCCCACAGTTACTTGGCAAACAAAAGCATCAAGAACCAGCTTGGTCTCAGAGGGCAATAATTATATCATACTCTCTTGATGCCTTTCTCAGATCAGAATATAGGAATTTTTCTGTCTGCTTCTTGCCTTTAAACTTGGGAGGGCTGTAGAAAAGGCTTTTTTCTTGGAATATTAAGAAATATTAAGAAATTTGTACAGGGGTACCTGGGTGGCTCAGTGGGTTAAAGCCTCTGCCTTTGGCTCAGGTCATGATCTCAGGGTCCTGGGATTTAGCTGTGCTTCTGGTTGCCTGCTCAGCAGGGAGCCTGCTTCCTCCTCTCTCTCTCTCTGCCTGTTTCTCTGCCTACTTGTAATCTCTCTCTGTCAAATAAATAAATAAAATCTTAAAAAAAAAGAAATTTTTACAGAGACCACAGCGAAGGTGAAAATGAATATTTTCTGAGTATTTGGTCCTTGCTTTGTTTTCAGACCTTTGTGAGATCCAGGACCACTATGCTAATGCTTCCTTGACATCTCCACTCAGTGTCTCACTCAAACTCAGGGTGCCCAAAACTGACTTATGATTTTCTACCCCCATCCTACATTCCTCTTCAAACCTGTTTCTTTGCCTATGTTTCCATCTCAGGAAATGACATCACTTTCTATCTAGTGTAGCTAACCAAAATGTGTAATTCATGCCTGATACCTTGTCTCCCTCTCTCCCCACACTGTCCAATCTATTAGCAAACCTTGTTGGATTTACCTCCAAGACATGTCTCTCACCCACCCATTTATCCTATCTCATGGTTTTGTCCAAATTTCAAATTTCTTTCAAGTCTCCTCTGGACTATAGCAATAACCTCCTTGCTGCAACCACACATGGCTCTGGGCTTTGTCTGATCTGCTCAACCAAAACTGCAACCAGATTAGAACATGAAACTTATCCTAACTCTCACTTTGTTTGCTCTCAGGATTGACAACTGCCAACTCTGCAAAAAGACCTTCAGAAAACCTGTTAGTCAAGCAAAGCTAAGTTTCTTAGCTCTATTGAGTACAGGGAACCCTGCCTTGAAAGGGTCTTAATGGTGTTTCAGAAGGGAGAAGTTGGAGAAGGATATTTACCAGCTTCTGGTCTGTGCTCAGGTGGCTCAAGGAGGCTCTTCCAAGGCAAACTGATTGGGATACAGCTCATAACGGAACAGTTTAGGATTGGTGGACGCAGCAAGGTGAGAGTCTTGATGTAAGTCTTGACAAATAAATTGTTGTGTGATAAGCAAGCTGTTTCTGCAGGTGAGTACTCTTTTGTCATGATGGGAGAGATGAGTCAAAGGTTTGTCTGGATAAATTACTTGGCAGGAATTTCCTAGAGCAAACAGTAAAGTTTCACTGATTTATGACCTTAACTTTCTGAGCGAGAATCTCCTGAAATGAACATTTAAATCATGTTGATGATAGTCATCTTAGTTCTCCATCCTGGTGGTTAAGCTACACGGAGGCAAGTGATTTCAATTCTCAGGATAAAGATCAAATTCTGCCGGTGGTTGCCAAGGCTCTGCTTCCTTCCAACTCCCATGTACTTTCAGCTTTATGTTGTGTTACCTCTCTCCTGCTGAGAGCCAGAAAAGTCAGTATCCTTCCAGATCCTGCATGTCAAAACTTTTGGATGTAGTATTTTCTTTTCCTAAAATGCTACCCCACATGTCAAAACTTTTGGATGTTTCTTTCTCTTCCCAGAATGCTCTTCTCCTCCTCTCCTAACTAAATTTCTTCATCCAATTCAATCTGAGCTTCTCAGTTTCCTGGGATACCTTCTCTTTCTGTATCAATATAAATAAATTCTGTCATTTTCTTAAACTGTATGTATTTGTAATTATGTATCTCTGTGCACTTTAAAAATTAGACTATGATATACATAGGGGGCTTAGGACATAGTAAATGCTGAATAAATAATTGGGGCTGTAAGGAAGGTTGGCAGGGAAGGACTTTAATGCGCCTTCAGAGATAGTGTTTTTATTTAGGGGACATTTGGATACATAAATGTAAAACAACTGAATTGTCCCTGAGAGAAAACGCTCAAGTCACTATTAATCTTAAAATACATGCTATGAGCTGAAATGTCAAGTGTTCGTATTAGTATATGTGCCCCAGCAGAGAGAGAGCAAAGTTTCCTCTTAAACATTGACTCTCAGACAAATGTTCTTACCGGAATAAGTATAATTTACAATTTTGATTTCTAAATATTCCCTCACGAGAGGGTGAGACTAAATCACATCTACCTTAGGGCATCACAAGTTATAGCTTGTTTAACGTTTTGCTGACACTGCCTAATACCAGCTCGTATTTGCACTATTCCACAATTCTGCCTGATTGCTGATAACAATGTACAACACCAAGAGCCACAAACTGTCGCTCAAGTGAATGGTGAGCACTAAATCATTTTTATTCTGTTATTTGGATGCTTTAAGGTTTCTTGGGGCAGATCATTTTCTGCGGGACACCAAGGGGTGAGAAGGTTGTTATGCCGTCATTATGGAAACACAGCTGTTCTCTCTGCAGCTGGGGTCCACTGCCGCTAGGAGGCTGAGTAAGGAAGGAAATGAGCAATGCAAGCTTTGGGGGCCCTTCATGACCTCCTCATCTCCCTGCTTTTAGAACAGGACCCTAATGTCCCACTGAAGAACCTATGCTAATTATAAAAATATGTCATCACATCATCCTGAAATCAACATGTGAGTTTGACTCTCGGTTGAATGATTAGGTCAAGTGTTCAAAAACCCAAACACATGTTTCCCCAAGGCCTCCCAGACTTGGGTCTACTAGTCTTCTCCACTAAAGAGGAACTTTCTTAACCTGAGACCAACAGCCTCAACTTAGTGTTTACTGGCTGTTGCCCTGGAGTCTGTGGAGCAATTCTGATAATTCTCACATCCCTAGGGAAGAACTGCAGAACTCAACTTTCATGGCTTTGAGGGAGGTCTCACATTCATATTGTAGAGACTTGCTGGTCTGCCCAGCAAGAGCACATGGGTTCCTCTTAATCTGGTGTGTGAACTGGAAAAATATGTTTGGGGTTCTCCACTACCTCAGGCGCTGAATGCCCATTATACTTGCAGGTACCTACTAGAGTCTAGGTGGGAATTTCTGTGTTGCATCTCCTTATGGGAACAATCAAGGGTGAAGAACAGATCCTGGGGATTACACATAAGAAGATTATATGGCACTTGTGTCTGTTCTATCCTTCCTGTGGCCAGCTCAACCATGTGCCTAATCCTGCATATTTATGCTGTAGCAACATGTCTTCTACCTGTGTTGGTCGGTGTCATAAGAATATGGAAATGAGATCTCAATAGTGTATTTAAGGAAAAGGTTCTATCTCTAGTGTCTCTCTCTCTCTCTGTGTGGTTATAGGTTGAAGGCATGTGGATATAGGACTGGGGTTGGCTTGGCCAGGATGCTGGTCAGATGCTGGCAGCAGGTCTAGGTTTCCTAAAGCCAGGAAGGGAGTAGGAGATTTTAACTGGAGTGCAGTGATTTGGTAGCATCAACATCCTCTTCACCTTGGGAAAAGCATTCATTGAATCCTGGAGAGGTCAAGCCTAAATAACAAAATCCAGATACCAATGATGGGGAAGAAGACAGAGTTAACAGAGTCTGATAGTTAGAACTATGAAGGCCTGACTTCTAGATGAGATCAAATTGGTACCAATGTTCCTGACTGAATACTAGCTGATGTTTGAATTTCACCTTTTCAAGTCAGCAATTTAATGTACGTGATGTGTGTGTGTGGATCGTACTATCGTAAAGGGCCAAAGTCAGGGTGCACTATTATGAATGAAGGCATTTGTGGAAGATTGATGCAAGTCTTCAATTCTGGGTAAATGAAAAAAATGGTTGTTAGTCCCAGGGAATTTTGAAGAGGAGTTAGTTTGGCAGACAAGTAGGTGAATCTGATTTTGAATAAGCACGTAGCTTACAATAAAAGTGATGTGTTACAATTGAGAAAATGGAAAGAAGGTAACAATCATAAATTGTCGTTATTTGTGAAGATTGAAGGAAAACTGGGTTACAGCCTTGGTGCCAACCCATCTTCTAAAAAGTGCCTGGCAATTAGAAACCCAGGACTGACATTTGTGGAGCTGTGGCAGATCTCAAATTTCATGCTGAGTGTTGTGTGATCCTGTTGACTGTAATGATAATTGAATGGCTTGCAGTCTTGGGCCTCATCCTACCTACATGGATTGCCCTTTGGTTCTTATTTTCAATGTAAGGAAAGATCCAATGTATAATCATCAAAGGTTTTGCTGAATTCAGAGCAGGAGATGTACGTGTGGGTGACTTTGGACCCCTTCGTGAGCTTGATTGAGTGCTGGTGACTTTCCTTAATTTGAAGAGTAATTGTCCCTGAAATCTCTTCTCTGTCTTTTCCATCTAAAATCACCATTAAATCCTGAAAATTAAACAAATACTTGGGCATAGTTCCTCTGAGTTACAGGACTCAAGCATATTCTACATTGAGTTAGATTACATGTCAGTTTTCCTACTTGGTGAAAAGTTGAGCCCAGTCAGTTTCAGTGGTGAAGTGGAGCATTAGTCTCACCTGGTTCAAGGAACCAGCTTTACTCTTCTGTAGGGAACAACCAAACAACTGAACGAGATATATGAAACAACAGTTTTTAAAACACTGGACATCAGGCAATGAAGGACAGTGATCCCTGTGAAATAAGAAAGCAATGAGTTGAAGCCACAGACTGGTTCAGCATACTTTGAGATTTTAGAGTGTGGCACAGGTAAGGGGATCCCAGGTGAAGCCCAGTTAGCTAAGCTAACTCCTTAGTTAAGGAGGCAAATTTGGGAGAAAGGAGAGATGGGGAGCTAGGAGGTGTGGGACAGACTACAGCTGACCATTGAACAACGTAGGTTTGAATTACGTGGGTCCACTTATAAGGGGATTTTTTTTCCCCTGAAAGAGTTTTATTGTCCATTGCTTGGGAGAAGATTCCAGGGTGGTTAGATAGATGCCTAGTGGCTCCAGGTGAGACTCAAGAGAAGCCCTGATACCTGGGGGTCGCTAGTGGGACCCCTCTAGGGCCACTGTGCTTCAGAGGCTCCTTGTGTTGCATATAGAGGTTGACCAAGCAACTGATGGGGGCGGCCTCCACCTCAATGCATTAATTCTGAGCAATCTGGGAACTCAAGGTTGATTGGCAATAAAGAGCTAAGCTCAAAAATTGTGTTGGCTGGTCCGGAAGGTGGAGGATGGCTCAGAAGATGGTCTCCAGAGCTTGTGACTGGAAAAGAGTTTGGAGAGTGACTGGATCCTGGAAGAAGGGGAGTCCTGTGGTCTGTTCTGTCTAAACATTTTTTTAAAATATTTTTTTAAAAGAAATTTTAAAAGAAAATATTAGGGGTGCCTGGGTGGCTCAGTGGGTTAAGCCTTTGGCTCAGGTCATGATCTCAGGGTCCTGGGATTGAGCCCCGCATTGGGCTCCCTGCTCAGCAGGGAGCCTGCTTCCCCCTCTCCCTCTGCCTGCCTCTCTGCCTACTTGTGATCTCTCTCTCTGTCAAATAAATAAATAAATAAAATATTTTAAAAAAGAGAAAATATTAGAATATTTATTTTCAAGATACAGGAGGATTTTTTCCTTTTTTATATAAATTTTAGTGAATACACAGTGAAATATCAGTTTCTGGAGTAGAATTCAGTGATTTATCACTTACAGACAACACCCAGTGCTCATCACAAGTGCTCTCCTTAATACCCTTCACCCACCTAGCCCATCCCCCACTCACCTCTTTCCATCAGCTCTCAGTTTGTTCTCTATTCTTAAGTGTCTCAAACTAACTCTGATTTGTTTCCCCTCTCTCCTTTTTCTCCCCCTTCCTAAATGTTCATCTGTTTTCTTTCCTAAATTCCACAGATAAGTGAGATCATATGGTATTTGTCTTTCTCTGATTGCCTTATTTTGATTAGCATAATACACTCTAGCTCTGTCCACATCATTGCAAATGGCAAGATTTCATTTTTTTGATGGTTGATTAATATTCCATATATATATATATGTGTGTATATATATACCACATCTTTATATTCATCAGTCAATTGTCTGAAGACTGTTGAAGCAAGAGGCAGATCCATGGGACCACCAGGAACACTGCCCATATGCAGATATATTTTATGGCCCAGTACTGTAAGCGTATTTCCTCTTAGGATTTTCTTAACATTTTTTTTTCTCCAGCTTACTTTATTGTAGGAATACAGTCAATAATACATGTACAAAATATGTTAGTGTTAGACTATGTTCTGTGTAAGGCTTCTGGTCAACAGTAGGCTATTAGTAGTTAAGTTTTGGGGGAATCAGAAGTAATAAGGGGATTTTCAACTGTACAGGTTTCAGCAGCCCTAACCCCTGTGCTGTTCAAGGGTCAAACACATTGGATAGGAAAGGAGCTTCATAAAATTCTGGAGATCCATGATCCAGGAAATTTCTCCCTTGAGGGTTTTGACAAGAGTACTACTGATCAGGATGTGCATGTGAAGAAACTTCCTGTTGCTGGAGAAAGGACCCTCTTAAGGGACTAGAGGAAATAGTACTCAGGTCTTCTCCAGAGCCTGCCTCCTCCAATCAGCAGGCCTGGAAAGTCTTATGATTCACAGGACACCAAGTAGAATACTCAGAAGGGCCTTGCTTCAATGTTGTTTCCTGCTTTATTCCTACTGATATAACCTTGATTATTTGGCTACTGTGAGGTCTACCAGGCTTTCCCACTGTGGACTGACTCTTTTCTTCCTTTTCATATACTAGTCCTTAAAAGTAAGTTACTTAATCTAGGCCACACTCAAATGAAAGAGAATTAAACTCCATTTTCTGGAGAAAAGAGTATCAAAGAATTTGTACACATATGATAAACCCACCAACAGGGATTATTAAATATTTGGGGGGAGAGACATTAAGGCTTATGCATATATCCTGTTTTACACATTACACTCCTTAAAGTTTTACACATTGATTTTATCATTCATCAGTACATGTTGCCTTACAGGAATTATTACTTGGGTGTTCTAATGGTGATTTTCTATTTCCTTCATGCCTTCCATATTTATTAAGTGAAATTCTTTTGGAAGAAAAGTTTGTCTCTTTCCCCCCATTTATTTATTTAGTCATTTACTAATGTCAGTCTGGACTCACAGAGATTCATTTTATTCTTTTAGTCATAATGTAGTACCACTGTTATTTATCTTGGTGCTCAAATTGTCCCAGCTTTGACCATTGGGAGCTTTTACAGGTTGGTTCCTCTGTGCTATTGACATGTTCCTAGCTCTCTCTTTAAAGCACTTCCTACCCATCAGCACGAAGAAGACACTCTAGGCTCATCTTTCATTACTCAGCTCTAGAGTTAGCCACTTCTCCATGGAGCCCTGGCTCTTTCCATTAGAAGCCAATATATAGACACTAAGGGTGCTGCTTATAATTGGGGTGTCATTGCATCTAGGCTATCTCGGGAGACAGAGCTAGGAAATATATGCATATATACTAGTCCAAGTACACAAACACACACACACACACACAAATTATATGTATTACATACACACGCGTATATAATATGAATGCATCATACATGTGTGTATGAACATTAATTCACACTGATCTTACCAATTCTAATCCAAAATGACAGGATTCTTTCTAACATTCCCTGCCCTGTTTATGTATAACTTCATTCTCTAACAGTAAGAAACCTGGCTCTCTTTAGTTATAATATATTTACTTATTTGTTCAATTGTATTATACACATAAATTAATTTCAGAATTATTAACCCGCATTATGGTGACCCTGAAAGAAATAAATTTACCAACTAGAGTTATGGTATTTATGAATAGTTCTTTTTTTCCCTAACTTTACAGTATCCAGCCAAAAATTTATTCTCCAAAGTCACTTAGGTTAGTACCTTTTTCCCCCATCCTCTTCAGTGAAGTTGTCACATATTTGCAACACTACTAGGTTTATTTCTCCTCGTCTATGTTCTCTTCCTGTTGCTGGCAAAGAATCTATCTTCACCCAAACTTTAGATAGACCCTTCTGAGCCTTCTTCTCAACTAGGCTTTGACTTTGGACTTCTATGTTTATCCTTACTGAGCCTAGTTTCAGTAAGAATCCCACTAAGTAGGTTTACAAAGAATCCCCTCACTTGCTATCTGATCAAGTTCTCCATCCCCCACCTTTGTTGTCTGTCTTGATTTGCCATTAGCACGGATTTTGCCAAATCAGCTAGGCAAGATCTACCCTTGATTTTCTTAGTAATTTTCTATACACTGACTCCCCTCACTTTGCTCATTGCCTATAAATCCACAGCTATCTCTGAATTCAAAGCCGAACCTAATCTCTCCCCTTTTGAAATATTTTTATTGCCAGTCTTGAATAAAGTCTTCCTTACCATTTTAATAAGGGTCAGTATTATTTTTTTTAATATTGTCCTGCCATCCTACCTGAGTTTTTAAAACTTGTATATAGTAAAATTCACCCTTTGTGGTGTACTTTTCCGTGGATTTTGAAAAAAATGCGTACAGTCAGGTATCTGAAACTGTAGTAGAATTCCATCACCCTAAAAATTTCCTTGTGTGGTCCCTTTGTCATCAGCTCCTCTACCTTCAAACCTTGGCAACCAAGGATCTCATATTATTCCCTTTTCCATAATGTCGTGTAAATGGAATCAAATGAATGTCCCATGTAGAGTCTAGCAACTTTTATTTGGTAAAATGCACTTCAGATTCACCCATGTTGTTGTGTTAACCAATAGTTCATGTATTTTTTATTGCTGAGTAGTAATCCTTTGAATGCATATACCATAGTTTGCTGAAGCATTTATCTGTTGAAAGATATCTGGGTTATTTCCAGTTGGGGGAAATTATGAATAAAACTTCTATACATACTTGTATACAGGTTTTTGGGTGAACATAAATTTTCAGTTCACTTGAGTAAATGCTTAGGAAGGGATTGCTGGGTAATATGGTAAGTATATATTTAGCTTTGCAAGAAACTCCTAAATTGTTGTCCAAAACGACTACAGCATTCACATCCCTCTAGCAATGTATGCAATTTTTTGTTGCTCAACATTCCCACTAGCACTTAGTGATGTTGGTTTTTTTGTGTGTGTATAGGGAGAGGTAAAAAAGTTTTCCCCTATCCTCTTGTGTTCAGTATGGGAAACTGTGAATTGATTGGAAAAAAAAAAAAAGAACAAAAAACAAAAAAGACAGATTAACAGGAGAAAGGTTTACTTTGCATGTCTATGGAGCCTTCATAGAAACGAAGTAAAAACCCAAAGAAGCAGTTAGACCCAGAGGCCTATATACCATTTTATCAAAGGGTGAGAAAGTTTGGCAAGAGATTAGACAAAGGCAAAGAGAGTTTGGGCTTTTTGGGGAGGAGGGTAAGTGGTGGGAAGGGGACTAGGAAATATACAGTAAATAAGGATTGTTCAGTAAGGTTTGTTATACAGACACAAATCATTTCAGGTGATATATTTCCTTTACAAAAGGGAAAATCAGGCCCTGCTTCTGGCAGAAAGGAAAAGGGTAGAGAGTTCCTCCCCTGTTTGCTATTTCTTAATTGCCTTCCCCTCAAAATTCCCCTGGTGTCAAAGTCGCATATGTTAGGGTGGCAAATTCTGATCCCTTCCATTAGCCATTTCAGTGCCTGTATAGCGATGTGTCTTTGTGGTTTTAATTTGCATTTCCCTAACGACTGATAATACTGAGATTTTGTATAAACTTATTTGTCATCCCTCTATTTTATTTGGTGAATTTGCTGTTCATTTTTTTCCCATTTTTTAGAGCAGGTTTTTGTTTGTCTTCTTATTGTTAAGTCTTCAGTGTTCTTTATATATTCTGAATACAAGTACTCTTTCATAAATACGATTATATGATTTAAAAATGTTTTCTTCCAGGGGCGTCTAGGTGGCTCAGTCAGTTGAGCATCCTACTTGGTTTCGGCTCAGGTCATGATCTCAGGGTCCTGAGACTGAGCCCCGGGTCAAGCTCTGTGCTGAACGCAGAGTAGGCTTGAATCTTTCTCCCTCCTCCCTCTCTCTCTCTGTTCCCCCTGTGGTTGTGCTCTATCTCATCCTCTTTCTCTCAAATAAACACATAAATAAATAATATCTTTTAAAAAAATATATTTTCTTCTAACCCTTGATTTATCTTTGCAGTCTCTTATCAATTCTTCCATAAAACAGAAATTTAAATTCTGACCAAAGGCGGTTTGTCAATTTTTTTTTTACGGGTCATGCCTTTGATGTCACTTTTAAAGAAATTCATTGTGGAACTTAAAGTCACCCAGATTTTTCTCCTGTATTCTTCTAGAAGTTTTACAATTTTACATTTATATTTATGTTCAATTTTGCATTAATTTTTTTATAAAGTGTGTGGTATATATTAACACCATTTGTTGAAAGGACTGTCATTTCTCCATTGAATTGACTTTGTACATTGTGTTAGGGCAAATACAAATATAAATAAGTTCTCCTTCATACCATAAGAGGAAGAGAACTTGTTGCTTTCCTTTCTCTTTAGCATTTCCTTTAGAAAATATGAAAACGTAAATGCTGTCTTTGTTTGTTTTTAATGCGTTTTAGTCCTTTTAAGAGCTAAATGAGCCTCTTGCCAGTTTTACATTCCAGATGTTTCTTTCTTGAGAATGATGGACTATCTCTTTGAAATGCGAAGATCAAGAACCATGACCTTGTCTTTCTGCCTCTGTGGGAGTTTTAGCTTCAGTGTTTGACTCTAAATTGTTACTTTCTATTTGGTGTAGAGATATGAGAAGCTTTATTTTTCCTTTTTGATAGAAACAATTAACATGTATGTAATGGATTATATCTGCTTTGCTGTACAGAATGGTGTGATTTCTTTCTGTCTTTATAATCTCCTTAGATGTACCTCACATTCTGATTTAAAGCTTATTCAATAATAAAACTGTTTTTTTTTTATTCTTTTCTACCTTTGTGGAAAATTTTTTTGGGTTGGCAAAAGATTTTATTTATATTATTAGATTTCCTCATTAATTATCAAGAATCATTTACCTATATTTGTATGTATAATCTATTTCTGGGCTGTTTATTCTGATGACTATAGCTTTATAGTATGTCTTTAAACTAGATAGTCTGCCCTTCAACTTAGTTTATGTTCAGAATTGTTTGAGTTGTCCTAGTTCCTTTGCATTTATATATAAATTTTAGAATCTTCCTGCTGATATTTACCAAAAAATGTATGGGGCTAGGATTTTTATGGAATAGTATTGAATCTTCAGTTCAAATTGGGGAATAATGATGTTTTAACTACAGAGTCTTCCAATTCATGATCACAGTGTAGTGTTCCAATTATTTTGGTCTTGTGGGAGCAAATTTTGCCATTTCAAATGATAAATGATAAGTGATAAGTTCAAATGATAAACTCTTTGATATAGTAAGTTTTTTTTAATATCTCATTTATTTATTTTAGAGAGATTGAGAGAGAGAGCACAAGGTGGAGGGAAGGGACAGAGGGAGAAGGAGAAACAGACTCACCACTGAGCAGGGAGCCTGATGTGGGGCTCGATCTCAAGACCCTGAGATCATACTTAACTGACTAAGCCACCCAGGCACCCCTAAACTGGTCATTTTTAAGAAACTGTAGACACAAGCAAAGCTCTGAAAACCAAACAGAAGTTATACTTTTTAAAGAGATATTTACATGTATAAGGGAAAACCTCCATTTGTACAAGGCATGTCTCCCCCTGTACCAGGAAGAACAGGATGCCTCTAAATCTCAAAACCTTTATCTCTGAAGAAGGCAAGGACTTAATCTGCCTAACAACCTTACCTGTGTTTACCTTGCTTTTCTTGGTGACTTCCAATGGCTGCCTATCCCAACATGAGCTCTTGTCTTTAGCTGGAGATGGTATTTAAGGTGATTGTTTCAGCCATTTTGGGGAATTACTCAGTTTTCCTGGGTCTTTCCCACATACACAGGAGACATACATGGCTATTAAACTTTTGTTTGATTTTCACCTGTTAATCTGTCTCATGTCTATTTGATTCTTAGACCTGATAGAAGAACCTTGAAGGACAGAGTAAACTGTTTCCTCTTCAACGTCTTTTATATTTCTGTTATTAGTTTATTACAGTTTTTAGCATACAGATCCTGCACATATTTTGTTAGCATTTAAACCGGCAGAGCTTTTCTTTTTCTCACTTTGGGGGAGGGGGTTATAATTATGCAATTTCTCCTTATTCTAGCTCTTTACTAGTTATGCTCAGTCTGTATACTTTCTGATGATGTATACTTGCTGATGAATTTTATAATCTAAATTGTTTTATATCTTTTAATTAAACTTGGTATCATTTCCTTTTCTAATAAAATAGATCAATACTGTCTACTTAGCACTTTGTAACTGTAAAAAAATAAAAATTGAAAAAACCCCAGTGTCTTTGAATAAAGTAAATGAAAAGATTGTGGTATATTTATGTGTGTTAAAGGCTAAACTGAAGCATATTAAAATTTTGAAGTTTATTTGAACAACTATCATTTTCAACTGGGCAGCACAAAACAAAAAGTTGTTAGGAGTAGTCTACCAACAGGGGCTAGAGGTAGAGAAGACACAAGCAGAGCAAGGAAATTACTTGATTTGCTATAACTTAAGTGATTGCATTATTTGGGAAAGACTAGTTTGCTGTTTGTAATTGGTTGTCTTCTTAACCTTGAGGCATTCACAGAAATTAACTCTGCGTTGAGTTTTGGTTTGCTTACTAGGCTACCAAGGCATTTGAGACACCTGAATCAACTGGAATCCTTGTTTGATTAATTTAACATGTGATAAACACTACATGGCAGTTAAAATGAATAAGATATTTATCAACATAGATGGATTTCAAAAACATAATCTTGAAAAGAAAAAAAGGTGGTAGAACAATACATATAGAGTTATATTTATAGAAATTAAAAAAAATCATACACAGAAGATAACACTCCAGATTGTAGGTACATACATTGATGGAAAAGATCCACATTTAATACATAACAGGAGTGGGGGACGGGAAGCTTAGTAGGAACAGGGGTTAGGAAATAGGGTTAGTTACCCAGATGGTGATGATATATTTATAATATTTTGTCTCTTTTTAAATGAAAGGTTAAATTCTGAATCAAATATGACAAAGTACATTTATGAAGTCTAGATATATGGTATACGCCTGGGTATGTGCTGAATTTTTAATTTTTTCCTGATTAAAAAATGAATGAAAACAAAACAAAACAAAAGCATGAACAACAACAAACAACAACAACAAATAAGAAGCCACAGTGTTAAAGAAAAATCTGAGAATTGAAAAGTAGAAACACTGATTAGAAGTGACATTATCTATAGCAGCCTTGCACTGAAATTTGGATAATGGAGCAAAATAGTCCAGAAGTAGTTTCTATTACAAGGACAAATCTACTATGTCCTGAAGGAAATAACACAAATCAATCATAAATGAGTTCCTCACCCTCATCCCCACATTACATGATGTTGGGGTATCTATCCAGCAATTAGAAAAATATAAATGATCTTCTCTCAAGCCCATGCCATACACCTAAATACATTCTAGAGTAAATAAATAATTATTAAAAGAGAGTGTCACAAAATCTTTAAGAAAATAGCATTGGTTATTTGTTTGGATTTTGGAAAGACAGTTATTTTCTAAATCTGAATGCTGGAGAATTCATAAGAAAATAAAGTGAGTGATTTAGTTCCATACATATTTTAAAATTTAGATATATTAAATACACATTAGCAAAATAAAAAGGGAGATAAAAGCTGGGAAAGTGTGGCAACTGTTATAATTTATAAAATCATTTAGATCTAATAGAGAAATATGTAAAGCACACGACAGATAATTCTCAGTGATAAAATTACAATCTCTAAACAAACATGAAAGAAGTTCAACCTTTTATGGAAGAAATGCAAATAATATCAACAATAATGTTTAGTCACAGAATATTAAATTTTTAAAAAGGGGGTGATCTGTAAAACTGGTGAATGTGTGGTGTTCTCATGTATTATTGGGAATAAAAGTAGACAAAATTATTCTGGGAAATAATTTGGACAGAGAACACAAGAACCATGAAAATATTCATAACTTCTTGCAATTCATCTTAAGGAAGTGAAAAATATATAAATGTTGACATATGTAAAGATGTTTATTAAGCCATATTCCTAATGCTGGAAAATGGAAAATGGGAAATAATGTAACAGATATCAATGGGAGAATAAATTAATGAGCATAGATACATGTGGAAGACAAAAAAAATTAAAACAGGATAAAAGTTGTCTGCTTGGGGCATCTGGGTGGCTCAGCCAGTTACGTCAGTCTGCCTTCAACTCAGGTCATGAACCTGGGGTGCTGGGATTGAACCCCCTCGCTCAGCAGGGAGTCTGCTTCTCCCTCTCCCTCTGCTGCTCCCCCTGCTTGTGCTCTCTCACTCTCTCTCTCTGCAAATAAATAAATAAGAATCTTTAAAAAAGATTGTTTGTTTTCCATGATTTTTCTCAGCTTCATATTACTTTATGCATAGCAGTCTACGGAACTTGTCTACAGGATCATCCTCTGATTGTAATTTACTCAATCACTTCTATAATATTGACTGTTAAATTTTTGAATGTTGAATGTTTGAATTTAAACTGAGTATTAGCATTTTAAGAAATCACATTTAGTATCAATTACTGAAGATTTATAACTTGTGAATGATTTAATATCTTTACACAGTGCTAGTGTATGAATGATTTAATTTCCTAACACAGTATCTTTATTGTTAACAAAATATTTGTCTCATAAAACAAGACCACAGGTATTACCTACATTAACAGCTTTTTTCCTGTCCTGTTTGTGCCAACAGCAGAGACATTCTTTCCAGTAATCATGACTCAGCATAGTCCAAAGGGGAGGTAGAGTGAAGAGGCATTCCAGCAACACCAGTTCTGTTCCAGAAATAGGGTCTACTACCCCCCAACCAGAAAAAGCTGAATAAAATATACAGCTTCCTGGTTTTGACAGATTTTCAGCTGATTCCATTCAGTCCCAAACAAGTGCAAGCGTGGAGGTTGAGAAGCGGGGAGGATTTCAGCTAAATACCACCACCATTATCTTTCTAGGTATCCAGTGCTCTAACTTGAAGGGCTCCCCAGCACCCTGGGAAATTGAAAGGGGATTACCCACAAAGAACCTCAGATAGTGAATTGTAGTCTGCACTTTACTTTCCAGTACTTTAGCATATACATTTGAGATACATATATTATATAAAATAACTTTAATATACATTCCTCGGATAGATAGCTGCTCCAATCTCAATCAATATTCCATGGATGGTTAATTCATATACAATTAAATGTCACACTTCATAGACTGTGACTGTAAGTGTTGCTCCTGGGCGGGGACTTGAGGATATGGTGGGTTTTAAGGGAGTAGCCCAGGTGCACCAGGAAGCAAATCTGGACTGGTGGCACCCAATTTCTCCCAAGAAAAATACCAATTCCCTAGCAAGGCAAGGGACCGGAGGAGAGGCAGACCTGAACAAACCCAGCAAATGGGATCGTGGGCAGCCTAGGGGAAAATCAAGGAACCAGAACTATCCCACACATTGCTCCTTGTTCTTACTGCAGGAAACCCAAAACAATGGTAAAACCTCAAGAGTTAGCGGGGAGAGAACCCACCAAAATAAAGGCTGAATTTCCCACCAGTCCAGGAGGATAGGGACTCAGAATAAAAATTAAGTAGATTTATAGAAAAATAAGACATGTGACATTTCTTGCATGCCTGAGTTTGTAATCTGAGGTTACTAATCACTACAATTGAATTAGGATATTAAATTTTACTGTTACATAGCATGTTTAGTTATAATGGTAGCTGGTGCCTCTTAAAAGTAAGATTACAGGATGTCCTTCTGGTTAATTCTGAGAAAAAGATTCCAAAATGGTGAACTGCCAAGTTCATCACACTCACACACAAACACAAAACACGCACATAGAAAACAACTCAAAAAATATATACAAGTCTAGGGAGTTTATCGAAATGGAACTTTTTCTCTCTTTTTCCTCCCTAAGTTTCTGTAATATGGTTATTTTACAATAGAAAAGAAAGAAAATGAAATATAAATATTAGGGGCACCAGGGTGACTCAGTCGGTTAAGCTTCTGCCTTAGCCTTAATCCCAGGGTCCTGGGATTGAGTGCCACATTGGGCTCCCTGCTCAGTGGGGAGCATGCTTCTCCCTCTCCCTCTGCCCGCAGCTCCCCCTGCTTGTGCTCCCTTTCTTGCTAGCTTTCTCTCTCTCTCTGTCAAATAAATAAATAAAATCTTTAATTAAAAAAGAAATATAAATATTAATGTGAGTACATTAAGATAATGAATGGAAAGTACTTCATAGGCTCTAAGTATTAGAGGAGTCTTAGAAGGAATTCAGTTCCATTTTACAGATGAGAGACTGGGACCCACATACTGCAAAGTACCTGTGGTGGTTTTTAGGCATTACCTAGAATTCTTCAATTCTCCCATTGAGAGGTCTGAGGCCCTGTGTTCTTGCTTTGGATTTGAGTGACTTAACAACTGCTTGGTTCAAGAGTGTGGGAGAAGTGATATTGTAAGACTTCCAAGAAAATGTCATAAATGTCCATGCAATTTCCGCCTGGTTCTCTTGGCACATCTACCCTAGAGGAAGCCAGCTGCCATTAAGAACTCTAGTCCTCTGACATTGCCAGCTGGAAAAGCCATGTCTAGGTGTTCTCAGTGTTCTAGAAGTTTCTCCCAACTGAGTTCCCAGCCAACAACCAGTATGAACTGCCAAGTGAGGCATCTTGGTTGTCCAGCTCAGCTGAGCTATTAAATGATTCTAATCCCAGTCAACATGGAAGTTCAATGGCAAAAGAGACCCCAAGTGAGATCTGTCCAGCCCAAGCCTTTCCCCAATTCCTGACCTGCAAAATTGAGGAAGGTAAAATTATTGCTTTAAGCTACTAGGTTTTACAGTCATTTATTATGTTAGAATGATAACTAGAATCCCCAGGGTCATGGAGATAAGGGATTGAGAAATAGGACTTAGGCTAGAACCTAACTTCTCCTTCTCACCCTTCCTGGGTTCCAAAGGAATGAGATGGGACATTGGAATAAGAAGCATGTATATTTTCATGTAGTCATAGTTTATTTCTAAGTTTGGCACCAGTGTGAAATCCCCTAATATTGCTGGAGTACCATGAACTGCTCCCTACATGGTGTCAGGAGCTGTTAAACACAGGTGGCACCCAAGGAAGGTATAGTGAGTGGGAAAAGATGCGCCAGCTTCATCGCCTTCCCATATTTCAGGAGGACATATTCTGCTGGAGAAAAGTTAGGTGTATGAGAAGAATGTTGAGATAAACGGTAATCCTTAAATGATATTTTAATTGTACAGTATAAACATACCATTTGTGTGTGTGTGTGTGTGTGTGTTAAGATAGAAAATGAAACCAAGTAAAATCTGTGAATCTTTCAGACTCCTCCATGGGAATGCCTCAAGCAACCAAAGGAGAGAGTCTCGGACTTGCCATCCTTTCATCTTGAAAGAATTTATACCAGAGGAGTTGGCTGATGCTCAGTATTGGGTTGAATGATGGTCCCCCAGAAGTTATAGCCATGTCTTGATCCCCAGACCTATGAATGTGACCTTATTGGGAGAAAAGGTCTTTGCAGAAGGAATTTAGTTAAGAATCTCGAGATGCTGGCGCCTGGGTGGCTCAGTGGGTTAAAGCATCTGCCTTCGGCTCAGGTCGTGATCTCAGGGTCCTGGGACCAAGCCCTGCATCGGGCTTTCTGCTGAGCAGGGAGCCTGCTTCCTTCTCTCTCTCCCTGCCTCTCTGCCTACTTGTGATCTCTCTTTCTCTCTGTCAAATAAATAAATAAAATCTTAAAAAAAAAAAAGAATCTCGAGATGCGATCTTCCTGGGTCATCCAGGTGGGCCCTAACTCAAAAGAAAAAAATCCTTATAAGACACACAGAGAAGAAAAGAAAAAGATAATGTGAAAATGGAGGTGGAAATTGGAGTGTTGTGGCTACATGCCAAGAACTTCCAAGAAATGCCTGGAGCCCGTGGGATCTGGCCACGTCAAGCTCTAGTTGAAACTATTCCCAAGAGACTTCAGAGGGAACGAGGTCCTGCTGACACCTTGATTTTTGGACTTCTAGACTCCAAAACTGTGAGAGGATAAATGTCTGTTGGCTCGGATTGTGATAATTTGTTACAGCAGCCCTAGGGAACAAACATAAGATCCGTGGGGGAGAGTTCTAGGGGAATTGACGGAGCTTGACGGAGCAAGGCCATCCTGTCAAGGGGTAACTGTGGTGGCCGGAACATAGCTTCCACATGGGCAGGTACGGGACAGCAGTCAGGTTCTCACTGGAATTTCTCGGCAAAACCTAGGCGTTTTTGACCTCAGGCTGTATCGTTCCAACGGCTTTACCGTTGGGACACCCTGATCATGTACTGTTTTTGTGTATGTCTGTTTCTTCAGTCGGATTGTGAACTTCTAAAAGCCAAGAGCCTTCTTTTCTTCCCTCTGCAGAAATTATTGAACAATTGTTATGTGCTCCACTCTGTGCTAGCTTCTGATACAAAATCCCAGATAACACATAGTTCTTGCTTTCCAGGTGCAGGCAGACCTTGGATGGTACACCACTTTGCATTCAACAAATGTATGCTGAGTGAAGGAAGGAAATATGCACACAACAGCTTGGAGAAGTGGATGGATTGTACTGAGAGAGCTTGGGTGCAAACTGTAAACTTATCACATAAGTTTACATAAGACACTTAGCACAATTTCCTTAACTGCAAAATGGAGAATATAATCTCTACCTCATAGGGTTGCTAGGGTGATTACCATATACGCATATTATGTTATTAATGAATGAGAGTCTCATGTTCCAGCCAAATTTCAGAGTATCTATCCATGTGCCCCCAAATATATTCTATCTTGCATCAATGATATCTAGTACTCTTCGCATGTATTTTTACTTAGTGTGTCATTTGATTTTCCTCCAGCTTCCTAATGTCGGCAGGACAGAGAGGGGTCTCAGGTGAGGCACAAGAGTGAGAGACTAAAGTCATGGAAAAACAGAGTGATGGATGAGGAAGCTAGACTAAACCCCAAGATCGCATCTCTCCCAAATCCCTGTATTTTTGTCTTTTTTGATGACCCAATGGCATATGGGCTAGAGTTATTCTGTTGTTTACTGTGTGACTGCATACAGAAGTGATTTTTGTTGTTGTTGTTGTTTTTAAGATTTTATTTATTTGTTTGACAGAGAGAGACACAAAGAGGGAACACAAGCAGGGGGAGTGGGAGAGGAACAACCAGGCTTCCTGCTAAACAGGGAGCCCGATGCAGGACTCGATCCCCTGGGATCATGACCTGAGCTGAAGGCAGATACTTAACAACCCAGGCACCCCTACAGAAGTGATTTTTAAGGACCGTGTGTGTGTGTGTGTGTGACGCACACACGGGCATGCATGCATACTGAATGAAAGAGAGTGAGCATTTCATAGTGTGTGCAATTTTAGCTTAATTAGAATGGCATGACTATTAACAAGTTATTTTGAAATGCAGCAAAGATCAGGAAGGGTACCAGAATGAAATTCTGCTGTGTGAGTCTGATTGGCAGGCCATGTCATGTGGGAAAGTTCAAAATCTCATCTTTATCAGTACAGTTAGCAAAATGCCTGGGAGTTGTGGCCCCAAACCCATAGTCTGGAGCTATAATTATTCAAGTTAAAAAAAAGTTATTGGAAATGTGATAGTGATGATTAGAAGGACTATTTCAGGAAGAAAGTGAACAGTATAAGCAGATGCCAATTGTAGCGCCTTTTTTTTTTTAATTTAAGACTTATTTATTTATTTATTTGACAGAGAGAGACACAGCAAGAAAGGGAACACAAGCAGGGGGAGTGGGAAAGGGAGAAGCAGGCTTCCTGCTGAGCAGGGAGCCAGAATCGGGGCTTGATTCCAGGACCCTGGAATCATGACCTGAGCCGAAGGCAGATGCTCAACGACTGAGCCACCCAGGCGCCCAAGCAGTGACTTTTGTGAGCAAGGATGGACAGCTAGTTGAAATGAAAAGTTTCCTGTCTATCACCTAATGGAGGGACTTCCCCTCAGGACCGCACATTTAGTGTGTCGTCGGCAAAGGGAGCTTTCAACGAAAGCCACCGCTATGACACTGAACCTCCTGGGCACGAAGGAAGTCTGCATTCAAAAGCTGGTGACTGGTGCAAGAGGTTCGGGTCCCTGCTGAGGGCACTTGGAGACTTATTGCCAACCCGGAATGCTCCTGACCTTGCAGTAGCCGGCACTGAAATAACCCCAGGAAAACGGAGCCTGCGACGGGGGTCAGAAGACCTTGGCTCCTGTTTTGGCTGCCGCTCTTGGGCTGGAGCCCAGAGTCCATGTGCCTTTGAGGAATGACTTTCTCTCCCTGGGCTCCCTTATGGCCAACTCTCTCCCTTCCAGTGAGAACTGCATTTTCCTCTTCCCTATTTTAAGCTAAGGAATCGGGCTCGGGAGCATGCCAGAGGCGCCCTGTGCCCAATTACACCAGCTTTTATCTTGTGTTCAAGGTGGGAGCATAGACTCTGGAACCTCATAGCTTCAGCTCAAAGCCTGGCCTAAAGATTGCTAACTGTGGCACTCTTAGGAATAGCTCACTCTCTGCCCCAGGGTCCTCATCGATAACATGGAGGTTAGGCTACATGGCAGTTTTGTGGTGAAGATTAAGCAGATAAAGAAAGTAAAACAGAGAATAGTGTTTGATACTTCCGAATACTCAATTCATGTTAGTGATTAATATGGATTCATATTTGTGAAACTCCGGGTTTAAGGTTTTGTTTTATTTTTCCCCCCATTGCATGTTAAAATAAAAATAGACCCACTAAAGTCATTTTTTAAGGATTGGCATAATCTGAAGTCATCTGAAGTACCAATGTACATTTGGTAACACTGTCTACACATACTCCTTCATCTTTCAATGGTTCTCTTCAAGGCTTTCAACAACATTTATCATGTGAGTGGAGAGCAAGTGGACAATAGAGATGCCTCCACTGAGCCAGCCGATCCATGGCAGGGAGATGAGAACAATGACCATGCCTTGTGTAGACGGAGTAGAACGTTTCGTCATGGTGTGGCCTCTCATTCCACTAGGCAGGCCGGTTCCCTCAGGAAACAATACGAGGCAGAGGAAAGCACCAAGCATGATTCCAAATTATTCTAAATTCTAGGACAATTTGCCCAGATTCTACATCTGTGACCCCCTAGGCTTCTTTCCTGAGTTCTCTCAGCATGACTTCTCACCTGTAAAATGGGCACAATCTCTACCTCAGGGAGCTAGTGGGGGATTAAATGTGATGACACAGCATGTAGTGAATGACACCTCTCCTCAGACTGTCAATACACAGGGACAGAAAATTTCTTGTTCTACAGGTCTGTAGCATGTTCCCAGATCTCTTCTGTGTTGTGAATGCTTTCTAGGGTCTTTCTCAACATCTCGCTCTTTGTGAAAGCAGCCATTGGCAGTAGTACTAAACCAACTTAATCTTGCCCAATATGCATTGCAGGCTTTCCAAGTTCAAGACAATTACAAAAACCTTTACATGTATTCTCCTATACATGTATAGGATGAGGCCTGTAAAATCCTATTTTAATAATCCTATTTTTATAATTGAGGTATGGAGAGCTTAAGTAATTTACCCGGGTCACATAGCTGGTAAATGGAGGAGCAGGTAACCACTAAAATTGCCAAGCAACTAGTTAAGAGAGGACTATAACTCATGCCCACAGTAGTATAGGATATCAATTAGTTCAGTGATTCTCAGCTGGGAGCGATTTCGTCCCCTAGGGGACATTTGGGAATGTTTGGCAACATTTCTGGTTGTCACAGCTGTGGGATGAGTGCCAGGAACGTTGCTTGCAATGCACGGGACAGGTCCACTTCCCCAAACAAAGAATTATCCAATGCAGAATGTCAGCAGTGCTGAGGTTTCTAAACTCAGCATTATTACATAAATTTTTAGAATCTTAACTATTTAGAACTCGGTTGATAACTTAGAAGAAGCAGGATTTCAAAGCAGGTAGCCCAAAGTTTAGGCAACAAATCATATACATTGTTACCAGAAACCCTTCAAGCAATGACCTGGAACCAACTGCCTAAGGCACATTCATCTGGTGATGCAGATAAACTGATTAAAATCCCCAAGTAGGATGCTGTGGTTAAGTAGAAAGGAAGAGGAAGAGGGAGGAACCATGACACATGACAGAAGTCCGAAAGATATAGTTAACCGGCTGCTATGTGAGGGTACAGAAGATATAAGGAACAGACATGAGCTCTTAGCAGCAGTGTTGTCTGTGCCGAGCCCTGGAAGAAGTCATGTGGATGGAGGCAGTTCCTAGGACAGGCAAGATGGCGGCCGGGAGATGTAAAGACTTCATGCCCAGGCCACCAATGACAACTAGTACATCTCATATTATGGATCTTTTGCAATTGCTTTTTTTTTTTTTTTTTTAAATAAAGGACTTGAGACTGTCAGTTAAAGGAGACAACGAATATGGGAAATTTGGAGAGAATCTGTCCTGTGACTTTTCCAGCATAAACTGTAGAATAACCAAGTGAGGTTAAATGGCTTAATTACAATGAATGCGATCAGGAGGCAGGAAGCTGACCTGAGTATTTTTGCTTTATTCCATCTAATAAACATTTTATTTATATAAAAGACAGACAATGCATAGAATGAAAATAAGTGTTCGAGACATTTGATATAAGAAGAGTATATAGCATTCACATTCCTATTTTAATACATGAGTACTGCTGAAGTGTTCCATAAAAGAATAAAACTTTCCCTTTATGTATAGTAGTAAAAAAAAATCAGTATTTTTAGGAACTACAGAATGTTATTCCTTGGTCTTTCTCTTGACAAAGAAAAAAGAAATAAAACAAGCCACAGTATCACCTGACACTACATTCCAGTTTATGCTGATGACCACCCAGAAGTGATAAAGCTCTTTTGAATCTTGGAAAATCCCATTAATGGACCAGTATTCTAGAAATTCACCACTAGAGGTCGACGAGCAACAGCTATTGGGACAGCATTGGCGAGCCCTAAGGTGCATGGAACTTCTGGGCACTTCCATGGTACTGCTGGCAAGCTGTCCTGAACTCTCTCAGCCCATGCCCACTGAGCAGGGTGCCTATGAGGGTCACCTAATCCCAAATCTCAGCATATCTGCTAAAACCTCAATGAGATGAGATCTTCCAAAATCCAAATGGAAATGATCTACTCTTTGCCAGTCCTCTCTTATATTCCTATTTGGCTGAAAATAGGTAGCTTCAAAAACATTTTAGAAAAAGAGATTTTTTTTTGCAGCATTAACACTTGTTTGTGGATTAACAAGTTCCTATGGAGTAGTAAAGCTCATTCTTTGTTCTTGCCCATGTGGACACAGACTTCCTAACTGCAAATGCGACTCCTGTGTCCTACATTCAAGTCCTTGCGGGCAAATCCTGCAAAGGGTGGGAAGGCTGGTATGGTGGAGAGAAAGATAACCATGGCAAAAGCTTCTAGGTAAGAGCTTCCCTCCCTAATGCAGGGGTGGGGGCAGGGAGCTTTTAATATATAGACAAAAATAGATTTGGTTTACCTGGGACCATTTAGAAGGGGTCCCCTTTAGTCCAAAAAAAGACCAACTTCAAATCTAACACCAGACCAGGAAGAGGAAGGGACTCGAACTCATACAGCCAGAGAAGGACTGATGGAAAGTACATTTCTTAGATTCCTTACAAGAGGCCTTGGTTAGGGGTAGGTTTAATTCCCAGACTGCGGTGGGGTGGGCAGTGGAAAACGCAGATGTTTACATCGAGAAGTAAAGCAGCTTTCTAAGTGTGTCCACACCTTCGTTTTGTGAATAATGTGAACTGGAAAACATGGAAACCATCTGCTATCTATCCTCACTTGTGGGATCCAGATATATATATATATATATATGTGTATATATATATATACACACACATATATATATACATATATATATGTATATATATATGTATATGTTTTTTTTTTTTGCAAAATCTCCAAATATTTAAGAAGTGGCTCAATTTTGTCAAATGCATGCTGGCCAAGCAGAACACATGTTCAGAGTGCCTGAGGAAACAGTTCTGAGCACGGCAGTGCTGTACAGCTCAAACCCTTCTGATGAGGCCAAAATGTACCTGAGACATTCAGGAGCCCAGACAGATGGAACCCACTGGTGTTTGTATGGAAAGCTAGAGACTCAAGCCAAGCCCGATGAAAAACGGAACACAATGAACCCCAGAGGGGAGATTTGTTCTCTTTAAGGAAAGGGAACAAATTTTTATAGTAGCACAGTTGGGGGAGCAGGGGGTATGGGGTAAGGGTGCGGATTAAAGAAAAGAGAGAATTATCTCTCCTTAGTAGTATATGTGGCAATTTCCTAAGTGGGGAAATTTGTCCTGATTTTTATGCCTGTGATGCCTGCGAAGGTGAAAAATGGGGCTCAAAACTTTTCAACCCTTAGAGATGGGACACGGTTTCAGAACTGGTTGAGGAAGGTGGCTCACAAACCAGATGTGGTTTGAAGCTCAAGTGAAAAGTCCAGGAACACGCAGTGGCACACAGGAACCCCAGAATCTGGTCCCCAAAGAGTGGGACTATAATTGGCTCCATAGCCAGAAAAGAGCCCCCGCTCGGGGAATGGCTATTTCGAAAAGCCAGTGCAGCTTGGCCACAGCAGGCTCCGAGACTCGGAGCCCCTCTCCTAATGCAGAGCCCCCACCTCATGCAGGCAGAAAACCAGCACCCGTGTTGATTGTCAAGTGCTAATGCTGTCACGGATCCCTTCCTTCTGTGCCTGGTTCCAGAGCTCTCCAAACAAACCAGTTTCCTGGGATATTTGATTTTATTTTCCTTGTCTCCTTCCAGAGTATGGCTGTATATATATATATAGATATAGACATATAGAGATATATATAAAACATAGCTATCCCATATTTATGTACAGGCATTAATAAAGTGCAAATGTTATTGGCTATTGTAAAAATCAATCTCATTTCCTGAGGAAGTGCTAACACAGCTTATCCTATGACAAAGTCAAAGGCATAGAATGCTTCATGTCACCCACTCCCTGCTGCTGGTGGTTCTGCTCATCCCCACCAGCTCAGAGGGAGGGGAGTGACCCCCTGGGCTTCCAGGAAGCATTGGTTCAGGTTCAGGGGCAGCCTCCTGCTGCCTCTGTTCTTTGGTGACAGGGGCATCCTCTTCAGACATAGGCCAGCCTGCCCTAGAAGAGCTATTTGGTAGTGTTCAGTGAGCCATCTTCCGGAATCTTCTCCTCGGAGCAGCTCCTCCCTGAAAGCCTGTCCAGGTGCTCCAGTTCACTGAAGCGCTCCGCCACGCACTGGGCAGTGAGCCGGGCCTCGGGGTCGTGGTCCCAGCACTCGGTCAGAGTCTCGCACACCGTCTGGATGCCCTGCAGTTGGGACAGAAGGCACAGACACCCTGAGATGCTGGTCTGCGGGGCTCCACGGAGGGCAGGGCAGCCCCCTGACCTTGTTCCTGCAGGCCAGGATGGGTGCCAAAGAGCCTGGGTCTGCCCGTGTCCCGCTGAGCACCCGCTGGCAATCAAGTAGGCAGAGGTTAAACAGATGGGCATAACTAGAGTGTGCTCCTGGCCATTAGAAGCTTGCATGGTCAGTGGTGATCTTTCATCCAAGTGGTCCAGGTAGACCAGATATATCCCAACACTTTCCCGTTCAATGTCTACTACCCATAACTTCTCAACACACCTAGCAGTCTCTCCCTCCCTTCCCGACCTGAGAGTGCATTCATGATGTTGAATTAATTGTATAATTCACCTAATTGATGGTATTGATTGATGGCCTGTTAAGAGTAGAGTGGTATTGTTGGTACACAAGTAACATTTATTTTACTCTGGCACTGTAATTACAGGCAGTAAATAAAATTAAATATTAAGCATTAACTTGAAATCAATAGGGCAACAAATCTCATTAAGAGAAAAAATGTATTATGCAAATTCCTTCCAGAATTTTATTATCATGAATAATGGCTTCATTACTAGAACTGTACAGCAGAGGAGGCAACAGAATCTGAGAAAAATAATACCGGCGCCTTCTGATTTTAGAGGTAACACAGAACAGCCTTGCCTTTTCAGCCAGAGAGGCTTTGCCCGAAACCCCGGGGGAAACCCTGGGCCGCGGGGGCCTGGTTCACGCTCTCTCTGCTGACTTTATTAGGGTCTGTCTGCTGAAGTGGCTCCAGGCCAGGATTGGCACAGACCGGGCTTCCTGCTCCATCTGTCTTCCTGATTGTGCGTGATTTGTTGTTTCTATTTCTTATCTCAATTTGCCTGGCCCTGAGGAAAACCTATGACTTCGCCCAGCCTTCACTGGATAAGGGAATTCTTCCCAAGGAGGCAATAAAACTATTTACTTCGTGGAAAGATCGGCTCTGTCGGCGAGATGGGAGTGCACTGTTCTCTCTCATTCCTCCTTCAAGCTCTCCCGGGTGTGTCACACGGCCCTGTTGGCCCTGCCAACCGCCACTTTCTTCTTTTTAATCTGACCACTGCCCTCCTCAAAGTGCCCCCAAACAACAAATCTGGATAATTCTCCCTCGCCCTGTTAAATCCACAACTGCTGTCCTTCCAGAGATGGCCTTACCTACCATCTCTTGAAAGGAAAAAAACAGCAGCCATGAAGACGTTCCCCACAGACACATTTCCTGTTTGTTCACTTGCACTTTCTTAATTCTCTTGGCTTTCTTCTTTCCTGAACTGGCCTCCTCTTTGCAAACTCTGTGCACCCAGCCCACATATGGCCCTGAGTACATGGCAGTGCCCCCCCCGCCAACCCCCACCCCCCGCCTCCCCAGGCCAGCTGGCTGACAAACTCTGCTTACTTCTCACTCTCCTAAGTATTTTCTTCTAGAGCTGAAGATTCCCAAGAGAAAATATTTGGAACCCAGAAGGGAAAAAAACATAAACATTCTATGTAAAGTCTTGGGGGTGAGGGGCAGAGGCTGCAAACAAAATATTTTAACCCAGAAACAAGCAGGCTTGCAAAGTGGGACAGATACCCCTCAAATGATCATCTGGGGGCCCTCTTTGAATGCCGTGTCTACCTGCTGGTTGGAACTTAGAACAACAGGTCGACACAAGTTGACTGAAATTTTCTTTATAAACAAAACCTAACAGGATCCTAGAGCACAGAGGGACCCAGACTGAAGCCCAATATTTAAAATCCTCTCTTCCCTCAGAGGCCACTTCAGAGAAATTTTATTCTCCCCTCCCAACAGCCACTCCCTCCTTACCTGGTGGTTGAGCCAGGAGCTGGGAATTTCTGGTCGCCCTCGGTCTCTCAGCACGTTGTCTTTCATGCTCTCAACACAGGGATGCTCCCGCACCTTGGAACCAAATGGAGGCTCGTAATCCTTCACTTCTGTTAAAGAGAGCAGGTGAACACAGGGCCATTGAGAAGGGCATGTTTGGCTGGGGACCTGAGCAGGTTGAGAGGTCTGGCTGAGTAGCCTGAGGCACTGAGCATCAAAATACATCTGTGATTACTCTGAGAGCAATTTTTAAGAATGGTGGATTAAAATAAGAAGGAAAGAGTGGCTTGAGGAAAGAGCTTGAGAGATATTCAACAGAAAATCATTGAGGGCTTGCTATGAGCTAGGTACTGGGCTAAGAGTTGGGGACAGTGAAGAACAAGACCAACAAGTTCACTGAGCTTGATTTTATTTATTTTTTAAATTAATTGATGATTTTAGAGGTGGGGGGAGAGAGAGAGAGAGAGAGAGAGAGAGAGAGGGAGAGAGAGAGAAAGAAATAGCACAAGTGGCGGGGGAGAAGCAGAGAGACAGGGACAGGCAGACTCCATGTTGAGCTCAGAGCCTGTCCGGAGCTCGATCCCATAACTCTGAGATCACAGCCTGAGCCAAAATCAGGACTCAGATGCTCAACAGACTGAGTCACTCAGGCCCCCCACCTGAGGTTACATTTTAATGCAGACATTCTCAGTGGGGTGATGTTGCTCCAAGGGGGCAAAACTGGATCTTGGGAGGTAGAAAAATTGTACACATTACAATGATTGGTGGCCCTGCAAAGGTCCCCATATATAAGCAGGTTTAATGTGTGGTAGTAAACTTCATGGGGATATCCAGATGAGAAGGGAATGAAATTCTGACATGTTACAACATGGATGAACCTTAAGAATGTTATGTTAAGTGAAATAAGGCAGTCACAAGAGGACAAATACTGCACGATTCTGTTTATGAGGTACCTAAAACAGGCTAATTCATAGAGACAGGAAGTGGAATAGTGGTTTCCAGGGACTGGGGGATGAAGAGATGGAGGGCTGTGGTTTAATGGATATAGAGTTTCAGTTGCGGGGGGAGGAGGAGAAAGTTCAGGAAATAGATAATGGTGATGGTTACACAACATCGTGAATGTACTCAATGCTAGTGAATTCTACATTTAAAAATGGTTGAAAGGGTGAATTTTAGATTATGTATATTTTTCAACGAAGAAAAAAAATTGATGTGGAGTACTGATTAGGAAAAAAAATGTCAGGGCACCCAGATGGCTCAGTCAGATAGAGCATGCGACTCTTGATCTCGGTTGTGAGTTCAAGCCCCATGGTGGGTGTGGAGCCTACTTTAAGGAAAAAAAAAAGCAAAGAAAACAATGTCTATATAGGCTCCTTACCATAACAATGATGACACAAATGTTGAGCAATGCTGTTTACTTGGATGACAGAGGAGAGAGATTAACAACACATCAACAAACAAAATTTAAAAAGGTAATTTTCCTTTAGTGATACATGGGATAAAGAAGAGAAGAGAGGTTTCTGCCCGGGCTTCAGGTTTCTGCTAAGGTCAATCTCTTTACAGAAACTTCCTTGAATATCCCCCAAGCCATTCCTGGCTAGATGTCCTGGGCAGAGAGCTCTATTTTAGCCTGTATCATATTTTGATACGATCACATGTTTGTCTCATCTAACAAGACTGAGAATATCTGGAGGCAGGTCCCAACTCCTTTTTGTCATTCTTGTATCCCTAGCACCCCTGACAGGACGTCCTATACAAGAAGCTTTCAACACATTCTTTATTGAGGAATGAATGAATGAATGAATGAATGAATGAATGAATGAATTTTAGATCCGGTCCAAAATGGCAATGCCTAAACTCTAGGTGGATACTAAAACAACACACTAATTTAAGTGGGGGGATCAACATACATGTCATTGCATCACAGGACAAACTAAAAGATAGAAAACACTCCTGTATTAAAATGTGTCTGCGATGGAACGGGAGGATGGGCTGGGTCCAATATTCTCAGAAAGGAGGACCTTTGGCCTTTACCAAATAATCTTGTTTAATGAGTAAAACTTTCAATAACTTACCCTTCCAGGCTAAGAACTGAAGAAGATTTCAAGGCATCTTTTGAAAAGGGATGGCCTATTCTTACTGGTTTATTTGTTTTCTCCCCTTTCCCAGAACCCCACTTGCATATTCATCTTCTGGTAATACCCCAACTCCCACCCCCAAGTAGAAGAGTGACCAGGATATTGTCTTTTTTCAGGAGATTTGAGTTGAAGGCCTCCCAGCACATTGAGACAAGTGCAAACCATCCTCCTGTGTCCACTTTTGCCCTCGAGGGCCATTAACACTTCATCCTGACTGTTCCAGGGGTGAGACCAGAACTTTGATCAGCAGAATATTCTTCTTTCTTTCTTCCATTCCCTTATCTTCTATAGACTGTAAATTCCTAAGGTTCAAGGCAGAGGCTGAGTCTAGGGTCTTCCAATTCTCCACTCAGTGCTTAAAATTGTGCCATATACATAGCAGGCATTCGCTAGATAGGAGTTGGGTTGAATTCAAACAAAAGCAGAGGACAGGCAATCAGAGCTGGTTCTCAGTGCAGTTGACTCTGACCTAACCCTTCTCTTCTATAAAACGAAGGGGCTGAATTGGGTGACCTCCATGTTCCTCTCCAGACTTATCTTGTAATCCAATCTAATCGAACAATATGATGAGCTCTTAGCACCATGACTTGAGGCATGTATATTCTAATACAGTATGATGGGATAGGATTTGTATAGGATATAAAGTACTCTGTAGATAATCTATCAGTCCACAGAGTCTCCATTTCCAACTGTTTTGGCCAACATAGCTGGTGTCACTGGCTCCCTGTCCAGATCCCTTTACCAAGCCAGCAGCACCAGAACCCAGCTGCCACAGGTGTTGAGTCCTGAGGGCTCACACCTTTGCCCTTCTCTGGAGGACTGCTCTTGGCTGATGTGAGCTGCTTAGCCTGGAGATTTCCAGAAGGCCACACCCCAGAAGCAGCCAACGATAAATTAATGTGGGGGTTTTCATAGTCAAACCCTCTTGCTTCTACAGGGAGATGACTGTGGGGCAATTCACCCTCTAGAGTTCCCCATGAGATCAGGCCGAGGCTAGAAGTCTCTTGAAACTACAGGTTTCCTGAGATCCTCCCTTTCCTGCTTCTCTTACTCTCTTCCTCTGAGACCTATCCTCAATAAACCATTGCACAAAAATCTTTGTGTCAGACTACTTCTAGTAGAGCTGTCCTAAGACAGCTGCCAAGGAAGTGAAGTGATTTCTCTTTCGGTCAATCTCTCAGTGAAACTGTCCCATCTGACCCTAGTTGCAAAGCCACCCCGAGGGAGACTTGTTAGGGCCTCTTCTTGAGAAACTGAATGTACTAACCCATCAACAATTCCCACAGCACAGTGCTCAGAAAGGGGGAGGGGATGATCATGGTCAGGGAAGGAAAATGGCAGGAATCAGAATCAATCACAGGTGTTGATCTCATGGCTAATCGAGATTCCTACACAACAAAGAAAAAGTCTCCGTAGTTGATGTTATAACCCAGGGCCAATTTATTTCATTTCCAGTTCTAATCTTCAAAGTCGCATAAACCACAGTGTCTAATTTTGTAAGTGCTGTGGGGACCAAAGCAGGTTTCGATGGGGGATGGAGGAGAGCTCAAGAGAGGCCAGCTTAGGGCATCAGGCACGGACTGGTTTTCTGGGTAAAGGAAAAGTCATGAACGCTCCTTTGGAAAAGAAGACAAAGGCGACAGTCCTTTCCCAGAGCAAAGAGAATTTTAACTGGATTACTTCCTCCTTTTCCTAAAACCTTGGAAATTTGTGGTATTCTCTAGTATCTAGGCCTGCTTCCATTATGTGACTTGTGGGTGATTTCCTAGAAAAGGGCAGTCTGAAAGAGGCTGGCCCTGAGCTGAGCTGGGAAAATGTGAATCTATGAGTCTTCTCCTAAGTTTAAATTAGACAAGTCTAGGTGACCATCATGTGACCCAAACAGGCACACCCCAATTCCTTAACACTGAGGTTGTCTTTCAGGTGAGCAACCAAGAAGGACACTTAAAGTGTATGCATGCTTAAACAAAGTAAAAAGAGGGACACCTGGGTAGTTCAGTCGGTTAAGTGTCTGACTCTTGATTTTGGCTCAGGTCATGATCTCAGGGTCCTGAGATTGAGCCCCACGTTGAGCTCTGTGCTGGGCATGGAGTCTGCTAAAGATTCTCTCTCTCCCTCTCCCTCTTCCACTCCCTCCACTGTGCTCTTTCTTTTTCTAAAAAAATAATAATAATAAAAAAAAATTAAAAATACAATGTATGCATGTTTTAAGTTGACATTTCTTCAACTCCCGGCAGATGTCATACTTATAAATACATATTTTCCAAAATAGCTAAGTTTTGTCTTTTTTTTTTGTCTTACTATGGATTTTTGCAATTCCTCTTTCTTTGCTCTTCGCCCTCAGTTTAAGCATACTATCCCCACCTATGTTTTTAGTCATGCCCTAGAATGCACCTAAAGATGACCTAGGCTTGGCAGCGCCTCTCAGTCACCAGCTTTAGTATCTGATTGTGTCAGCATGAAAACCACCATCAGCCAGTGATGCCTTTTCCCCCCCCTTTTGTGGCTGTGAAGGCAATGCCATTCTCGGACGTCCACTCCGATGCAGACGAAAACTGCTGACACACAATATGCTGGAGGCCATTTCTTTGGGAGGGCCTTGTGCTAACTGCTCCTCAGGTCTGCCCAGGGTCCCTCAGGATACAGAGCACATCTGCTTTGCCTCCAGCAGAAGGAGGCGGCCACAGACACGGGGTGGAGGCCCTATGTCCGGAGCACCCGTGGCCCTCNCCCCCCCGGGGGGGGGGGGGGCGGGGATATCAAGCACGGATGCCTGGACGGTCCTGGGGAATCGAGCAGAGGGAGTGACCAGCCAAACCAGGGGCTGGTTTTAGCTCCAACTTTCTCTTATGTTTCAGGCATCTAGAGGCTGAGATGCTTCGTGCGCTCTGGCAAAACTGCTAGGTCCCAATTACATATATTTTATCCCCACTTATCTGTTATCCTTATCTATTCATTTTTCCTGTTGGTGCTTAAAGTATTTTTATTTTAGAAAATGCATGTGGGGGGCACCTGGGTGGCTCAGCTGGTTAAGCGGCTGCCTTCAGCTCAGGTCATGATCCTGAGGTCCTGGGATTGAGCCCCACGTTGGGTCCCTGCTCAGCGGGAGCCTGCTTCTCCCTCTCCTCCAGGCTTGTGCTCTCTCTCACTATCTCCATTTCTATCTCTCTTTCTCTCAAATAAATAAATAAAATCTTTAAAAAAAAAGGGAATAAAAAAGAAAAGGCATGTGATTAAAACTCCAAAATTACTAAATAGATGGATATGGCAAAAGCAAATCTTTCTCCCACTCCTCATCCCTAGTTGCACAAAACTGGCTTAGGTTGAATGCTGGGATTAAAGGTGAGTTAAATTTTCCCCTTACTGTTTATGATGAACCCTTCTCAATCTATATTTTTGTAAAAGATGAGGTGCTTTACTCCCCAGTTCACTGGAGACTGAAGCTTGAGTAAAACACTGCAGAAACAAATCACAAGACAAATGAATGCTACTCAGGTGTCGTGGGCAACACCAAATTGCTCTTAAAGTCACAAAACAGGGGCGTCTGGGTGGCTCAGTGGGTTAAGCCTCTGCCTTCAGCTCAGGTCATTGTCTCAGGGTCCTGGGATCGAGCCCCACATTGGGCTCTCTGCTCAGCAGGGAGTCTGCTTCCTCCTCTCTCTCTGCCTGCCTCTCTGCCTACTTGTGATCTCTCTCTCTCTCTCTCTGTCAAATAAATAAATAAAATCTTAAAAAAAAAAGTCACAAAACACCTGCTCTGTCCTCATCATATCATGAAGCCGGAACAACCCATCTGGGGACCAGCACCTTCCACAGACCAGCTTTGGAGCGGCACTGCTGTAAATGTTTTGCAAGGAATAGGAGTTGCATCTTGACAGAGGAAGTAAATACAAGTTATGAAGCATACTTTAGGCATTTCAAATGAGTCAGACAGAGAATGTCGAAGAAGAGTCTTGAAAGATGTGATCCAACACTTCATTTTACAGTTGAGAAAAGAGAGGCCAGAGAGCGCACTGGATTCCGAGAAGAACACTCAGAACTGCACGCTAGATTACTGTTACGCTGCAGATGGTTTTGCCTTTTTAGGAAGGCTGGCGTGCTTTCTTCTCTCTCCTCAAGCATTTCAGTGAGCACTTTCTCCCCCAACCAGAACAAGCTCAGCTGGGGCAGCCCAGGTGGGAACACGCGTGTCACACATGTGACAAATGTGTTCCTCCCTGCCTTGGCCAGCCCCTGCGTACCACATGACTCTGAGAAGGGGAAGCTCCTGGAACCTATCGGATGGTGATGGTTTGTAATTTCTAAACGAGTTATGCAAAAAAAACACCGATTACAAAGAACAGTATTCTCCTTAACTACTATTATTTACTGACATTAAACCCAAACATTCGTCCATTTTGGGTTTAGGGAAACAAGTGGGATGGTGGGGGTGGGGAAAAATGAGCCTCTCACAACTTAGGCACCAATCAGATCAGGACCAGGGTTGGCAAAGGAGTCCATGCATGGTTTTCCAGAGCCCTCTTTGTGCATTTGATCAAACAAGGCCCAGCCTCAGGCCTCTCTTCTATGAAGAGCTATAGAACAAGCAAATTAAGGGGTGAGTGAGTTCCCCCACCATTACTCAGTCTACTCCCAGAAGATCTCTGGTCACACAACTTTCCATGCCTGTTGGCCCAACTCCTTGTGGGACAGGCTGGGTAGCTTGTGTTCACCCTCCCAAACTACCCCAGGAGCTACCCTCCACCTAAGACAGAGGGGGGGTCAGAAGATAAGCCCCCAGCTTCCACGTGAGCCAGATGGTGTGAGGCCGAGGTCGAGGTGTGTGTCTGACTGCACCTGGGGTCCCCAGCAGGACTGTGCTCCAGCTGTCCGCAGCGGTGCCCTGCTTGATAACACGCCATCTCTTGGCCTCCTTCCCTTTCCTGACTCACTTCCCCGTTCCCTCAGTGGCATTTCCTGAGCTCACTTCCCAAATAAACCACTTAGGCTCAATTCTTGTTCCAGGCCCTGAGGCACCCAATGCAAGGCAGATGCTCACACAACAGAATTATTCAGTCAAACCTAGTCTCTGTCCCGCCCTCAGGCTGCTTTCCCCAGGCCAGGCCAAGGCCCCCCACCTCACCATCTCCCTCCCAACCCCCCGACTGCCTCAAATAACCTCTTTTCTAAGAAATTTCTTTATTGGGAACAACTTGCTCTTCTTTCCAACTCCCCTTCTGCTGCCTTTCCCCAAAGTCTTCTCACTGGTGGAAGCCAGCCTGCACTCCCAGACCCTTGCAGCTTCTTTTAATTTCTCTCTGAAGGTTCTGAAGAGAAACCACGCCTGCCTCTCCCCCCCACCCCCCAGTTCTGCCTGCGCAGAGGGCACGTCCCTGGGACATGGTGCTGTTCCTCTGGAAGTCAGCATCTGGAACACAGCTGTTGTTTTGATGCAGTTCCAACTTCACAGAGCAGCAACGCCGCTGACAGTTTTCCCTGAAGCAGCACCCCTGAGTTTTATATCTGCTTCCAGATTTTACTCCCCTGAAACCCAGGAAAACAAAGCGCTTCTCTCCTGTCTCTCTTCAGCCCTTCTCCCCCACCCCTCTTCGTTGTTGTTTCCTTTCTTTTTGATTCGTGCACACTTTCTGTCTGTTCTACAAGACTGTGGCAAGCTGACAGTCCGCCCAGGGACTATGTTTCTCCTCTGGTTAAATGCTTGTTCGGCTGGCTGCTGTGTGTCAGCTTCTATTCAGAGGCCGAAATGGCCAGGGATTTGGAAGTCAGTTTGCTTGTGGGCCTGTTTTGGCTGGGGTTTTGGCTGGGGATGATGTGAATATTGTGCCTGCTGTGCTTGCCACAGGGGGCCCTGAAAGGGTCCCCCCCCTTCATCCGCCTCCCACACACCACAGACACTTGCATGAACACCAGACAAACCGAGAGCCGGACAGAGATTTCTTTGTAAGACAGAGCCCGTCTCTGCGTCTGTCCTTGCTGAGTGACGCCTGCGTGACTTTCTTCCTTCTTTATGAGACAATAACAGACCAATCACCTCCTTCTTCCAACGGCTCTGAGAGACCTGTTTTCTTGACTTTAATATTCTGTCAGCTGATCCAAGTGTCTGAAGTTATGCCCTCTCATAATCTGCCCCTAACTCTTTAGTTTTTCTTTCTAAAATCATCATATTCGCCTCCTCCCACCCCTGGAGTTGTATTTGTTCACCACCTGTCTTTCTAAAATATTGGCTCTTCAGAGACTCCCTTGAGGACAGAGATGGGTTTGGCTTTTTTGTTGTTTGTTTGTTTGTTTGTTTGTTTTTAAATTTCTTCACTGCCATGCCTTTAGCGTTTTGAATATGTCTGCCATGTAATTGGTACTCAATAAATATTTGTTGAGGGAACAAATGAATGAATAAACAGATCTTCAGAGAAAAAAGGGTAAGAAAGTTCTCTCAGACTGTAAGGCGCTGAGCCCATAACATGCTCAGAAATGAACACTTTGGGTTCTGCTGACAGAGCTGCACCCAGAGGAGATGGCCATGTCAACCCCCGGAGACATTCATGAGTGAGGCTGTCATCGAACATTTCTCAAGCATGTGACTATCTTGCCAGCTACTTCTGGAGAGGCATTGAACTAAAGGCCAGGATGCACAAAGTCGCACTGGCTGCCCAATCCATAATGATAACAATAGTGATGGCAGCTGTCCTTTACTTAAGATGTCCTTCACTGGTCCGGCCACCAGTGTCCTAGGAAGGCGTGGAGCCAGTGGGCTACAGTCAGATGGCAGGGCTCTGATTCCTGGCTGCACAGCGTGCCCATCTCCTGACACCTAGTTTTCCCAACTGTAAAATGCATCCAATAACAGTGCTCACTTCAGGGTCCTTGGTAGACTGGAGGAGCGGCCCCACGAAGCAAGTGCGTAGTCATGCGGCTACTCCTCTGTAGCTCTCTTCATGATCGCACCTGTGTCCACCAGGAGGCCTTTCCCTTTTGAGCGCCTTCTTCAATTATGACAGCCCATCGCTTGAGCTCCTGGGTGTGAATGGCGCTGTCCCAGTTGGTTTCAGAAGAGTGCTATCATCCTCTGTTTGCATTTTCTCATCTGATAAGAGAGACTTCTCCAGCATGGTGCTCCATCTTGCTCTGTTCCCCCTGAGGCGCTCTACACAGAGGAGAGGCTGATCAAGAAGGAACTCAAGAGGACACTCCGGAGTCTTTCCGTTCCTTCCAGAGCTGACCTAACCTCTGCACCTGAACCTACTGTCGCACTCCCCTCAGCTGACCTGGGCTTTCCGTGCCCCAGGCCCCTGCCTTACCTTCCTGTAGCACTGGTCACAATTGAACTGCACTTGCCTGTTCAAAAGTCTATGACAGCCCCAGGTAATGGCATGAGACAAAGCCTAGTGTTGAGACCTAAAAGACATTCATAGAAGATATGCTGTGAGGATGGTGCTTGGGGAGACGAGCCTAGAAAGGTAAGCAGGGGTCAGGTTTAGCATCTATGTGAAGATTCTGGGCTCAACTGTAAAAACAGAATGGAGTCACTTAAAGGCAGGAAAGCTGGGGTTTCTC
This sequence comes from Ailurus styani, assembly GCA_002007465.1. Lineage (NCBI taxonomy): Eukaryota > Metazoa > Chordata > Mammalia > Carnivora > Ailuridae > Ailurus > Ailurus styani. The sequence continues at coordinate 462,329 of LNAC01000939.1, read as the reverse complement.
ATTCCTTGCAAGACTGTCCCCTGATGCTTTGTATCCTACTGTACTCAGTTTGATGTTTTGCTACCCAGAATAAAACCGGAGGGAATATTCACTGACCTATGTTGCAAAATAAAAATCTCAATCTCCAAGTCATCAGACTAAGAATTTGTCTTTAATATTTTTAAGACAGAGTCCCCCTTCAAAAAAAAAAAACAAAACCCACAAAAAAAACCCCCAAAAACAACAAACAGCAAAAACAAAAACAAAACAAAACAAAATTCCTAAACCAAAAAACAATGCTTTCCAAAGAAGGTTAATGGAAGGGCTTAATACGTGAGTTCACACACTAAATCAACTGAAGGGCTTTCAGCTGGACCGAAGTGAGCACAGATAAATAACTTGGGTTTCTGCAGCCGGAGCGGAGATGGGAGAAACAGGACTGTGGGCTTAAGATCAAACAAAATGAGAACCGGGATGGCCTCTTTCCGGTTACCCAAAAGCCGTCTGTTCTTATCCTAAAGGTTATGAAAGGTTTTTTGAGACTAGCTGAGCAAATGAGATCCTGTTCCTTCCTTGGGAAAACTTGTTTATACTGTATCCGTTTTTAGACCTTGTAAAAGTTGGTGAACTCAGTTCTTCCCCATTAGCCCGAATTCTTCCACACTCAGCAAATATCAACAGGAAAGGGCTTCAGTCATTGATAACAATGAAAGCAGGGAGCTCACATAGGGCCTTAATAAGCTGCCTGTGCTGACAGAGGGAAAGACAGAGACACAATCTCCAGCTCATGTTTATAGAATAACAAGTTTGAAAGGATAGAAAAGATACTGAAATCTAGGTAAATTTATTCTGACAGTGACAACAGCATCGTCTCTTGCACAACACATACCGGTCTAAGGATTCATTTTGGAACTGTCAAAGCTTTTAAGCAGAAAATTATTCTCAGTGGCTGAAACTTGGTTAAACAAATTTCACTGTGCAAGGAAAAACCAACTTAGTTTTGGAAGTGCTGCTAGGGAAGAAACTCAGGCAAGATAGCCAGATAGGAAGTGCCATCCCCATGCAGGAACCCAGGCAAATAGGTGATGGGACAGTGAGGTTTTCAGTGGAAAGGAGTGATCCGGACCCATTCTGGAAAGTCAGCTAAGGAAGTTCTAAACAGGGTCAAGACTCAGAGCCAGCGTGGCGCCAACCAGATCCACCGTGTTTTACCCACGGGTAAAGTGGTCCAGTGATCAAAGCATCTGAGCAACAAGATAGATATTGATGATATTGGATACCCACAGAATAAAATAAATATTCATAGCTCCATACTGATATAAATACATAATGAAAAGAATAAATATTGGGTGTGGTGAGAGAAAGGACAGATTTCCCTTACGCCAGAAGACCTACAAATACATGTAGAAAGGCTAAGAAAACAGAAAATCACTGATAGGCAAATATTACAATAATAATTGTTGCCAACAAGGATGACTGATGGATCCTAAAATCATCAGGTAAAGTTATGATAAGAAACAACTCTAGCAACCTGACAAAACAGGTGTTTAGTATCTTTAGAAACAGGTCAAGTTAGCTTCTTATAAGATATGTATTAACTACAAATGGAAAAAAAGAATATCTTTACAGGGGAGAAACCAGGCAGGTACCACCCCAACCCAGGGACCAAACTGAACAGGCGCCCCGACGTCTTGTGCCCCCTCCCTGAGCTGCCAAGGAAGGCACAGCATCATTGCTGTGCTCCTCTTGCCCCAAATGCACAATCTCAATCTAACTGGGAGGAAACATCAGAGAAACCCAAAGTTGAGAGACCATCCATGAAAGAACTAGTCTAACTTCTTCCTGAGTGTCAAGGTCATGAAAGACAGACTGAGGAAGTGTCACAAGTTGAAGGAGACTAAGGAGGCACAGACGTTAACTGGAATATAGGATCCTGGACTGGATTCTGCTCCAGAAATGGACATTGCTGGGAATTCGGAAATATGACTAACTTGTATGGACTAATTAAGAGTATTGTGCCAGTGTGAATGCTCTGTCTTCAAGAGCTGTGCTGTGGTTTAGGGAAGGTGTTAATGGGAGGGGAAGCTGGGCAAAGGGTATATGGGACTCCCTATCTTACTTTTGCAATTGTTCTGTAAGTCTAAAAATATTACAAAACAAAGAGTTAAAAATAAAACTGGAATTGGCTTGGCTTGACTTAGCCACCAGCCAGGACCAAGCTGAGATGCATAAATTTCTAAGGTGAGACTTCAAGACAGTCATGGAAACTACTGAGAAGAATAAGAAAAGGGTAAAAATGTAGACCTGAGCTGTTCTCATGTCCACAGAGATCAGGGGACAATGCTGTCTAAGACAGTGGCGTCCCTCCTAAGTCCCTGAAGAACACCGTAGCATTCCTTAATAACCTCTCTACTAGATTTTTACAAAGCTAAACAAATACATCAAATCGTTCTGCTTGTTTTGTCCAACAAAGTAAAGTCATTTCCATAAAAATAAATTTTGAGCCAAATCCACCACCTGGACCTTATAATTCTTAAGTTTAAAAAAAAAAACCTTAACAGAGAAAACAAAACAAAAATCAGATATTTTCCGGAATAATATTTTCCATTGGATAAATAGAACTAATTCTTATAAATTGTATTTGTGTTCATTTGTTGCCAAATATTAAAATATCTGTGGTGAGATATGTCAAGATATGTCAATTATACTTCAAAAAGGGAGATAGAAAGCTTTAGGCTCCAAACATGATTTTCAGTTCAAAAATTTAGGTTTTTTTTTAAAAAGCACAATTCCCAATCCTTCTGGAATGGCTGTGTACTAACAGATCTCAACTAGCTCTCACTGTGGGGTTAACTCTGTCATACCCTGGAATCATGTTGAAGCAAGCGACATGACATCATTTTGAAGACGCATCAAGCCCTTCCCCTCGATGGCGGTCTGTACCTACCTCCCACTGCATTACAGCGAGATGTCATTTCCCAGAGTACCAGAGCCATGGAGTAGACATCTGTCTGCTTAAAGGATTCAACGTTCTCCAAATTCATCCTGGACTCTAGGACTTCTGGAGCCATGTATCTTGCAGTTCCCACCTAAAGCAATAATAGACATTGAGGCCCATTATGTAATTGCAGCTGCATCTTTATCTTAAAAATATAATTGATGTTTGTCCTCTACAACATGCAGATGATCTTTGAAAAGCATAGTGTGTTTTTAAATCACAAGACTGGCAAAGAAAGTTACAGCTAATGAAATTGTTTTTAAAAATAGGTTTTCTCTCCCTGAAAACACTTCCAAAATATAAACAAAGCATACCAAAATAAGGAAATGTCAAACCCCAGAGCTGCTTTATCTAACTTCATGATATATGTCATCGTATTATACAATAACATCCTCACAGATAACTGGGGAGATGACATCTGTGATACTTTAGATCTTTATTTTGGCTTTCACAAATGAACTGTTTTCTCATTCCCGAAACACCAAGATTTATGGGGGAAATAAGAATCATTGCCATTAGTTTCGGTCACTTAAGGACTGTCTTAATCTTCTTTGTTTACTCCATGGTACATTCCAGTGTGCCAAGAATGTAGTATAATTTCATAAAATCTCTAGTAAACTAAACTACATGAAAGTATTTCTACAATAAAAGACCAAATCTATTCCATTTTATAATTTTGATGGGTATGGCATGTAGTTTTGTTTGGACCATGATAATGTGAAAACACTGGCATACATAGGAAAAAAGAAGAAAGATATTTCTAGGGAAGGGACCACTTAAATATTTTATTTTGTAGCATATATAGCTTCATTAAGTAACAGTGAAGTCCTACCTTTTCAAGAAGTTAGGGAAGGTCAGCTAAGTTGATATTACTATCCCAAGGGATGTTTCTTAATGGTATGTAACAGAAGAAAGTTTTCTTCTTAATAGGTCACTGCATGGCTCATTACCCTGTCATATTACTCTGTCCATATTTCACTCGATACGTTTATCTGAACGGTGGCCATGTGGCCATGGACCCAAGAGGTCAGACCAAGCAGTAACCAAATAGTTCAAAAACACATACCCCCACCTGTTTAGAAGAAAAATGGTGCTTTCCATATTCTACTGTAATCCACATCAAGTTTCCAGTGTGTGAAAACATGGGGCACCGTTATTCATAAAGGATGGCTTGGTAATTTTTAGTAAACTTCCAATATCTCCTTACCCAAAAAGGTTTCTATTTTCATCTGTGAGATGCTTCAAAGGAACCGCTGAATTGTATATTCACTTACTAGCTCACTATTCACTTACTCACTATTTGAGTGAGTGTCAACTCACTCAAATATTTATTGGTCACTTTCACTGTTCAAGGCATTGTGCTAGATGGAAGCAAAAAATGGAAGTGGATTTGGGCTATGAGGAGACCACCTTCTAGAAAGGTAAAAAGAAAACAAGGTAGCAATAGTTCAGAGTAGGAAGGGCTGAGTAGAAGCAGAAGAGAGGAAAAAGACAAAACAAAGCACAAAAGAGGCTGGAAGCAATGCAAAGTCATTTGCAAATGGGAGAGAAATGAAGACCCACTTAAGGAGAAGAAAGTCTGTCCTGAATTAGATGGGCTTGACAGAAACTGGAGGGAAAATGTTGTTCATTAGAAAAGCACTCTGGCGGGAGAAGGTAGGGCATGCCCAGGGGCAACTCCTGACTTCCGCTAGATTCCCTAGACAGGTGTCCAGAGCTTAGGGCTGTTTGAGAAAAAAGACATGAGGGATGGATGGAGAGGGGGCATGGGCCCCCTACAAGTAAGGCGATCCAGGTCTAACTTACCTGCCCACTGTTGGCCAGGTCATCCACAGACAGAGTTGGGTCGAGGCGTAGAGAAAGCCCAAAGTCACACAGGCAGCAGGTCAGGTCATTCTTCACGAGGATATTGGAGCTCTTGAGGTCCCTGTGCACGATGGGCATCTTGGGCCTCCCGCACAGGGTGTGGTCGCTGTGCAGGTGAGCGATGCCCCGGGCAAGGGAGCTGCCCAGCTTGCGCAGGTCCTCCCAGCTGATGACGTGCCGAGTGAGGTACTCCTGCAAGTTGCCCTTGGCGTGGAAGGCGGTGATCAGCCAATACTGCTTCCCCAGCTCTGTCTTCCGCTCCTCGGCCGTCAGGAACTGCAGGATGTTCTCATGCTTCAGGTTGATGTCTGAGAAGATGTCCTTCTCCGTCTTCCAGGAGGCGTACTCCTCATAAGGGAAGATCTTGACCGCCACGGTCTCGAACTGCTCTGAAGTGTTCTGCTTCAGCTTGGCCTTGTAGACCTCAGCGAAGCGACCTTTCCCCACCAGGGTGTCCAGCTCAATGGGCAGCAGCTCTGTGTTGTGGTTGATGTTGTTGGCGCAGGTAGAGCTGATGTCAGATCGGTCATCTTCCAGAATGATGGCCAGGTGCTCGCTGAACTCCATGAGCTTCCGAGGCTTGCTGGTCTCCCAGGACGGGCTCAGCTTCTGCTGCCGGTGAACTCGGTAGCAGTAGAAGGTGATGATGACAGCTATGGCGATTCCCAGTGGTGGCAAGAGGCTGACGCCTGTCACTTGGAATATGACTAACAATAGGTCAGGGTTGTTGGTGGCATATTCTGATGTGGAAATAAAAGGAGGGAGAGAAGAGGTTGCGGTTCAGTGGGTGTGTACGGTCAGAGAATGGGTCTGCACCTCAGGCATCTAGAGGTTTTAACATCTGCATAGATTTTGTGGATAATAAATTGTTAACTTTTTATTCCATGGGTGGATGCACCTGTCCAGACTTCCTTGCCCCTGGTCACCTATTCAAGGTCTCCTATTCTTCCCTCAAACTTCAGCTTCAATGTCACTCTCTAAAGGAGATCTAGGAAAATGTGGGAAAATGTTTAATTTTATATATTCTCATCACACTCTACATTTTTTCCTATGTGACAACTTGGAACAATTTGAATTAAATCACTGTAACTCCAGTTATGGGGTCTTTCCCTATTTTCCCTACTCTCCCCACCCTCAAAGGACTGACAACTCCATGCTGCCAGGGGCCATGTCTTTCTTTTCTACTACTGGAAACAGTGCTGAGCCCACACCGGGTCCTCAGTAAGTGTTGGATAAATGGACAAAGCATTTACAGAGTGTTAACTAAGCCCAAGGCATTACAGGGGACTTTGGGAATAAAGAAAAAATGCCAGCTCCTGCCTCCAAAAAGCTCATATAGATGGTACCAGGTAAAAATGAAGAGGCTGTCACAGTTCTACCATAATCTTTGTTCTTTTCTATACTCCAGCTTGTCCTCTTCTGACCCACATCCAGGCCACCTGCAAGCAGGTGGTGGGGAGAGAGTGGGGAGAGGAGTCTGTGCAAAAGGGCTTCTTTGAAAGTCAGTTACCTCATATCCACCTAATATCCCTCTTTCTGCACCCTCCCCAAAGGTTTTATTTTTTTATTTCAGAAAGCGAATGAGAGAGTGAAAGCACAACAGGGGGAGGGGCAGAAAGAGAAGCAGGCTCCCCAATGAGCAGAGAGTCTAACGTGGGGCCCGATCCTGGGACCCTGGGATAAGGACCTGAGCCGAAGGCAGACACTTAACCGAATGAGCCACCCAAGTGCCCAACGTTCCACTTTTCAATGTGCATGTGATTTGAAGTTTCATAGAACAGGAAATCTTACTAGCAGCAGTGGAAATATTACTACAAAGATGAGAAGAGTGAAAATAAGGAAGTGCAACCGGATTTCTAATTTGGACCACTGAAGCAGGCCTTGTGGGGTGATGGAGGAGAGTCCTTAGCACCAGCTATGTGACTACACACAGTGTCCTGTATGTCAAACTTGTGTGCTGGCCTTGGTTGGCTCTGGTGACACAGTTTTCCTTTTGGGAAGAAAAACATGGATGGAAACAGCAGCAGGAAACAGGGAAAAGCAGTTATGGTTCAGTGAGAGTTTTGTGCGAGGCTGTCTCCACTGGGCAAGAATACCAGAATTCGATTGCTTTTATATGTCATTCATTTTCCCTCAAAGGTACCTATTAACAAGGAGTCCTCATGGTCAGATGCTAGATTCGCTCATTAAACATAGCACAGCTTGGTGCCCACTATGGGAATGGCCCTGCCCTCAGAGGGTTATGACCTAAGGAGAGGATTAGGACATGTACACAGATGCATAGTAACATACGGCCATCTGGGACAGGAGTGGAAAGTGTGCTGCAGTCTACACGTGTTGGCAGAATGTAGAAAAGTTTAGAGAAACAGAGAACCATGCTGATAAGGATTATCTCTGAGGTGGTCAATGGAAGATAGGAAAAAGTCAATGACGGCTAGAAGGAATGTTATGTTAAAAACTACGAATATGTGATCTGCTTGAGAAAGAGCAAGTTTCCCAAACTGCCAACTCCACACAAGGGAACAGAAAGGAAAATGTGGGTGAGGGAATTGGACATCATGTCAGAGAAAGTATCTATAATTGTTCAACAGACAGTTTTCACCAACTGTAGGAGTTTGATGAGAATACAGTAATAAGAATATAGTTCAGGTGCAAGGGAGGGAACCATAACCTCTTGAAGAGAACCCATTACCTAGATCGTATTTGATATGGTCCCTTAACAAAGCACAGTGAAAAATGAAGCTTGTGCTGTGCTGGTTTGGGGTGTTCAGGTTTTTATTTTGAGGGGTTATTCAGGTTGAACGTGATGTCCTGCCTGGTCCTAAGGTCAGTTCCAAGTGGAAACGCCAACTTCCAGTGCTTATATGTCCTAGATGAAAACCTCAGCTCTTAAGTTTATTCGATGGTGCGTACACACACACACACACACACACCTGGAAAAGTAACTCCAGAACATCTGAATTTCAGCAAATAAGAGCACAAACAGTCACTATTTGGGGGAAAGGTCTATTAGTGCATTAAAAAGAAAAGGAAAGGGGAAACAATATGGCAACTGACTCTTGAAAACCCAAATTCTTGCTCACACTGGGAGGCATGAATGGGAGAAAGTCAGATGGTGAGAGTGGGGGGGGAGCGGGGGGTGATGGAAGTGACAAGGGAAGAAGGCAATGACAGAGGGGACTAGAACTGCAAAGATAAGAAGAGTTCATGTGGACAAGTATAGACTGTCCCCATCGTTCAGCAAAGTACGAGCCTGGAGAGCAAGGTTAAGGGGCCAGATGAAGGAGGTGTTAGAGCAGGAAACAACATTCCCTCCCAGTAACTCTGCCTCTACTTTCTGAAGTATGTCATGGATGTGTCTGCTTCAAGCACCCACCTGTCTGCCACCACACAAGATGCCTTATAACCATAAATTGGTTTGATTCCCGTGTTGCTTGTTTCCCCCAAGAGGAAGCGAGCTCTACAGGGTAAATCTACATGTATTGATCACCACGCTATACCCAGGGCCTGGTTCAGAATGGGGTGCCTACAGTACTCAGCAAATGTTGGTCACAGAAGCTGAATGGATGATGACTTCCACGGGACAAGAGCCCTTACACGTTTTTCTAGAGCAGGGCTAGCAAACCATGGCTCTAGGAACTATTTTGTACAGTCCCACATGCTACAAATGTTTGTTTGTGTTTTAACGAGTTGCTTAAAAAAAGAAAGAGACTAAGAAGTTCATGCAGCAGAGATGATACCTGGCTCAGAAAGCCTAAGTATTTACTCCCTGGCCCTTCATAGAAAAAGTTTGCGGGCCCCTCTTCCACAGATATTATTTGTTTCAACAACTTCTAAGGCATTGGCAGAATGAGGGGAGACTTCACTTTGGTCCAATGTGAATATTCTCTTTCACCTATGGGCCAACGAAACAACTAGAAAATAAACAAAATATACTAATTACCTAATTACTTGGCTGTGCCTTCAATGGGTTAAAGAGTGCAAAACGTTCAAATGAACTGTTCACTTATCGCTGATAATTTTATTTTGTAATTCCTGGCTGTAGATGAAAAGGGTCTTCCTCACTAACTTCTATTCTTTTTCAGGCTAAGGGAAACACAGAGACAGAAATCCCCTGAAGTTTATGGGTGGAGAAGATTCTAGAAATCCTCCCCCCCCACCAGTGTTCAATATCAGAAACCAAAGTTTTACTTTCCCCTCAAATTTCCTGTGATTTCTTTTTGAAAACCTACATGTAAAAATTTGGTGGGGTGAATTACTGAATAACACCTGTCAATCTTGAAACTTCAAAGAGGTGGTGAAAAACCCTAACAATAGCAAACTTGGTTAAAAGGGAGCTTTGGGATGTGGTTTTATCTAAACAGGAGCCACCCACACCCTCTCACAGTATTAACCCTTGGGCTGCTACTAGAAAAGCAACAGCTGTAGGTATACGCACAAGCTGGCATCCCCTTTACTAATAGGAGGTATTTCTTTTGGCCAACCCTGAATTACACAAAAGCACAGAAATCAAATACTTAGTATGAGCCTGTCTGTGTGCTAAGAGTTCTCTATAGTATTTGTATTTAATTGACAGAAAAGCCCTATGAGGTAGATATGACTATGATTATAAGGCCCATTTCACAGACAGGGGCTGGGTGGATTAAATGATTTCCCAAGATCATTCCTTTAGGTAATAGCAAAGCTGATATTTGAAATGAATTGTCTGATTGGAGACAGACAATTAATCCTGCTCTTAATCCCACATCATGTTGTCTCTACACTTCACATTGTTGACAGCCAGTTAAGAATGACTTTATAAAACTTCTCAACTTGGGGCACCTCGGTGGCTCAGTCACTTAAGCATCTACCTTCAGCTCAGATCATGATCTCAGAGTGTGGAGATCAAGTCCCACATCAGGCTCCCTGCTCAGCGGGGAACCTGCTTCTCCTTCTTCCTGCCACTCCTACCTGTTCTCTCTCTCAAATAAATTAAATCTTAAAATAAATAAATAAAACCTCTCAACTTGCTAAATTGGTTGCTTTCACTGAGGCCTAGGCTAGGTGATTTTTGACCATCTATTAAATGATACTGGTCATTCTTAGATAACACATCCCAAAGGGCATGTTCTGGGGGTGCGGACCATTCTCCTTGGTTTCTAACTAAGAACTGCTATTGAGTAGTGTCTCTGCAAATATGTGTCTTTTCCCTGCCTGGGAAGAAAAGTATTCCATGAGGAAGAACCCTAAAATCTCTTTTGTCAGACTCGATCCCAGGGTCTACAACATAGGACACTCAAGATATAATTACTTAACCACTGAAATTTTTACATAAACAGTTTTACATAAACTTTTTTACAATAATTTTTACATAAACTGTTATGTAAACAGTTCAATAAATTTTTACATAAACAGTTTCCTGGACGTCAGGGGACTAGCACTCAAGACTTGACCTTCACGTTATGCTCCCTTGTGACGTCACATGGAGTCAGACACAAGTATTCTCCACTTGTTGGACGTTCCTGTTAAGCCACTCGCTCTCACAAAAGGCTTATGTTAGTACCTGTTTTTGCTAACGGCAAGGAATCCAAAGAGGATTGCCTTTTGCCAGAAGATGGCCTCTGTGGAAGGAGGCAAGAAGAGAAAACAGCCGTCAGTGTCTGTTTCACAGCGAGCTGTTCCAGAGGCAGTGTCCGCCCCAGCCGCCAGACTGACCCGGCCAAGCTCCTTCCCCGAGGACCGCACTGGGCATCTCAGAGTCCAGCCGCCATGACTTTGAACTCTGTGAACATCTGTGCTTTATCTCGATTTATTGTGAGCATCTGTTAGCAAGATGTGTCCCACAGTATCAGAAAAGCCTAAAAGTGATTATTTTGGGGGGGGGGTCTGGGAATGCTCAAAAATGTTTCCAAATAAATTAATGGAAACTGCTTCTTTGCTTTATGTCATTTTGGCTTGCGGGAGGTTTCATAGGAACACTCTCCTTTTGGATAGCAGGGGAGACCTGAAAAGTTCAGGGAGGGGAGGATTACAAAGAAGAGTAGAATTTCTCTAAGAGTCATAAAGAGCAAAGCTCTATAGGGTAATAGCAAAAATTATTAGCCTGAGCTCCATGGGTAGAATTCAGTAGATCTGTGAATGTAAATGGGCAAAAATCACATCTTTTTGTTTTCTCCAACCATTAGCTAAAATTAACATTTCCTATTAGTAACTGTAGCTATGACTTTGTCACCAATAGAAACCACAGATATTTTCATACCATGTTACATTTGTGGTAGATGTCTTGGTGTATCATTTATACTCATCACTGAGACATTTCAATATTAGATCTGATGCTAGATCCTGTCATTTCAAGCATGATTACAGAAGCACATATTACTGTATCACAAATTTATTTTTAAAAATAATTGACAAGGATTTTTCAATATCACTAATTTTCTTTGAAACCCTGTGTATTATAGTTATGCATTTAAAAACAGCCCTTTGAAAAGGGGTCCACAGGGTTCACCAGACTTCCAAGAAGTCCATGGCACATGCACAAAAAAAGTGAAGAACCATTGGCAGTGGGAAGGCACAGGAGCTCCAGTCTCTGCCAGGATTTCCTAGAGCAGAGATTTTGAGATTCGGCTGTGTCTCTGGGAAGTTACTTAGGGAAGAAGCTGGTACCAATGGCAGATCCTTCTGGCATGATGTGTTCTGTCCCCCAGAGACAACTCTGAATTCTGTCAGAGCTTCTGTCCCTTCTGTCCTGCATGAAGGGAGGTCTGCAAGGGAAAATGGTAGGAAGCCCTCCTTTGAAATCCCAACAATAATAAAGATAGCTAACATAAAATGTGCTTTAGGGAACTAGGCAATTCACTTTATAAGCATCATCTCACTTTATTTCTCTAACAACCAAGTCAGGTTCTATTAATAGCTCTGTTTTCTAGAAAAGGATATTGAGCCTGGATGGATTCTACAACATTCTTGTTTACTTAGTTTACTTAAGAAATGAAATAAAAGTTGCCCTAGTATCAGTTTTCCTGCCAACTTTCTCTGGCGCAGCCAAAGTAGAATTGTAGTTGTTAAAGAGATAGGTTTTTGCTCGTCATCATAACGCTCAGAGCTTGGCATGTAAATAAGGAGACAAGTCAAATTTGTTGAATGGATGAATGAATAGATTTGATGAATCAATCTAATGAGAAATAATTCTGCAGAGCTGAGCTCTTTTCCTCCAAAGGCCAAATTCCATGGATGAGCCAGGCTCTCTTCTCTCTGCTTGGAGACCTATAAAGTGCATGCTTCATAACACACCAGTCTCCCTGTAAGTTGCATATAGCATGTGAGGACTGTAAGCATGAGTACTTGGGATGTGGTGGGAAAGAAGGAGCCCTAGACTGGACACCAGGAGACTGAAATCCTATTCCTGTATCTGTATTAGTCACTATAAAATCACTATAAAATCTGAGGCAAGTCACTTAACCTCACTGGGACTCAGTTTCCTATAAATGTTTATGGTTCTTGGCTCCACTTGGGAAAAATAAAATGCCTCATCAATAGAATACTTCCAATAGAAGAAATCAGAGCTTCTTGGCAAACTGCCCAATTCTAGTTCTGGGGCTAGAAATAATGAGTTTGGAATATTTTGTTATGCCTCATAAGAGGAAGTAATCAAAGACAACTAAGGTCATGATAAGAAGACCCAGGAGCCATATTGAAGAGATTCTCACTGGTCAAGATAGGACACTTTGAAATTTAATGAAGATTTTAAAAAAGCAACACACTGGACCCATTAAGTACATTTAAGCTTATGATATCAGAATGATAAAAACAAATAATTAATAAGACAGGGAACAAGAAATGTTGGTGAGGATATGGAGAAAGTGGCACCCTCTTACACTGTTGGAAATGCAAGCTGGTACAACCATTCTGGAAAACAGTATGGAGGTTCCTCAAGATGCTAAAAATAGATCTACCTTATGACCCAGCAATTGCACTACTGGGAATTTACCCCAAAGATACAGATGTAGTGAAAAGAAGGGGAACATGCACCTCAATGTTTATAGCAGCAATGTCCACAATACCCAAACTGTGGAAGGAGCCAAGACGTCTTTCAACGAATGAATGGATAAAGAAGATGTGGTTCATATATATATAATGAAATCTTACTCAGCCATAAGAAAGGATGGATACCTACCATTTGCATTGACATGGATGGAACTAGAGGGGATTATGCTAAGTGAAATAAGTCAATCAGAGAAAAGCAATTATCCTATGGTTTCACTCATATGTGGAACATAAGGAATAGTGGGGAGGAACTCAGGGGAAGGGAGGGAAACCTGAATGGGAAGAAATCAGAGAGGAAGACAAACCATATGAGACTTGTGATTCTTGGAAACAAACTGAGGTTTGCAGAAGGGAGGGGAGGGATAGGGTAACTGGGTAATGGGCATTAAGGAGGGCATGTGATGTGATGAGCACTGAGTGTTAGGCAACTAATGAATCATTGAACATTATGTCAAAAACCAATGATATACTATATATTGGCTAATTGAATATTTTTTCAAAAAAGGAAAAAATAATACACCAAATCTGCTGGCACTTTGATACTGGACTTCCCAACCTCAAGAAATATGAGAAATAGATGTTTGTTGTTTAAGCAAAACAACAACAATAACAAAAAGAAAAAAAAACCCACAAAAACAAAACACACACACACACACACAAAAAGCAAAAAACAAAAAAACAACAAAAAAACCCCCCAAATTTATCAACTTCTGAGGATAAGAGGATGTCAGCTCATTATATTGAAAACTAGAAAATGAAGAGAAGCATCAAGCATGCATCCTGCCTTTTTTATCAGAACCATAGCACAGGGTAACCAAAGAGTCAAATAGAGCATCTCCTTATTAAACTGTTCCAGGAACAAATGAAAATGAGTTGATAGAAATAGATCATCCTTTTTTAACCCTTAATTAATTAAATGGATCTAGGCAGCAAGCATCCATGACAACTTATATCACAAAAAGAGATAGTCAGACATCATTACCCTTGATGGAGGAGTATAACCCAACCGATAGACTTGCCAAAGAGATCTAAACTGAGTCTGATGAAGCCTCAGGATCCAGCTGCCAATTTGCAAACAATACAGGAAACAGAGAAATGCAGCAAATTGCACCATGAATGCGATCAGCAAAATCCAGACTGTAAAGTAGTACAGATTAAAGGGTTTACAATGTGCTGTAAGGGGGAAAACGGGAATTGGGGAGGGCAGTAAATTAACAGAAACTGTAGGTACATCAATTACCAAAATAATAATAATAATAGGTAGGACTAAACTGGTGTCTGCAGTTGCAAACTTGGATGATAAAACCATTTAAGGAAACAAAGGAAGTGATCATTACAAAGGAGAATAGTGGTAACTCTGGAGGGAAGGAGGGTTTTGTGATTGAGTTGAGGAACATGCAAGAACTTCTGGGATATCTGGCAAAGTTACAGTTTTTGGTCCTGGGCAGGGGTTACAAGAATGTTAACATTATTCACTAAGTAGGACATTTGTTTTATGTGTTTTTCTGTATTTGTATTTTATTTTGGAATGAAAAGAGGTGTTGTTTTTTTTTTTTCAAAAGAGAGAAATCACAAGAATAATTATGGAGGCCATGTCTCGCTCCTGGGCTAAGTATATTATTCTGCATGGTCTTTGGGGAAAAGGAAAGGGCAGCCCAAACAACTTTATTCTGGAGCACCTACTATGTGCCAGACATTTCAAATATGTAATCTCATTTGATATTCAGAACACCCTTTCAAGTGTTCATCCTATCTTAGGGGTTAAGAAATTAATTTCCTTGTCTGAATATATAAGGACCACTCTAGTTCTTCTGAGGTCCAACTGATGCTGCAAGAAACGTTCTTGCAATGTGGAAGGAAAGACAGAAGGGAGGCAGGGAGGCAAGGAGAGAGGAAGTAAGAAAGAGAAATTGAGAGTTGTGATAAATCACTCAAGGGCAGATAGGCCTTGCTTCCTGCAAGTCTGAGTGACCCCAAAGCCTTTGTTCTTTCCATGCCACCAAGCTGTCTCCCTAGCAATGAACTCCGAAGTCTATTTAGTAATTCTGAAAATCTCCAACCAAATGTGCCCCACATACAGAGGCCAGACCTAGTTGCAAATAAGGAACCCTTTGCAAATGTCAGAGCCTTTATAAATAAATATTTTTTAAAGACAAATGTCAAAGACAAATGTTAGTATGCCTTAAAAAAAATACAAACTGGCAGAAAGCCTCAAGGGGAAATTTCATGGTATACATTCCTTTGGAGCGATGTAAAAGTAAACAAGTTGACTAGTAACACACACACACACACACACACACACACACACACACACACACACACACACACACACACACAAATGACCACAAAAACAGGTTGCTCCCAGCCTCTTCCAAGTCCTTCCTTATAACCCAAATCCAGCCCTGATTGCTAAAAGGAACTTCAAACTGAACCTCTATAGTTCACAGTTGATATATATATATATATATATATATATATATATATATATATATATATATATATATATATATA
>LNAC01000939.1:388995-446838 GCA_002007465.1 Ailurus styani | reverse complement strand
ATATATATATATATATATATATATATATATATATATATATATATATATATAAATATTTTTATTTTGTAAATATTGTAAAAAAGAAAATAAATGTAAAAAAGACAATGTATGAAGGTCAACATAGTAAAAAAGTCGCGAGTAGGTCAGTTAATGCCTCTTGATAAGAGCCACATCACTGTAGGTGAATTTGAGAGATGGGCTCCTACTTTTAGTATTTGAAGTAGTTTTGGTAATTCTTCCACTTAATGAAGGAGTTTGGGGCACAAATTAACCAAGATATTAATTCATCCAAGCAATAGAAAGAGATAGGTATGATTGGTTCCTGCACGCTTTACTGCATGGATATACTAATAAACACCACATGACGACCCAGAGATTCTTGGAGATGACAGTGACAGTCTAACCACGAAGCTTTCATGCACCAGTGCCATCTAAAGCAACAGGATATATATGCAACTGGCTGAGATCCAAAGAAGGAAACCATGCTAGAGACATAGGTTGTGGAGGGTGGGGGAGGGGGAACTTCCTGTCTCAAGTTATTCAGTTCATTATAATGTTAAAAGGCACAGCACTCATTTACTGAGCACCGACTTCACACCAAACACTGTGTTTTGCATGGATTATTTTGAAATCTTACAGCCACTCTGCTAGATATGTATTATTTGTTCCTGTGCCCTAGAAATGGAAACTGGGAAAAGGTACATGAGGTGAGCTGAGGTCAAAGCAGAGGAGACTTGTGTGGTAGGTAGTGACACAGAGGAAGGGGTGGCGTTTCACGGAAGAGGGATGCTTATGGCAGCTATCAGGACCTTCAGCCAGCATGGGGTTCAACGTAGAAAAGAAGACTAAGAAGAGGACAAGAGCCCTGGGAAGAGAATAAGACTAGAGAGCCAAAAAAAAAAAAAGAAGGAAAGAGATAGTAAAGATAAAAGTTGCAATCGGCAAAATAGGAAACAAAGACGCAAAGGGGGGGCAACAACACCCCAAATTGGCCATGTGTACTGACTGATACAATCCATAAACCTCTGTGAGATTGTTAAGGCAAGCCCCAAACACACATACCAGTCCCAAATGAAGCTGAGAGCTACAAAACTTGCAAGGAACCAGTCATTTCAATTTTACACAAACTCTTTCAGAGAATAGAAAAAAATGTACCATGGCTCAGTTCATTCTATGAGATAGGTACAATCAAATGCAGACAAGAGGAGTATGAGACGGGGCACCTGGGTGGCTCAGTGGGTTAAAGCCTCTGCCTTCAGCTCAGGTCATGATCTCGGGGTCCTGGGATCGAGCCCCGCATTGGGCTGCCTGCTCAGTGAGGAGCCTGCTTCCTCCTCTCTCTCTGCCTGCCTCTCTGCCTACTTGTGATCTCTCTCTCTGTGTCAAATAAATAAATAAAATCTTAAAAAAACAAAGAGGAGTATGAGAAAAGAACATTACTGAACAATCTCACTCAAGCACAGTGATTTAAAGAAAATAATTCTAACTAAATAGCAAGCCAAATCCATTAGGCAACATGAAACAGAGATAAGACAGCAGGACCAGGTTACCAGGAAAGCATCTCTTTGCACTAAAAACAAACAAAACAACCCACTATCATTTACCACATTAATAAATTAAAGCAGAAAAACTATATGATCAATTCAGTGGACATGGAGAAAATATATAACACTAAACACCTAGAAAATAAATATATACCAATGATCTTCAACAAACTTTATTCTAATGGGGAAATGTTAGATGAATTTCTTTTTTAAAAAAGATTTATTTATTTATTGGAGAGAGAGTGAGAGGCAGAGAGAGCAGGGAGAGGTGTAGAGGCAGAGAGAGAATCTCAAGCAGACTCCACGGAACTGCAGAGCCCAATGCAGGGCTCGATCTCACAACTCTGATATCATGACCTGACCTGAAACCAAGAGTCATAAGCTCAACCGAGTGGGCCACCCAGGTGCCCCTAGGTGCATTTCTTTTAAAAACAGGAACAGGAGGCCAACCTGCTGGATATGAATTGGAAATCCTAACCACTATAGTGAAACAAAATGGAGGGATCTGCATTGTGATATGAAGAATTTTTAGAACTCGGCAGTTGCATCTAACTTAGTCTTTTACACCTGGTCTCAGTGACTCTTGGTCTCCAGATGTCCCTGTGCTAGCTCCTCTGCTGTATAACCAGATGTACTGAGATGGGGCTTCTTTTCTGATGAAATAATAAATTTGTAAACGATGATACAGATATCAGGAAGGACAAGAAGTTCATGTTGTTAAAAGTACTCTTGTTTTCAGTCAAGGAACTTATTTCTAAACAGACCAACACTAAGTATATTTTGTTGAAACAGCTCATTTGAGGATTTTTACTAATCTTTCTTCACCACGCTGTTTTGTTTGCTGCCTGGGATTTAGGTCCCTTTACTTTCCTTAAACTATTTCACAAGATATTCTGCAGCAGTCACTACATTTAAAGCCCTGAAGTCCGGGCTGCTCTTGGAAGGGGAGTTCTATCGATTCTTCCAGGACTAAGTGATGTACTGGTATCTTCATGCTACTTCACCTCCCCACTGCATATTTCTAGACAACACATTGAGCTGAGATCCATTTCATGACTTTTTCAATGCACATCGAGAAGCTGACTTTTTTGGCAATTTGCAGGGAAATTAAAAAAAAAAGACTACCTCTAGATTCAAATTAGTAACATTTTATCAGGCAATAGGAAGCTCCAAAAATACAGTAAATCCTGAGATCAAAAACTTTACAGAAACCATGCTGTATATTTAGAAGCAGTATAACTTGGTTTTTTAAAAAAAACTTTGG
The DNA here is from genome assembly GCA_002007465.1 of Ailurus styani. Taxonomy (NCBI): domain Eukaryota; kingdom Metazoa; phylum Chordata; class Mammalia; order Carnivora; family Ailuridae; genus Ailurus; species Ailurus styani. Next base: position 444,030 of record LNAC01000939.1, on the reverse strand, counting down.
AATCTGATTTTTAGATCTAGCTTTGTTTCTTTCTCCTTCCTCATCTGCATCATGAAGACAACCCAGAACCAACCCCACTGGGGTTCTTATAAGGCTTACAAGAGATCTTTGTGAAGCTCTTAAGTATTTATCAAGCTCTCTAAGGTAGAAAACACTCAAGAAATGTTTGTATTATTTTGTGATGAACCCTAACAAAAAACAATTCTCAATAATAACATATTTTACAGATTTCCAACCAGGAAAAAACAAACAAACCCTGGTCTGGTAAAGAAGCATTAAAATATCATGAAGTATGTGGTTTGATTGCAGTCTTGTTGGCCTCTTCTGTATCATGTCGAATGATAATGCGGCTTTTAATCTTCCCCATGACTAAGATGCAAGATTCTCTTTCTTGTAAAAGTGAAGTAAGTCAGAAATAAGTTTAAGATAACATAGATTTTAAGAGTTTGAAGTGAAAGAGCAACTCTCAGGGAGAAGGCTCATTTAGGAAAGTCAGGAGGTCATCTGGCTATCCTGGGAAAATGGGGGCATGTGCTTTTTGGTTTGAATGTCATCCTCCGAGGACTAGAACTCAGTTGAGCCATATGCCTAATGAGTTACAATAAAGAAAATGACAGTTACAATAAAGAAAATGACAAAAGTGAACCAAAGATACTGATATCTCCTATACGTTTACTGAGTATGTTTCACATAGGTGCATTCGACACCCAAAGAAAGTCTCCAGAGACCTCTTCAGGCACGAACACACGCTGGGACCCCTGGACAGTGAGATAAAGGATTCCGTAAGAAGCACAACAAATTGACTCTCTTGATTTTGTTACATCCTGTATCCTTATCAGTTTTCTTTTGTTCTTGTCCCACCACACACGCATAAACACACACCAAGCCACCATATTTTACACACACACACACACACACACACATGCGTGTATGCGTACACACACACTTCCTAACTTGGGAGTTCTCATATCTTACCAACATTTTCTGCATTTTTAAAAATTTTGGTGGTGAGAAGGCTCCATATGGGTCTTAGAAAAATTTTGGTGGCATGATATAGAAAGAATTTCTTGGCAAACCTGCTGCTCAAAGTGTGTTCCCCAGTTGTGCACTCAAAACTTATGTAACACTGTGTATCAATGATACTCAAAAACAAAAATAGAAAACAAAGTGTGTTCCCTAGACCAACAACTTCAGCAGGCATTATGTGGGTACTTATTTGAAATGCAGACTCTCAGCCCTGTCCTAAATTCCATAATCAGAATCTGCATTTTACAGAATTCCCTAGTTGCTTCATTTTCACAGTCAAATTTAAGAAGCGGGGCTTTAACAAACACGGATCAAGTTCCTTGGTGCTCCACCATAGAAATGGACCTCAATGTTTGCAAAGCCCTAGTAGAATTGTATTCAGTCCTAGCCAGTGAGAAAATGGTCCACGTGAGTTTACAAAATCAACTGCTGCAGGAGTGCAGAATGAGATAGGATTCCTCATCCATCATCTCAACAAAAAGCAAACAACTAAATTCAGGCAAACAACAAGAAATCATTTTAATTAAACAACAGAAGGACCGTGAGCTCACTGGGCATACGGGATTGAATTCAGCTTCCAGAATATTGACAGAACTGTTTGACATTCTGCACAGACTCTGAGGATAATTTTCCCCAAAATAATGGAAGTTGTCTTTCCTCCCGTCCTTGTGATTGCTTTATTCCAATTTAGTTTAAAACTAAGCCATTCCCTAGCCTTTGCATCCTATTCCATTGTCTACCTTACATTAGTTCCTTCCTACCTTTCTGCCCAACAAAAGTACCTTACAGGTAGTCCAGTCTGGTATAACTACCTCTTCTGGAATACTCCCAAGATCAAACCTCTGGTTGAAATGTTACAACAGAGGGACCACACTTCTCTGTAAATCATCCCATAATCTAATCTCAGTAAGTCTAGCTATAGATCTATTAGGATAAAGTCTAAGCACTGGGATATTTACAAATTTACTCTTTATATTAAATCAAATGTTGGCCTTCCTGTTCATCTACTTACTGGTTTTCATGCTGTTCTTTAAAGCAAAAGACAACAAAATGGCTTCTTGTTCTACGGGATGGACGAGAGCTCTTAAACGCTTGGTAAGCATTTCATCCGTCTCCCTAAATCACTTATTTTTCAGGTTGCACATCTCTGTTTCCTTCAATCGCTCTTTGAAAGACTCATCATATACCAGAGTCTAAAGTCTGCCTGCCCAGCATACAGCAGACACCCACTAAATGTCAGGTCCCTTTTCTAAGTGTAAAGGGATCTGTTCTCTGAAATCATTCTTGCTATTTCAGATTTTCCACATTTCACTAGACCCAGCAACAATACTTGGAATGTGATCTGTTTAGCAAAGATTACACTGGGGCTCTTGCCACCCCTTTGGATGTGAGCAGTTGAAGACTATTGTTGGTTGTCAGTTGGTTCTGTTGTTTGCTTTGATGCTCTCGGCCAGATCACCCTGAATTCAAAAGGACCTTAACTCACTTGTAAACCCATGGGTCTTTATCACGTGAACAGATGCCAAGCCACTTTTGATGAGCTACTGTTCTGCAGTCGATTGCCTGAACCTATATGCCCAACTTTCCATGAATCTGTTAAGTTTCATATCACTGGTCATTCCAGGCAATTAAAACCCTGATTCTATTTCTGCTGTAGTAGGCATTCCCTCCATTGCACTTAGCATCTTTCATGTTCCTCCTTGGGATATAGATTCTTGCTACTTTTGTTGCTGTGGCTTTTGGAGGGCAGCCAACATAATAGAGAGCCTAAATCATGCCAGGCTTTGCCCAAGAAATGATCACATGCTTTATGAGTGCCTATTTCTCCATCGACAGAACTGGAACCCCACCACTTAGCTTGGATTTTGTTAGACTCCCCCACTTGCCTTGATTCTTCTATTTTTTGGGCTGCCTATTTAGATGACATCTTCTACTCTGTCTAGAGGCCCTTCATGCTCTCATAAAGCCTGAAAGCAGAGATACAGTAAGGTGTTTCAATATCTTCTCCAACATGGAGACCAGCCCACTTTGGAAAAGCATGTTAATTATTCCCACTATTGATCCCCCTTTGGCCTCTTGAAACACATCCTCACTTCTCCTCTGCCCTTCCAGGTGAACCATAACTTGTTATAGATCCTCCTACCTGAGGATCTTCATCTCCTACAATTACGTACACCGCCTCCCCTTGCTTGCCTTTGCCAAAGCAGTGACACCCCAAGTTTGTCATCCAACCTTCCAGTCACACTTTGGGTTTAACATACACCTGCTCTGAATGTATGATTTCATCTGTCCTAAAACCTCAGATGCCTCCATCCAGTGAGGCATTTGTTAGGAAGCAACTGCTTCTAAGTTATGGAAAGCACAGTATTAGCCTATAATGAAGAATCCTATTATTCCTCAATGATATTCCTCAATGATGTGGTAATACAGGTTTTTTTGTTTTTTATTTTTTTTTGGTTGTTCTTCTCCTCTAACCTAGAAGGCTGAATTTCCCCATGATGGTTGTCATTCTCTAATTGTTACCATCCTTTTCCAGGTTATGTGAGGAACATGCTGAAAAATATAAAAATATTTGGCAGAACAAACTGTCTTGAGTTCAGTGGTTCCCAACATTGGCTGCATATTAGAATATCTTGGGGAGGTTTTTTTGTTTGCTTGGTTTTTTTTAAATCCTGATACCAGGCCTCAGACCAATTAAGTCTGAAACTGCAGGGCTAAGACCCAGTTAACGAGTAGTTTTTAAAGATTCTCAGGTGTTTCCAAAGTGCAGCCAAGACAGAGAACAATGACTTCAGCTGGATGGGAGAAATAGGTATTCTGAATGGGATGGGACCTAAAAAAAGAAGGAATGGGAGGAATTTTAGTGCCTACATTTAGGATCAATTGTTATTGATACTAGAACCAGCTCTATCCTAATAAGGCAACACGAGATATATTTTTTTAAAGTAAAAATATGAATTATGTCCTTGAAATGATGAAAGGTAACAACAAGAGAGACCTCACTCCCCTGTAACTCACTCCATAATCCAATCACAAGAGATCTAGCTGTAGATCTATGAGGATAAGATCTAAATACTGGGCTATTTAAAAATTTCCTCTTTACATTAAGTCCAAGTGGACTTCCTGTACATCCACTTACTGGTTTTCATGCTATTCTCTAAAGCCAAAGATAAACAAAATGGTTCCTGCCTAATGACTGTATAATGACGGCTGGTAAATTTGATATTTTGCATAATTAACACCATGCAGGAATGATTTCAGGATCAGAAAAGGTTTTACAGAAGCATGTCAGCCAGATGTCCAAGCGGTGGTAAATACAGCCTCTGGAGTTTAGTAGGAGCGGAAATGAAAGTCAATTTCATGGTGGTTAGCTAGCTCACTGGTGTTTTTCCACTGGTGGGACCCTGGGACACTTGCAAAGCAGCAAAAGGGTCTCCGTGGACCCTTTTGGCTGTCACCCATCCGTGTGTTGTTTGTGGAACACGAGGAGGTGGTCACAGGGGTGGAGTGAGATGGCAGACGTACCACCTGATCAGACCAACTGTTTAACTGGTCACTCACATCCAGTGGCTGGGATTCCAGACAGATCGTGTCCTGACTGGATTCCACTCTGCCATGATTCACATCAAAATAAGGTTCCATAGTGGAAAGAATCACAATGGGCAACCACATGTAGCCTCAGAGCTTCTTCGTTAACTGTGTTGCTTAGGAAAAAGAAAAAAATTCTACAGAAGTAAGTTGCTTTGCCCGGAGACACTACAAATATGTTCTAAGCTTCACTCGACTGAGTCACGATGCCCTCGGGCACGTACGACCTTTATTATTTCCTTGGCCAGACACGGGTGGTATTCGCAGATTCAGAGGCTGCTTTCTAACCCGGCTCATTCAACCCCAGACCCCCTGGAGCCCTGAGTCATCACCTCAAATAACTGATTTCTCTTCCCAGGAATGAAACCAGGGACTTCCAGCCATAATTTTCTTCCTCTTCTAACTACGCTTCACGACCATATTTCCACACTTTTGTCTTCTGCATTTCGACCGGAAAGTCAATCTGGTTTGTTTCTCCTAAAACAAAAATGCACAGCTGGCGAGCCAGCTCTTTTGAGGAGCGACTGCACAGTTCAAAGGCAGCACACCCAGAAAACCCACAGCTGCCAGAGTGCCATTTATGCTTCGCGTTTCTTCCACGCAAGAGCTGAGAGTTTCCCCAAGAAGCCAGCTCTGTGATGCTGGGACAGAACCAACACGAAGTGGGATTTAAGAGAAAGGGGGCCGCGCTCCTGGGTCGTCTCTGACTCAGAAACCAATAGGATTCAGTGTGGTGTGGCAAGGCACGTGATGGATACAGAGTGGGTTTGCTGGATGGTGTGAGGCCGTGTGATTCAGGTCACAATAGGTCCAGGGGGAACCAGCTGGCTGAGATCTTCTGCTAGCAAGTTAAACATAGACAGGAAACCGCGCGTCTGATACTGTAAAAAAATCATTTGTCTTCCTGCCAGAGTTAGGCCTGCAAACCAAAGAGGCTGCTTTCATTTAAAAGAAATTCTACAATGAGAGAGGAAGGAATGGAACTCTGTGGCTACTGGGAGCCCTTGTCTCTCTCCTCTCAGCCTCTCAGGTTCAAGGGCATGCTAACTGCAAAAGTCTGCACGTAGCCGGCACGTCAGCAGTGAACACACACTGGGCGGCAGCCCACTTTGGAAGGTCTGCTCCTCTGTTTAACCACACGGGTTGAGCTTGGAGTCTGAAGTGGTTTCTAGAGTCCTCGTGTCTAAGCTGACTACATATAATTGATGTATTTACTGATAGTTCCATCCTGTTTAACCAAAGAAATCTCATGTAACATATAGACAGGTATACCAGGGAAGGAGAACAAGAAAAGCAAAGGAGGGGGGTGGAATGAGGACTAAGAGAAGATAAATGTGGAATACAAGGCAAGCAGGGGGTGTTGTCAGGAGCCACGTACTTGCTAGAAGCACGACATAGTTGGTACCAAAGGGGGATATACAAAAACGATGATCTACGTCAGGGGTTGAAGTCTGTTTTTGTAAATGAAGTGTTGTTGGAACACAGCTGCATCCAATTGTTTATATGCCGTCTCTGGCTGCTTCCACGGCAGAGCTGAGGAGCTGGGACAGGGAGAGGCTCTAGGGCCTGCAGAGCTAAAAAATATTTACTAACGGGTCCTTTAGCAAAGAAGTTTGCTGACCTCTACTCTGTATGCTTCAAAGTGTCCTTTAGATCAGAAACGAATAGGACCCCATGAGGGAAACACTCTTTCTAAAGGGGACAGCTGAGAGAAATTTCTCCTGGCTTCCTCAGGGAGAGAACAATACAATGCAACCGTTTCCCCAATAGCATTCCTTACAGTGTACATATCACCCTGATTTCACTTCTCAAAGCTCCTTGCTCATCTGGCTAAATCCAAATCTAGGGGAGCAATAGTAACTATTTACAGCCCAAGTTTATCGCAGACTTGCTCTGAGCCAGGTACTACTTCTAAGTCCCCTACGTGAATAAAGTCATTTATCCTCTCAAGAATCCTATCCAAAGAAGGCATGATTTCTCTCCCTATTTTTCAGAGGGGAAAGCAGAGGTGAAGCAGTTCACTCAGGGACAGTTTATTAGTGGCTTAGTGGGGATTTGCACTCAGATCATCCTCTTGGGGGGGGGTGGACCACGAGCTTCTCAAAAGATGAGCATCCTGCTGGCCATCCTTTATGTTATAAACATCCTTACTCACAAGCCTGTGAAGAATGTCAGCCTGAGGTTGTACTTTTTGCCAAGATTTGCTGAATAGTGAGTCTGTACTTCAGCGACCCGTCCTTTGCCCACAGAACAGACAGCCTCTGAGGCTGGGGTGCAAACCACCACGGGTGGAAGCCTGAGGAAAAGCACACATAGCCCCCATTCCCACAGCCCAACCTGACTGTGGAAGGGTGAGGGCATTCCCTTAAGAAGACAGATTCTTTGGTTCTCTGTGGGCAAAAGGTGAAGAAACAACTGTGAGATCTTGGAAAACTCGCATCACTCTCTAGAGACCCATTTCTTTGTAAGTAAAATGGCAAGTGTAGCTGAGCTTATTTCATGGGGCTACTTCAGCATAAAAAATTATGAGTCCAAAAAGGCAGGAGATAACAAGTGTTGGCAAGGAAGGAGAAGAAAGGAAATTTCCTTGCACCGCTGATGGGAATGTACATCGGTACAGCCACAATGGAAAACAGTATGGAAGCTCCTCAAAACATTACAAATAGAACTACCATATGATCCAGAAATCCCACTTCAGAGTAAATAACCAAAGGAAATAAAAACAGGACCGTGAAGCTCTGTCTGCACTCCCATAGTCGCTGCAGCAATATCTGCAATGGCTGAGATACAGAAACAGCCTAAGTGTCCGTTACTGGGTGACTGGATAAAAAAAGACATGGAATACACTCACACACACTCTCTCTCTCTCTCTCTCTCACACACACACACACACACACACACACACAGAGGAGTATTACTCAGCAATGGGAAAGAAGGGAATTCTGCCATTCATAACAACACGGATGGACCTTGAGGGTATTAGGCTAAGTAAAATAAGCCAGACAGAGAAAGACAAATACTGCATAGTATCACTTACATGTGGACTCTTATTAAAAAAAAAAAAAAAAAAGTCAAACTCAGAAAGTAGAAAAGTGATTGCCAGAAGCTGGAGGGTTGGAAAAATAGAGAGGCTGATAAAAGGGTACAAACTTTCAGCTATAAGGGGAATAAGGTCAGAAGATCTAATGTAAAATAGGGTGAGTATAGTTGATAATCATCTTGTACGACCGAAATTTGCTAAAAAAGTAGAATTTAAATGTTCTCAACAGAAACAAATATGTGAGGTGATGGATGTTATTAACTCTATGAGAGGAATCCCTTCATAATGTATGTGTATACTCTTTTTAAAAGATTTTATTTATTTATGTGACAGAGAGAGACACAGCGAGAGAGGTAACATAAGCAGGGGGAGTGGGAAAGGGAGAAGCAGGCTTCCCACTGAGCAGGGAGCCTGATGCAGGGCTTGATCCCAGGACCCTGGGATCATGACCTGAGCCGAAGGCAGACACTTAACTGACTGAGCCACCCAGGCGCCCTTAAATATGTATACTTTAAATATCTTACAATTGTATTTGCCTACTATACCTCAATAAAGCTGGAAAAAATGTTAAAACATGATGCCAGAAAAAATAGAACTCTAGGGGCGCCTGGGTGGCTCAGTCGGTTAAGCATCTGACTCTTGATTTCGGCTCAGGTCATGATCTCAGGGTCGCAGGATCAAGCCCTGCATGGAGCTCCACACTAGGTGGGGAGTGTGCTTTGGATTCTTTCTCTCTCTTTTCCTCTGTCCCTCCCCGCTCTCTGAAATGAATGAATCTTTAATATAAATATACAAATATATATATATATATATATATATATATATATATATATATATATATATTTCTAGAAAACAAGACAACATATCTGTAAGTGGTTAGCACGGGTAACCAATCCATCACAGACTCTCAACCAAGGACAATGATCATTGCTGCTAATGTTCTAATTATTCTATGAATTTCCACAGCCTGGACCTTGGACAAGGTGTTAGCTGCTGGCTCTTCAGTTAAGGAAGGGGCTGGGTCTCTGGCCTTAAAATCAGACTTTTCGAAGTTCAGGACTTGAGTTTAATGCTAATTCCCTTTCCTGCAGAGCCATGGTGCCTCTCGATTTCCGGAATGAGCAGTTCAGCTCCAAGTCAGGGGGAAATGTGTAATGGCCAGGGGCCTAGTCATCTGGGAGCTGGAAGCTCCTCTAAGTCACCTTCTTGCTTTCCATGTACCCAGCTCCAGCAGATGATCATAATAAACAACTAAAGAACAAACTGACTCAGGCAAACTCTTTTTAATGTTATTCTCTTACTTGGCCAGGGCTGGCTGCCCAGGGCTACCAAACAGCTCCGTGGTAGACCCCATTCAGAACATCTTAAAAGCATTCCTAAATGTCTTCTTGCTTTGGGAAATATTAGGGGCCAATTCCACAGACAAATTAACATAAACATTATCATGGAAACCAAAGAAATGTTACCTAAAATGTGCCTGATATCTACATGCATCTGTTAGCACCAAGTTTGGGGAGTATACAAATGAATGACCTTTATTATCACTATTCAAAGACACCCACATTTCACTGCGGGGTTCTGCTACACGATACGTGAATGGGCTGAGTACAGTGTATTTAGCTCATTTCCAAATGCCCAGGTTTAAGACCAAAATTATTATTCTTGGGCTGATTAGCTCAGCAAGTCACCAGCATGAAATTAATGAGACCCACCTCAGGTTCCATGCCTTGCTGGGTGAGTTCACACCAGGGCTTTTCACCCTTCAGTGTGCAAAGAAATCACCGAGGACACTGTTACAGGGCAGGTGCTGGTGGGACAGGTCCAGGAGATTGCATACATCTTACAAGCTCCCTGGTAAGGCTGCCACCACTGGGGAGCCAAGACTTTGGGTATGAAAGGTTTTCAGCATTCAGAAGAGTTGTGCTGCTCGGTCCGGTGTTCCCCTTTCCCCAGGGAGGAAAGAAGAAGACAGAAGACAGATACTGTGTGCTGGCTACTGAGTTGGGCTCTCCCAGCACCACCTTCTCCGCCCCCCACAGCCAGCCTGGGCCATAGGTCCCCCTATCAGCACTAGGGGGTCGCCCGTGGCATGGCCATTCAGTGAGAAGGGCACGTGGCCCATATGAGCTTTCCGCTGAAAAGAAGAAGAGGGAGTGCCTCTCTTTAGCAAGGACAGTGTCATTACCCTCATCACTGATCTGAGAGGCACTGTGAGTCTTTCCAGTTTTATTTAGCTGCCTCCTGCTGTGATTCTGAGTCAAAACAGGAACAAGGTGCCTCATTTGTCATATCATCCGGCGATGTCAGGGATGTGGTTAGCTGTGATTAGAAATCCTAGATTTGACATGCTCCCCTTGCCTCTGTGAAGGCACGTGGAGGATGAAGTACAGATACCCAGTAGGGCCTGAATGATCTGCTGGCATGCCCTGGTCGAAACTCAGCTATATGACCTCAGTGCCGGAGCGGACCTAGGGGGCATGGTCCTGTCCATGGCTCACACAAAAGTCCCAGACCCTGTACAAAGAGCCCCCATAATACCAGCAGCCATCAGTGATTCCTCACGCTGGACTGGGCACCGATGCAAATGTCCTGCCTGCATCCATCTATTCAATCCTGACAATATCACGACACCCCCACCCCGCCCCTTTATTTCCATTTCACACACGAGAGGACAGAAGCAGGGAGACATCGGGTAACTGGCCCAAGTCAGCAAAGCTAATAAGTAGCGGGTTGGGCCCTCACTGCAGTCAAAGCCATCTCGGGCTCTCATTCTTGACCAATTATATGACACTATTTCTCTCTTTCCTAAAACAGCAACAATCATCTCGCTCAGGCCTCTGCAAATGAAGGGTCTTTACTGCCCTTGGAAACCGGTGATGGAATGAATAAAACTGAGTGGTTGTGTTTGATTCTTAAAGGTTCAGTGGGAGATCAATAACCACATAATGTCTTTGCAAAGTGGGTATGTCATCTACAAGTAAACAGAGCAGCTGTTGGTTCTGGAGTCCCTCTTCCCACACGCTATGCTCTGTTTTGGAGCCTGAAAAGTCTCCTCTGACAAACAGCCATCAATTAGGCCATCAGTAAGGACTAACACAAATACCTCCTCCTCTAGCTGGAATCTGAGGTCTGGGTGAGTCCAGGGGGCAGACCCTGACTTCTTGGAATTCTACAGAACACCTTTTGGCAAGAGAGAGGATCCATTCTCTCTGAATGTCAGCTATCATGAATCATAGCACTGAAAATAAAGATTTGCATTTAAAAAAAAATCTTGTGGCTCACCTTTTTCCCTTAGTTCTTTAAAAGATTACTTATTATATTAGAGGGAGACTGAGATCATGGGAGGTAGGGGCAGAGGGGGAGGAAGAGAGAGAATCTCAAGTAGACTCCCTCACTGAGCAGAGAGCCCAAGGTGGGGTTTGGTCCTACAACCCTGAAATTATGACCTGAGCCAAAATCAAGAGCCAGATGCTTAACCAACTGAGCCACCTAAGCACCCCTTCCCTTAAATTTTTAAGAAAAATGGAAGATGATAGTAATTATCCTTTGCTGTGTTTGCAGATCAGAAATCTGACAAGAACAGAGTACTGTACTAATCAAAATACAGCCTAAAACACTTTGGAGTGTTTGTGTTTGACATTTTATTTGACTTGGAGTGGAGAAATAAAAACTGCTTCAAGAGATTTCATTTCTTAGTGTAAGAGAGAGATGGTGGCAGTAAGAGGGAAAGTGGGTCCTCAAATGGTGCTAATTATAGGGTATTTTAGGTGGGGGAATTATCTCACTGCAGAGAATGGAGATGTCTAAAAAGCAAACATTCCTTGGAGCATTTTAGGGGACTCTGAAGTCATCCAGCAACCAAGGCATCAGCTGCACTGGACTTCCTGAGCTGTACAATAAGAAACTGCCTTTATGCTGATTATCCCGCCTCATAGGGAAAGAAACAGTCTGATAATGAATAAGAGGGAAAAAATATAGACATGGGCCCATGATTATCACCTGAGTTGAAATACACTGAAAGCTGAAGTCATGAATATCTTAAGAGCTTATTAAATATATTAAATTATTAAATATATCAATATAAGTACATTAATATACTTAATATATTTAATTTTTATTAATTATATAATATAGATAATACATGATGCATTGTGTTATTAATAATTAGTTATACTTATTAATATATTTAATATATTAAATTAAATATATACTATATAATTAATAATATAAGTTATAATTTATAATATATATGTAGTCCCTTTAGACAAAATAAACTCTTGCATTGTGGATAAGTCAGTACACAAAAGGAGAGAAAAGTTTCATGGATGATAATAAACTTGTTTGGATATTCTGCTATTACAGATTAATTCCTTTTGCTTAAATTGGGAGGTCTTTGAAAAGGTGAACTACTTGGGGAAAGTTAACATGTTAAGCCAGGATATCAGCTGTTACTATGCTTTAGTGTGATTTAATATAGTTACATCTTCCCTCCTAACCCAAATTATATTTTAAAAAAGGAAAGAAATGGAGTATTTAGGATGAGAAATAGGAGGAAGCAGTGATTTGAGAAGGTGTTGCTCTGACAAGATGAACATGTCTGACTTTGTACACTGAGAAGTTAGCATTGGTAAGGGGTTGGTTGGACAAGAAGAGCAAGGGACATGGCAGTAGGTGAAGGACACACAGAGAAAAAAGGGGGGTCAGCAGTGCTGGTGAGCACCAAACACAAAGCATGAGACATAATTTTCCATAGCTGGAATACACATGGTAGCAGGCATAATGTGTAAACCCAGAACTTGGTTCTTTTTTTTTTTTTTTAAAGATTTTATTTATTTATTTGACATAGAGATAGAGAGTACAAGTAGGCAGGGCTGCAGGCAGAGGGAGAGGGAGAAGCAGGCTCTCCACAGAGCAGGGAGCCCGATGCAGGACTCGATCCCAATACCCTAGGATCATGACCTGAGCTGAAGGCAGCAGCTTTACCGACTGAGCCACCCAGGTGCCCCCCAGAACGTGGTTCTAAACAAATTTCTTATTGAATGAGACCTATTTTGGGCTAAAATAATCTTTCCCCACTCTGAATTTACATTCCTAAAACCAAGAGAGTATTATTTTCACTATCAAATAATTAAAAGGCTTATGATCTCCAGTGTTAAAGAAGAGACATGGAAATTCACATATTCAGATTATCTTTGTGCGGAGGAGAACAACTTAATCATGGTTCTCCAGATTTAAAATGTGTCTAACTTCTGATGCAAAATTTCATTTCTAGAAATGAAAATTCAAGTCCTATTTTACAGAAATATTAGCACAAACATACAAGACATTTGTACAAAGATATTCATTGTAGCATTAAGTGGAAAAATGGAGACACCTACATACGCTACCAATAGGGGAATGGTTAAATCAGTCAAAGAAGATAAACCATACTATGGAATTTCTAGACAATAATTAAGAGGCATGTAGTACATTCATATATATTGTTTTGTTTAAAAGGAGTAAAAGTGGTTGGGTGACAAAAATGTTGTGAAATAATATTTACTGTATGATCAACTATTTGCACTGAAAGGTAGATAAGTGTATGGGATGGATGGATGGATGGACAGACAGATGGACAGATGGCTGGGTAGATGGATGGATGGATGAATGGATGATGGATGGATGGATGGGGGGACAGATGGATGGATGTACAGATGGATACACGGATTGAAGGGAAGAAAGGAGAGAGGGAGGAAATAGGGAAAGAGAGGAGGTAAGGAGGGATAATATGAATGAGTGACAGAGACAAGTATACATCCAATAAACTCTCCATACTGATTATCTGTTGTGTCAGGAGTGAGGGGTTGAGGGGTTGAGTTTCAACCACTTCCCTTTAAAAATTTTTACATACTGTTGGACAGTTTGAATTTTTGATAAGGAACATACACTATTTTGCAGTTGAAAATCACTAACTACTGTCTTAAATTGGAGGAGTAGTGTGTGCCCTCCTTTTAAGCTGAGTGAAACTTGAACTTCAAAGATGGAAGCTAGCATCTAACCTTGCCTTTCGCTGCCTCCATGGGTAAACCCTGGCTCGTCACTTGCCCTCTGCGTTTCAGTTCTTCTGTCAGATGGAACCATCAACAACTACCCTTCAGACAATCCTAAGAACAGGTACACAAAACTACTTGAGTTAATTCGAAGTAAGTCTCCCTCCAGTATCCAACAGCCTCCTCCCATCTCCAGACCAGCAGTTCTCATATTTGAACAGCATCAGGATGACCTGGAGGGCTTGCTCAAATGCAGACTGTGGGGCCCGTGCCCAGAGTTTCTGCTTCCCTAGTCGGGCCTGGGGTCCCAGATTCTGAGTTGCTGGCAATTTCTCAGGTGCTGCTGCTGCTCTAGGGACTGTGTGGAGAACCGCCAATGTAGGTTGAAGGCGAATAATCACGTGGGTCCTATAAGCCAGATTGGCTATGGGCCAGAACGAACCTTACTCCTGAAGCATCTTGTCCCGCCCTGTGACTGGGCTCCTGATCCACAGAGTGTAAGCTCCCTCTCCAGTCCCAGAAGAAGGAGTCTGAGATTGTAGGCCAGGGACACTAAGAAGGACACAGAGGAAGCTGTGCTCCTGACCCTCAAGGGAAGAAAACTCACCTTCGGAGAAGATGATGTAGTCATTGCATTCATCGGAGCTACAGGAACACATAAAGAAAGTCTCGCCCAACACCTTTTTTTCCTTCATAATACACTTTGGAGAAGCAGCATCTTCGAGAGCGATTCCATGGTAGGTGTCCTTGGGGTCATGGCAAAGCGTCTCTAGTGTTATGTTCTCATCATTCTTTCTCCTAGGGTGCAGAGGTTCATGGCAGGGGAGAGAAGAGAAAAAAAGAGAATGAATGAATATGGCCTCCTGGACAGAAAAGTAATCTGGACTCTATTTCCTTTCCAGAGCTGTTCGAACAATGGCAGCTGGTTCCTGTTCTCCCACGTTAACAGGTTGTCCTCTAGTCTCCTGTGGTTTTTCTACTCATTTTGGTTTTTCCATTGCGTATTCTCAAAACACACTTATGAGTGTAAACATGAAGGCTTCCCTTGGGGGCTGTCCGGCTGGAGAACCTTATGCATTAAATCTTAATTAAACCAGGAGACGGGAAGTCATGGTAACTGAAGACTGCGAGGTCCTCAGGGCTAAACCATCCAATCTGAACGCTCGCCAGGCTCACACCTCGTCCCTAGTTTATCTCAGAGGATCAGGGTCACGTCTAGCTCAACCGTGCTCCAATGTTATTATGAACGTCATGGCAGCTCCTCAAGTCTGTTTGCTGGGCCCCAGAGCGCTCTGTGTGAGGGCATGTCCCATGCGGCAGCTGTGTGGACAGCATGCAACATGCTTCCTAGATGAAACACTGGCAGTTTCCCTGACTCACAGAAAAGAACGGAAGGGGAAAAAAGTGAAAACACATGGGAAAGAACTGCAAGGTGTTCTTCATTTATGGTTCAGGGAAATATTTTATGCTGTCAGGAATGAATTACTTCTACATGTAGCATCCCTACACTTCACGTATCTGAAGCCTAACCCAGCTAAAGGCTCCAAGAAGCTCTCCTGTGGCATTTTACTGAGGCCCTAGAAAGTGCTCAGTGTACAGTACATTTAAAAATGACATGTGTACAGTATATTTAAAAATGACGTGATTAATGCCCACTAGTACAATTGCAAAAGCCAAAATAAAACTCTGACATCCTTGGAAAAGTGCATCATTCTCTGACTATTTCAATCTGCTTCTCTAAGAAACTTGCCGTCTTGGATGACTCTGTCCAACACCAAGGTTGGACTGACCTCTTTCCTCCCATCTCCTAACCTTTTCAGAGACAAGCTGCTTTTTTTTTTTAAGATTTTTTAAAAACTTATTTATTTTACAGGGAGATCACAAGTAGGCAGAGAGGCAGGCAGAGAGTGAGGAGGAAGCAGGCTCCCTGCTAAGCGGGGAGTCCGATGCAGGGCTCGATCCTAGCACACTGAGATCATGACCTGAGCCAAAAGAAGAGGCTTAACCCACTGAGACACCTAGGCTCCCCCAGAGACAACCTGTTGTCTTGAATGGTTGTCCCTACATCTGGAAGGGGAGTCTAGGGAAAGACTAATCAGGCCTGAACTACGTGAACAGAATCTTCCCCGGGAAGGATTTTGAGTGCCTGCGGTTGAGGGTCCATACATGCCCACATGCCTGTTCACACTCACCAGTTGCTCCCCTCCCCCCACAAGCTCACTGTGTGCAGCAAACAAAATGGCACACAGGCAGGAGGCAAGACGTAGTGAAAGTCCAGCCTTCACCTGGAAAATAGGCAGGTCCGCATCCACAGAGAAAGTAATTCCGACGGCTACACTGCTAGAGTGCTTTAAGCTGGGACACCAAAAGACTAGATGTCAACAAAGGGATGAGAAGAGCAGAAGGGAGGGCGCAGATGGAACAGTCCAACCAGGAATGGAGTCAATGTGGCTGACATCCATGCAACCCAGAGCTGGCTCCCTCAGAGGCAGGTGTGCTCTTGCTGAAGGAGTTCAGGGGTTCTGGTTCTTGAACTAATACACCAGCGGGTGCAAAATGGTGAAGTCCTAGCTAAGTAGGCCTCTACTGATAAAGGAACCACCAAAATCAGAATCTTTATTCTAGCGTGGCTAGCAGGGAACTACGTTGACACTTGGCATGATCACACAACAAGCTATTTATGTTTAAAAATCCACTTATCCTGAACCCCAAAGTTCCTGAGAAGTCTTGGCAAAAATGGCAGCCATGAAACAAGAGCACCTTCCTCCCTGTCCCCACAGTGTGTGAGTGTGTTTGTGTGTGTGTGTGCTCACACACGTGCCCAACGAGGGTTGTTTTCTGGTTTGCATCACAAAATGAAGGCACACTGAGTCTTCTGTGCCCCCAGGTAAAAGCATGGTACCTCTTCCTTCTAGAGTCTTCCTTCTAGAAGCTTCTTTCCTTCCTTCTAGAACATTCTAGAGGCCAAGGAATGGATTGAGGAAGGAACTGTGTGCCCTGAAGTAAAGCTGCTCTATTAACCATTGGGCACCTCTTCCAGAGCCTCTTGCCTTTCACCTCCTTACTGATTAGAAGACTAATATCGCAGAGAGGAAATTCAGCTAGAATACTTGAGCCTGGAGAAA
Source organism: Ailurus styani (assembly GCA_002007465.1). Lineage (NCBI taxonomy): Eukaryota > Metazoa > Chordata > Mammalia > Carnivora > Ailuridae > Ailurus > Ailurus styani. The sequence goes on along the minus strand of LNAC01000939.1, from coordinate 427,222 downwards.
GTCCTTAACTGGTTTCTCCACTCACTCCCATAACAGTGCTCCCTGACAGGTAGAACCAACTTTGCAAAGTATCTTTGGATACAGTTGAGCATAGGAAGGGAAAACACAATGAAGCAAGTACAGACTTTTTCTTTGTCCTGAAACATTTGCTCTGAGCCACTGAAGAGGTTTATCACTATCCACTCAGAGAAGAACCATGATGATAAAATTAATTTTGGTTCCATGAAATTTTTATCCTTGGAAAGAACTTACATATTCGACATGGTATGGGTGCCCAACTGCCATCAGTTAAATGAACAAACAAATCAGTGAGTGAATGAAAAGAATGCTAAGACTCATAAAGGCACTGCAATGTACTATCAGGGTAGAGCCTTTCAGTTTCCATGTCTGGCTGTTTGTTTGGGTTCCCTGGAAACAGACCTTAAGGCTGTGAGATTTCTGTGCAGAGTTTTTGGAGAGGCACCTGTAAAGGAAGCAGCACTGCACACAGTGGGAGTGGAATCACAGCACAGATCACAACAACCCACTCACTGAGCCCTAGGAAGCCGTGAAGCTAAGATGGCCAGTCAGAGCTGTCCCAAAGGAGGCAAAGTGGCCCAGCATTTTGGACCCTGGCATCAACAAGTCATGGGATGCTAGCTGCCTATGGAGAGGAGCAAACTCGAAGAGGGGTCAAAAGAGGGAAGAAGCTTCAGTGAGTGGGGGCACGGAGTGGTAGTCCCCTTGAGGGACTCGGGGTGATCCCTCAGCAGCTGGGGGAGCACCTCAGTGCTGAGGGGGATCGGCGAGGTGTACCATGGTACCTCTTGCTTCCCTTTCTCCTTACTGACGTTCCATTCCATAGGAGTATTTGTCCCTGCCAAGACAGGTAAAAACAACATTCACCACATTCACTCTTTACAGTGGGACTGGTGAGGAGACAGGGAGGTTTCCTCTCCCCTACATGCTCACACTTCTGAGACAGCGAGTAACATAATGCCTCATTCCAGAGACTGGAATCCCAGAGAGACTTGATTCATATGTAATTAATGGGGTTTGTACAGTGGGTCAAGAAAAAAAGGTCTTTACTGGATGAGCTTGTTTGGGGTAGCAGAAGTAAGCTCTCATGCCACACTGTATATTCAAGTGAAGATGATCAGCAGAGAACAGAAGCAAAGAAGGAAGCATTGAGGTCACTCAGTCTGGTGTCTCAATCTTTCCTGCCCTAGACTTGATGGGTGGTCCTCCAGCGTCTCCTGAACTTTGACTCCTCAGAGGAGGAAGCCTGCTTTGCTATTAGGAAACCATGATTGTGAAAATGTTTAAATTTATACTGAAGTCTGTCCCCTGGTAAATTTTATGGATCCTCTTTCTGCCCTTCAGAATTACACAGAATAAGTTTATTATATTTTCCACTTGAGAGCCCTTACAGGATCTTTCAATAGAACCCATGTCTTCTCTCTACTGGACTGGCTGTATCTGATTCCACTGACCGTTCGTCACATCTCCAACTTCCTAAGCGTGCAGTCATACTGGCCCCTTTGCCTCTGGACATGATCTTTGTCAAAATCCCTTTTGCAAAAGCCGTGCTCAGAAGTGGACGTGAATGAAGTTGGCTGATAGAGCAAGGTGTCACAAAGCTCTTTGCTGTTAACATTCTTTTAGTGCTTAAGAAACAAGTTCAGTATGTATGGAAATTTGCAAGGTTTCCAGATCTATCATCAAGGGTAACTATATGTAGTCAAAAGACTTATTCCCCCTACAAAGGGGGGCGGGATATTTGGATTTATATTTTCATTTGCCAACTGACCAGGAGACACATAGGTTACTTAAAAAAAAAATTGGCTGATAAATTCAAAACATCAGAATAAGTCTGCAAATGTTATATTTCATTAATGAATTTATACATTTTTTATAAAATGGGGACTCTTTTAATTTCGCTTTTCTTTTTATCTCTTGTTCAGACTCCCAATCTGTAAGTATGATGGAATCGAAGGATTTGTGAGCACCGTTGTGTGTGTGTGTGTGTGTGTGTGTGTGTGTGTGTGATAAGGTGGGGGAAATGAGAGGGAGGAAGAGAGGGACACGGGGGGAGGAGGAGAGAGAATATGGAGGGAATATGGAGGGATGGAGGGAGGGAGGGAGAGAGAATATGGAGGGAATGTGATCTAAGAGAAATACGCAGCGTTGATCCAAGAAGAAGATGTTGCATGTAGCCCATGGTGCTGTCAATGACCTGGCCAGGGCTTCTGCATAAAGAATGGGTTGTCTCTCTGGTTTTCCAAAAAGCTTCCCTGTTTTTTTTTTTTTTTGACAAAGGCTTTCCTCTTCCAACAGCCCACCTTTCATCTCCTCTCCCTCCACAGAACAAGACTGAGATTGCCTCAGAAGAACAAAGCTCCTTGTGTCACTCTGGTGTACCAAGCAGGTGTCAATTAAAATGACAAGTGGCAAATGTCTCTCCATCATACAAGGAAGGGGCCCTGGATTTACTGTAAATATTAAAGGTCATCTTATATATACTGTCACATTCACATATATATATAGATGCACATCGGTGTGTACATATCTGAGAATGTACAGAATATCTCTGGAAATTGCATGTGATCACTGAAAGAGAGATGGCCTGAAGGAAAGGGACATGTGAGAGGGCATGAAGACAGCCTTGACTCCAATGTACCATGGCGTGCATCACTTACAAAAGGGGGAAAAGGGAGATTTTCAAAAGCCACCTTACCAGACAGCCAGACAGACTTCATGTGGCTTCTCACAGATGGAGGTAATGCTGCAGTTGCTCATGCAGGATTTCTGGTTGTCACAGGTGGAAGATCTCACATCACAAAATTTACACAATTGTGGAAATTTAATGACGCCATTGTTGTCCGTGACCATCATGTCATTATTAACTGGAGAGGGGAAAGAAAGACACACTAAATGAGTATCTCACTGCTAGGCAGCCTGCCAATGAATTCCTGATAATGTTATGCAATTTCAAATGAACCAAAATAATGCCTTCACATCAGATTAGAATTTCCTTCATGTACGCAATTTGTAATGAAAGCCATTGCAGGGGGGATGTGGCTGGGGTGGGGGGAGGTTTGAGTAACTTCTTGTTTTGTCAGTGATTACCGTAAGGCGCTCTATCTCCAACACAATCGTTCAATCAAGAAGCATAGATCTGAAGGGTCCACAGCATTGTGCTGGGTGTTAGGAGCACAGAGAACGCTACCTTAAGGAAATTATCCTTTAGGTGAGTAGACAGACAAGGAAACAGATGAGGGTAGGGTAACCCAAGATAGAGGGAAGCACAGAGGATATGTGATCCTGAAAAGAGTCACCACCCAGATGGGTAGAGACAGGTCACAACAGAGTAGAGCTGTGCAGGGCAAAAGGGTGTTGGCCAACTCAGCGAAGTCACTGTAGGTGAGGCAGGACACTGCCCGTGTTCTCCTGATCTGCATAGGAAGAGCTCTAAGGGACTTCTTTGAAAGAGACTGGTGGTAGGGGAACCTGGGTGGCTCAGTCGGTTAAGCAAGTCTGTCTTTGGCTCAGGTTATGGTTTCAGGGTCCTGGGATCGAGCCCCACATTGGGCTCCCTGCTCAGCGGGGAGTCTGCTTCTCTGCCCCCCTCCGTGCTCTCTCCCTCTCTCTCTCTCAAATAAATAAATAAATCTTAAAAAAAAAAAAAGATAGACAGGTTCTAATTTCTCTCCATTGCCTTGAGGGAATTCAGGTGATTAACGAACACCAACCGAGTGTCTCTAAGACAGAATCCCAAACATTGGTGAAGCTCAGAGCACTGGAGTCCTACAGGTAAGGAAAAGCTGAGTTCCACTTTGAGAGTCTGCTCCCTGCCGCCTCTCTGACTTCATCCCCAACACCAGCCCATTTACTCCTTACTCATTACTTTTTTTTTTTATTTTTTATTCTTTGCCCCAGGGATACAGGTCTGTGAATCATTAGGCTTACATCTTTCACAGCATTCACCAAAGCACAAACCGTCCCCAATGTCCATAACCCATCCACCCTATCCCTACCTTCCCACCCCTCAGTAACCCTCAGTTTGTTTTGTGAGATTAGGAATCTCTTATGGTTTGTCTCCTTCCCCATCCCATCCTGTTTCATTATTTTTCCCTCCCTACCCCTTTAGGACACATAGGCCTGGAAGAAGCCAAGTTCCTTCCTCCACAGAGCCTTTCACTTGCAATTCCCTTCATCACTTTTCTGGTCTCCTGTTAACAACACCTCTTCATCCTAAAGCAGCCCATAAGTAAGTAGCCCAGGATTCTGTCTTATCTCTTGCACGACTGTCTCACTCATTTGTTTATAAGCTAGCCACCAAGACGCAAGCTCCGTGAGCTTTTGTCTGCCTTGTTTACATACTGGGTCTCCAGTGTCAAGAAGAGGACCTGCTCCATAGAAGGTATCCAGTAGTATTTGTTGAATGTGTGAATGAATAGTGAACACACAAGGACTGAATATAAGAAGTTCACACTTGGCTCTTTATATCAAGTGGGAACGGATATAGCTCTTCCTCGCTCAGATGCGGAGGGTGGTCATTACAAATGCAATATTCATTCAGTCATCTACAGCATATTAAAGGTAGACCGTTCTTAGCAAAACACATGCTACACGTTGAGAGACCATTAAAAAAGGTAAGGCGTAACACCACCTTCCCCACCTTCTTCCTCCGAGAGATCCATTTCTATTGACACAAGTGGAAATTAAAGGGTTGAGTTTGGAGAATAGAGTGAAGGAAGACAAGGCTACGAGGCATTTGGTCAACAGACATGAACTTAGAGACACTTACAGGCTGGACTAAGAAAGTTTATGTGCCTAGACCACATATAGCACTGGATCAGCCACTGACTGTTAGGCAGCTGGGAGGTGTGCTTCTCCCAGGATCTCCCTTGGAAAGGCCTGAGGAGAGCCTCCTCGTCACCCCCACCCCTCCGTGTCAAGTATCCTCCTGACTAAAGCAGACAAAGAAACTTCAACACCCTCCCACAATCTCTCGCTGTCCCATGAATTTTTGATTTCTGTCATCCACACTTTGCCACGAAGCCGTCCTTGTCGCTTGGGCATACCACCTGTTTCCTGGGTCTCTAAAAATACAAACATATATAAATTTAAGATTTGCTTTCTTGTGGTAACATTAAATATAGAATTAAAAAAAAAACATTCATCCTTCTCAGGCCTCAAGTTCATTTCAGGAAGTGTATTTTTAGGCAACAAACTATTTTGAAATTTGTCTCCCAGACCAAGAGCTCTATGCTAAGCTAAAAATACAGGCAAAATGCTTCCCAAACTTTGTGTTCAATTTGGGACGAACATGACAATGAATATATATATATTTTTCTATAATAGTTAGATTTGGACCTATTTGCGAAACAACGAATTTAACCCTTCAGGTTTCCCTGTAAGACATGGGTAAAACAACAAAAATCTGGGTCGTGTTTTGTTTATGTGAATTTTTTTTTTATAGAGTATGTTTTCCACAAACAAACATGTATTTGCTCGATAGGAAGCTTTGCTGTTTTTAAATATAAAATCAAGCCTCCGTGAAATGGAATTCAGCCTTCTTGCATTTTAGGATTTTTTAGCCTGTATTAGTAGTTATCAACTTTGAGGGCATGTTAGAATCAATCACCTAGGGAGGTTTAAAAAATAATGAGGCCTGAGTCCCACTTCCAGATAGGCTGATTTAATTATTCTGGAAGGTGGCCTGAGCATCAAGATTTTTCGAAGCTGCCCAGATATTCTAACGTGCACGTAAAGCAACCCTGACCTGGAATGAGTTGAAACAACCTGACCCACAGAAAACAAAGCAGCAGCCCCCCAACCACACACACACACACATACACACACTTTCAGTGACAGTAAAGGAGCAGCCCTTCAATAAATCTGGAAGGAGATTCCTTGTGAAAAACAGGTCTGAAAGCTACATGATGAACCCTTTTACACCTCAGATGGAAAGGAGTCCTTTGCTGGGCTGGCCAATGCTTTTCTAACACAAGCTAAGAAGTGTGAGAAAAGCGAGAGGAGTCAGGAGTGAAAGGAGAGAAGTGCCAACAGTGAGTGTGCTGCTGGAAGCCACAGGGGTGGCCACAGATGTGTTGACAAGTATAAGTGGTTTAGATCTGATGCCTACAAAAGACAATCAACAGTGAAGACACCAAAGAGAGCCATTGAAAAAAAAAAAAAAGAATAGAGAAGGGCCACCAAGCTGCACAGCTCTGGAGGCGTCACTCAGACTGCAGTCTGCAAACGGGGCCACTGGAGACGTGCAGGTGTATGATGCCGGCTGCCTACGGCAAGACCCAGAAAGAGAAGACCTTCGCAATGAACTCTGGGAAAAAGGCCAACAGCCAAGTTCACTCCACACTTGGAGAAACAAGTCTGTGGGGGAAGGGATGGCATACAATGGGAACGCATACACACTAAGCACCTACTGTGTGCCAGTTCAAGTACGTAAGTTGTTACATATCATGCCATAAATACCCAGTGAGGAGACCTCCTTTTTCTCTTTATGATCATAAAAGTGACCACTGTGAAGGTGAACAGACTTTTCAGCTTGATCAGCTTCTTTTTTTTTTTTCCTGAAAAATTTGAAAGCCTTTACCTGGGGCATATTCACTATGATTTTCCCCCTCTTTTCCCCAGACGGCCACTCCTTAACTAATTGACTTCAGCAGGCTCCCCACCTTCAATAACGGTCAGCCTCTGCTTTAAGATTCCCTTGTGAATATGTGTTGGTGGGGTAGGGTGAAGTGTAAGGGGCAAACCTACCCTTAGGCTTTGCTGGAGATCACCTAATTGGGATAAAAACTTTATGGAGTCACACTGGCGAGAAGGGGTCGAGAGAGATACATACAAAGTTTTGCTCCTCATTGTAGAGAGCTGACTTACAGACTCCCTGAAGATCCGCAAACCCCCACCGAAGAATCCAAGGACTGGCACAGTGTCCTCTGGGGTCACAGAGAATACCCTAAGTAGTTCCCCGGTAATGACAGTGGGGTGGAGGGCTCCTGGGAGGAGGAAGGGCGGCGATGGCTATTCACTGTAGGCACGATTGCATCTGTGCATTCTAATCATCGGGAAAAGAAGTTACCGTTGCAACTGCGGGCATCAAACATCTTATGTTTAATAAAGTTTGTGAAGCCTAAGTCATGAAGAATAAATGGATATATATGAATAGCCAGGGACAAAGATATTACCCTAAACAGCACAACAAAAGCTATCTAATTAACCCCAGAGTAAACCCTAACCAACTTCAAAATTACTTCCAATTCAGGTTAAATTACTCTCCTGTGTCTTTAGTTAATATGTTCTCATATAAGGTAGTGTATTTTAGTATCTCTAGGCCCTCTGTGCCCAGCTGACCAACCTCAGGGAATTTTCTACCCAAAACGGGCAAATTCGCTATTCATAATGTTCCCCAGAAAGAGGTTCCTATAAGAGTGTCTCTCACCTAGAAAGTCACTCACTAAAGGAAGTGAGCATGGGCAGCTTCTTTTCAGCATATGATGGGATCACATGGTTCATCATATTTCACTTCTCTTCAAACAAACCCATGAGTAATATCAAGCCCTTCAGTCTAGGTCATGCTGCCTTCCTCATTTTAGGGCGTATTTTCCCCCATACTCATTGCCTGGAGACACAAGTTCCAGGTCTTGAGAATATGAATTAAGTAAATGCTTAGCTGTGTCTATTTCTGGAAAAGTACTGTTGTCTTTGAAGGTCAGCGATGAGCAGCCTAGTAAGGCTTAGGTTTACTCCAGATAAATGGAAGGGATATAAAAGGAATTTTGATTATAAATTCTTTGTCCGTATCTTTGGAACAGTGTCAACTATTAACTGAGCTAGTAGGTAAAAATGTCAAGACTACAAATAATCTTGAACACTTTCCCAGAAAGGCATTCATGCCCATTTGAATTCATGCATCTATCTACTTTTGTTTAGTGGTGTGTTTGGGGGGGGCAATGAAAAATTCATTTATTCTACAAACACCTGTGGCTGTCTTGCTTAGTGCTATACATTTCAGAGTAGGACCACGAAAATTGATCTAACTACATGCAGCATCTCAAAGAATAATCCATGGTAACTGGCAAACAAAACTCAGTATGCTTCTCAGCCGTGCTTCTCAGATGTTAAGAGGGACACAAAGCTTTTGGGAATACGTTTAACCCACAGGTGTGGGGTAGTGTATTGGCTCATGAAATAGCGGGGCTGGCAAGTCTGAAATTTATAGGGCAGGCCAGGAGGCTGCAAAGTCAGGCAGGAATGAATACGGCAGTGTTGAGACAGAAATTGCTTCTCTGGGAAACCTTTTCTGCTCCCAAGGCCTTCCAACTGATTGGAAGAGGCCCAGTCCCATTACTGGGGGTAACCTCCTTTACTTAAAGTTAGCCGATTGCGGTTGTTAATCACTTTTGCAAAGGACCCTCACAGCAAAGTCCAGGTTAATGTTTGATGGAAGATCTGGGCCCTGTAACCTGGCCAAGTCCTCATTAAACTGAGCTTTACAGGTAGGAGCTGAGACCGGTCCCGGGTTATGCCCATGCTGCAGGTTCATGTGTTGAGTGGGAAGGTGAGGGTGAACCCAGTTTTTGACTGGCCACTATTTCCCTTTCTCTACTCGTGCTGGATCCAGCAAAATTAAATACTATTCCTCACCTTTTTTTACAGGCATGTCTCATCTTACAGTTCTTTCCATCTGCTTTTCTCTTGAGTCTGGCCTCTTAAACGATCACAGGCCCAGAGGCTCTGATCACCATATGGGCCCAGAATTGAAAGACTTGTTCTCTGAAAGAAGGTTTTTAATTGCAGTTGGCATTTCAGAGTCAGACACTGAGGCAACCATCTGGCAGACAGCCGCCACGGTCTGTGATGCTGGCAACAAACACCCCACGGCCCCCGAGACCAGGTGGGACACGTGTATGGGCCCGTCACACACGTCCTCCCTCCAGAACAAAGCAGCAAGTCAAGCAGCCTCAGAGGAGTCCCCTCATGATCCTTCATGAAAGAAAGACATTTCCAAGTGAATAAAATACTTTGGCCAATTACTATAAACAAACAAAAAATACCTAGTGATGAAGTCAAAGATATCTCAGTATCTCAGGCATTGTCTTCTTCTTTATGGCATACCTGGAGGGTCTAACACAATGTAATACCTTCTTTTTCAGTTTTACAAGTGCTTGAACCCTCATTCTCTAAGTAATTATAAACATTTTGAGAGTAGGAGAGGTGGGCTTTCCTTCAAGTAGTTCCCCATGGTCTCTGGGCACCAGAATCATTATGAAACCATCATAGAGTTGACCTGGACACCAGGGTACGGGAAGGAGAGAAATAGAGACAAGCAGCCTGAACCCATCAGTTCTTTCATTTTATTTCAGAACATTTTCATGCAAATATTCTGTAATAATAATACTTTAAAAAAAAACCAAACCTCCCAAGGATGACCTAGTCAATAGGTCTAAAATCTCTTTGAAATGGCAGAAAAATCATTGCAGTCAAAACCTAATAGAAAAGATATTTCCTGCATTTTACAAATAGGAAAGCTGAGGGGCCTATGAATGCTCTGGGGTGTATGCTCTTCATACACCTGGCCTGACCCAGATGAGATTTACAAAAGGCAAGGAGAGTTGAGAAGGCAGAGAAGAAGTCCCAACAGAAGCACAAGGGCCAGGAACAGAATCTCAGACTTTGTCCGCCTACTCTTATAATAGAAATATTCCACTCTAGCAATGAACTGAATAAACTCAAGGCCTGGTTTAAAAACTTAAAAGTCAGGGGCTGGCAAATAAACTAATGAATCTGGACAGTTGTCAACCAGCCTAATAAAACTTCACTGAAACATAGGTAACTGAATGAAATGGAAAGGAGGATATGTGTGCGTGTGTGTGTGTGTGTGTGTGTGTGTGTGTGTGTGTGTGTGTGTGTGTGTTTCTCCCTGTTTGATTTGTTCAGCTGAAGAATTTAGCTTTGAAGGTTTGGGTTTCTTTTTTTCTTTTTCTTTTTCGTCTTTTTGGCTAAAATGAGTTGAATTGTTCACTACGGATTGCTTTAAGGAAACTGCATAAACAAACATAGAAATCTGTATTCACCAAACAAGTAAATCAAGGGATTAAGGCATGTTTCAAAGAGATTCATCCAATAGGGTACTTTAAATTGAAAACTTGACTGTGTCTTTAAAGGAGGATTTTTAAGATTTGATTTACAAGGAAATTTTTTAAAGCCATATATAGAATAAAACAAGCTGTAGCTGAATGGAAAAGTAATTGGCATTTTCTAGTGACAAACATAAAATAACTGAGCTGGAGTTTCAATTGCAAACTTCTCAATTGAACACTCCCCAGCCCCTAGAGCTCCAAATAGCTCCCAATATGCACACTCTGTTTTCTTGCTTAGCCCTGAATTTCTTGGATCGCTGAGGATGAAGTGCAGCTTGAGTTCTCCCAACACTTGCTGAATTTGCTTTCTTTTTTTTTGGATATATGTCCCAGAATCAGGTCACATATCAGGTGACAAAACCCAAACATTTAAAATGACTCTTGCAGATGGAAATATCTATATTACTGCCAAAATCAGTATTTCAGGATCCTAGCATTTTTGCCATACTCAAAGAGCTGAAACACTTTTAGTACTTTCAATTGTTCTTCATCTTTAATAGGGATCCAGTAGAAAAACAGCCCCCAGAGAGATGGGCAGGGGTGAGCAGTTGCCAACAAATACCACCGTCCATACGTGGCAATTCTAGTTTATCATCGAGAAAGCTGATTTTCACAGTGTGTTTATCTGGCAAATTCTAACTGTAGAGACTTTGAGATGAGCCAACACCAGGAGCATGCAGGGGCTGGGGCTGAGGAAAAGAGGAAACCAGTTGAAAAATTTAAGCCATATCAATGCAAATGCAATACTATAGCAAGTGAAGGAGTACAATTTGGCACTGTTTCACATACTGTCAAAATATTAACTGTTCCTCTGCTGGGAAATGCTTGAAAGTTAGTACTTTATGTAAAGTGATAGTAACTGAGGAAACAATTCTCCCTGAGTTGATACGACTTGGATGGTATACTGTGGCAACAAGCAAAAAGACCCAGAGATTATTGCAAGTAAATATGATTAGCTAACTCCTTGGTGACAATCAAAACAGCACTGGGAAAGCCTGATAGCGGCAAGATAATGAGCACACGACTTATGGAGTGCTATCGCATTCCAAATCAGCTCAAATAACTTGTTACCAGAAAAATTAGCCGACATTAACCAACATGCATTACGTATCTACTCTGTTAGCGGCCTCCTATTAAACCATGATGGCAAGGGTGGATGATATAAGACATAATCCTTTTTTCCTCAAGATGCTTATGCTCTTGCAGGGAACAACAACAACAACAAAAAAAGTACAAAAATGATTTTTATTAAAAGAACCTCGGAAATGGAAAGGTTCTTCATGAAGATGTGCTTTTCAATGAAGTTATTCATTTAAGATTTTTAAACAAACTTTATCTCAAAGTGCTCAGGCAACCTAAGGCCAAATTCCAAAACTAATAGAAAATCTGGGAAGGGATTTTTTTTTTAAGGTAAAAACTATTAGAGAATCAGAAAAACAGGCACTTGAGATGAGCCATTTGCTTCAATGAAGCAAGGAATTTGGCCTGCATATCAATTTCCTGTGAGAGCGGGCTTTTCGTTTAGAAATTTCTCTGTAGAGGCTTTCTCCCCTTCTCTTCAAAATGTGCTGCAGCGTCCTGGTGCATGCCTGGTGCCTGAGAGGTTTTTCAATTACAGTTGTATTAAGTGTGCGAAAATACTGGTCAAAGCAGATGATTCCCATATTCCCGCTCTGGAAAAGGGCAGGAAACATCATAGCACTCAGGCGAAATATTTCTTTAAGGGGTGAGGCCTCAGATGCTTGGTTTCTGACCATTAGGTTACCCAGGAGTAGATCAGTCTGGGAGACACTGGAGCAGGGACTACATGAGCCACATACAGTCCCCAGAGCTGCTCTGTCCCAAGTTTTAAAATGAGGTTACTTCACATGGAAAGCCATATTTCCAACTCCAAATAAGAAAATAAAAAGGGGGCGCCTGGGTGGCTCAGTCGTTAAGTGTCTGCCTTCAGCTCAGGTCATGATCCTGGGGTCCTGGGATCGACCCCGCTATGGGCTCCCTGCTTTGCGGGAAGCCTGCTTCTCCTCTTTTGCTCCCCTGCTTGTGTTCCCTCTCTCACTGTGTTTCTCTCTGTCAAATGAATAACTAAAATCTTAAAAAAAAAGAAAAAGAAAGAAAGAAAGAAAGAAAGAAAGAAAGAAAGAAAGAAAGAAAGAAAGAAAGAAAGAATAAAAGAAAATGATGCGGCAGCAGTGGGCATAGAGTGTCCCCTGACGACAGTCTGCAGTCTGCTGGAAAGGGGGGCTGGGCCTTTGAGGTGGCACAAGGACACGTGGTTTTGCTCTTCCTGCTATTCCCTTGTGTCTCCTACCCTCTGTCTGCCCCCTGTGGCCATCTGAATTTTTACCATTAATGATTTTTTTTAACATGTTCATTCAATTATTTCTTCTACCATTGGAGGTTTATTTAATATTTTAAAGATTTTATTTTGTATTTCTTTGAGAGAGAGAGAGGTGGTGGGGGGGCACAAAGGAAGAGGGAGAAGCAAACTCCCCACTGAGCAGAGAGCCCAGCGTGGGACTTGATCCCAGGACCCTGAGATCATGACCTGAGACAAAACAAAGAGTCAGACGCTTAGCCAGCTGAGCCACCCAGGTGCCCCCAGTATGGGAAGTTTGACTGGAATGCAAAAATTCATGTGTAACTCCCTAATATGGATATTTTCCAATATGTATTTGATTCACGAATGTGGACACTCACATTTCAGTTCAAGGAAAAGAGAAATTTTCTACTTGAGAAGTCAGATCTGCATAGGATCATCATCATCATCATCATCATCATCATCATCATCATCATCATCATCATAATGCTAGTAATAATAATAGGTATTTCTACACCATTTACTGAATGCAGACCAAATGCCTAGTCCAGTACCAAGTGTCATGATGATCATTTCATTTACTTATCACAACCACCATGTGATTTTGTCATCACTGTTTTATAGATGGGGAAATTAAGGGTCAAAGAGGTGAAATAACTATCCAAGGTCAATGAGAGACAGCTAATGAGAAACAAAGCCATGGGTCACAAGAAAACCCTCAGCCCTCCTTATACTAACAGTGTGAGAGCGATCCCCATCATAAAGGTTCTCAGGCAGAACTTTATGCTCCCTCCAGCAGAAGGCAAAGACACTGAGTGTGGCCAGGAGGAGTTGGGGGGGTATTGGCAGGGGAGCAGTACGTTTCTTAGAAAAGAGCTTTGGTTCTTTGTAATGACTTCACTTATTTGGGGAGACATATATCATAGAGGCAGCTTGGTGAAGTCCAACGGTTTTAAAGTCAAAGACTTCGGAGTTCAGGTTCTACTGTTAATCAGAGCCATGGGACCCAAGGCAAGCCACTAGACTTCACAGAACCCCCATTTCTTGATCTATGAAATGGTACCCTCTAGGGTCAGGATGAAGAGAAAGCAGGCTTGAACTACATGTGAAATCATCTGGACGATAAAAACTGCCACACAAGCACTCTGGTTAGGAAAGTAACACGGCGTGCAACACTCTCTCTCAAAAGAAAATTACAGGAAAGGCATGACAAGATAATTAAGAGTTTGGTAAATCTATTCCTACTCATCAACAGAATGCAGCAGTTTGATGACTTCTACAAAATATTTCAGGAAATTTGAGTGAATAGACAAACTGAAATATAGTAACTTTTTGTTACCACCATGATTCAAAGCTTTCAAAGGGATCTAATGGAATCAACCACTGTTACAATCAAGTTCCCAAGAGTTCTGGGATCTTTAAACACCCTTCCAGAGCCAAATCATCTGGTTTTAAAATATTGTTCATAACCAGCTTAGGTCTGGCAAATAGGTAGTAACTTGAGGATTGAGTTCGATTCTCGAATCCTCTGCTGACTCTTGCACAATATTCACCAGGGAGAGTTGATCCGGCTTGGTTTTGAGGCGCTTCATGTGTCATTTGGCAACATGCTAATAAAATTAGTGAGTCTGAGAAGCAGAGATGGGGAGGCACCGAGGCGCCTGAAGATTATGGAATTCTAAAATATTGAAATGAAGTTACATTTGGCCTTCTTTCTCCGGGAAATAAAACCAGTACAATCTGATTCATAGCTGATGAGAAAATGGGAGAAGAAGATGAGCAATAATTCGACTAGATTTTTTTTTAAAGATTTTATTTATTTATTTGACACACAGAGAGAGATCACAAGTAGGCAGAGAGGCAGGCAGAGAGAGAGGGGGAAGCAGGCTCCCTGCAGAGCAGAGAGCCCGATGCGGGCCTCGATCCCAAGACGCTGAGATCATGACCTGAGCCGAAAGCAGAGGCTTTAACCCACTGAGCCACCCAGGCGCCCTCGACTAGATTTTTAAGTATCTAGTTAAGAAGTGTTCTGTGCCATTCAGATATATGGAAAGCAATATTCCTTAATCTCTTCTCCTTGAAGCCATTTACTCATGTAAAAATTAATTATGTGATATTGCTATACAATTTCCATTGGAGGAGAACTCAATTTCCATTGGAGTAGAAGTAGCCTGCAGCAGAGATGGCTCTGGACAAACTGTGAGCTGGCTTTGAGTTCTTCAAGAAGCTACTCAACCACTCTCTCTGCCCATCCTTTGACCAAAGCGGTGAGCTGAACAGGATGATCTTCAAGTCCCTTTCATTTTGGAAAATATTCACAATTCAACCACCCAAAAGTCAAGAGAGCTGAATCATTCAAACATGCCCCAGCATTGACCGGGCAGTTCTGGTTAAACAGAACGAGATGCTACATTTCAGCTTATAAGAAAAATGGCTTCAGGACGATCAAGCAGTGTGACTTAAGTTTTAATAGCTCTGCTCATTGAGAAACCCACCCTTTGCAACTTTGGGAGGTTCACATTCCTGTTCACACTCGGGCTTAAACCTGATCACTTGCAGCTGATCCATGTTGCAAGAATGAACATTCGTGCATCCCGAGGTTGGAAGGAAGGAAAATTATGTCAGATGACAAAGGATCACTTTCCATTCAGCCGTTGTAGGCATTTCCTCTAATTTTATGGGGGATGTGGAGGAAATTCTGGTTTTGAGCACAGACATTCACTCTGGCAGTTTAAAAAAACAACCTTCAGCATTAGAAACATCTCTGTTTACTCTGAATCCATTTCTGGGCTCAGCTTGAATGATAAGTAATAACAACATGTATGATTGTACAAAAACATCCTATTACTTGATCTATACCTTGATTACATCTGACAAATGGCTATGGAAAATTAGCATTATTGCTTCCATTTTACAGAAGAGGGAAGCATTGAAAGTGACTTGCTGAGGTGGGCTGACAGCAGGCTGTAAGCTTCATGAGGTCAGGGACCATCATCTGTCTTGTTCCAAGGTGGGCAGCCTTGGCCCAGAGTCTGTCACAGAATAGGGGCTCAATAAGTGCTAAATTAAAAGCCAAAAATTCCAAATCAAGCTCCTTCCACTATGCCATCTATTTAAGGCCGATTTTCCCTAAAGTAAAAATTAAGGCAAAGAAACACAGTCCATTTTAAGGAAATGAAAGTAAAAACCACACCTGGTATAGTTTTAGCATTATATTAAAACCACAATCCACTTCTAAAAAAAATATGGGGATACTTTTACCTGACTAGTAGCAGCCAAACTGCCCTCACCTAGTTGGCATAAGAGAACTAAAAGGCATCTTCAGATTCACTTTGGTTTCTAAGATAACACCAAATACTTTGAAACCTCCCCTCCGTGTTTTTCAAGTAGAGGAAGTGAAATAAAAAAGAAACGTGTTTTGAGTATTGTGAAGCCTTCAAGAAGGGCCAACAAAGGGTAGGGAATTTGAAATGAAATCTGAGAATCTGCCCTTAAACTGGGCAACTCTGCTTGTTTTCTCACAGTGCAGTTGGATGAGAAAGTGTGAGGCAGATTTATGCCTTTCCTGGGCATTACTCATCGCTGTCATGACCTTAATGTTATTTGTGGTAAACAGCAGAAAGGGCTCTCATAAGGTAGAGGAGCTACGATTTGTGTGATGCTCTCCTCCACTGAGCAAAAAAGTCAACCTCCCTCCATGCCGTAACAATCCCACCGAAGTTGGTGAGAAGAGAGGATTTACATGAGGATGTTGCTTTCATTGTCAACAGGCTGCGGAGTCAAGATAGACTCCAGCAGTCATTTCAATACAGAAAATGAGAGCCATACCCACAGCTCATGAGCTGCCTTGTTCTTGTCACTGGGTACTGGAACACAGGGGCTTCGTCCACTACTGGTTACAGCTATATTTGCATACGAAAATAACATTCATTACTAGGGCTAAGCATGCAGTAAGTAACTCAAACTTTGAAATGTTTTGAATTGTCTTTGGGAGGTCAAATGACAATACCTTCAAGCTCCTCAGAAGACTTTTTGTACAAACTCTCATAGGCAGTGAACTTCTGCCCCTTGGATTTGCACCCCACTCAAATAATCTGATTCATTCAACCTCCCTAGTGCTAGAAACTACTCAGTGTTGGAATGAGAGCCGAGACATGTAAAATGCTGCATGGCCCCTAGTGGTGACCAAGAAAGCACATTTGGACTACACTGTGAGGTCTCTCGTCCATCTTAATCTAACCTTTTTACCAACACCAGTGGGGCTGTGGACTGGCTCTTTGTCTTAAGGAGTCCAATGTAGAAATGTGTATCTATAAATGTCAAAAGAGAGAGAGAGAGAGAGAGAGAGAGAAAGAGAAGCAAAGATGGGAGACCATGGGGATAGGGAGAAGGTATGAAGAGGTAACAAGCACACTCTGGTTTTAGGACATCTGGACTTGCTATTCCCTCCAACCAGAACATTCTTACCCCAGATAGATGCTTTCTTCAGATAGCAATATGACAACTCCTTCTAAAGTTACACTCATCATCAGTCTCTGCCCCTCACCCTACACTTAACATTCCTAACCTATTAGAATCTTGTTTGCTAGCTTGAGCAAAATGGACTTTGTTTCGCTCACTGCTCTACTCTAGAATCTTCAACGTTGACTGGCACATGGTAGTTGGCACACAATAATCACTTGTTTTCAGTTTTCCATGCCCCTCTGTCCTGCAACACCATATCCCTTCCTTACATTCCTAGAGAAAATGTCTACCTTTTTGACAAATTCCTCTTATTTGTAAAAAAAATAATAGTAATAATGCAAATTTGCAGTTGTTGGACAAGGAATAAAGATATGCTCACAGAGGAAGTAGGACAATAGAAGAAAAAAAAGGCATGTTGAACCCAGTTGTGAAGAGTGTGAATAGTCTGGGCAGCATCTAACAG
This sequence comes from Ailurus styani, assembly GCA_002007465.1. Taxonomy (NCBI): domain Eukaryota; kingdom Metazoa; phylum Chordata; class Mammalia; order Carnivora; family Ailuridae; genus Ailurus; species Ailurus styani. The sequence goes on along the minus strand of LNAC01000939.1, from coordinate 409,824 downwards.
TATAAAAATAAAAAGTTCAAGTTTCCGTTAATCAGAATTGGCCCTATAAAGAAGTCAGTTCAGAAGTCAAGAGAATTTCTTTTCTGGGAAGAACTGGTTCACGAAGGTAGAAGACCACAGGACAGGGCACCTGGGTGGCTCAGTTGTTAAACGTCTGCCTTTGGCTCAGGTCATGATCCCAGGGTCCTGGGATTGAGTCCTGCATTGGGCTCCCTGCTCAGTGGGGGTTCTGCTTTTCCCCTCTGCCCCCTCCCTGTTTGTACTCTCTCTCAAATAAATAAATAAATAAATAAAATCTTAAAAAAAAAAAAAAAAGAAGACCCCAGGGCACTCAAGAGAAGATGCTTCTGTCAAAGCATATTTTTCTGAAGCCAAGGGTCTGGTGCTGCACTGTGTAACATGTATAATATATATGTGGCTTTCTAAATTTAAGTTTAAATAACTTAATTCACAAACAAAAGTAACTAAAGTAAAATAAAATCACATGTTCGGTTTCAAGTAGCACTAGTCATTTTCAAGTGCTTAGTAGCCACATGTTACCAGAAGAGATTTAGAACATTTTCGTCACGGTAGAATGTTCTATTGGACAACACTGATCTGAAGAAATCCTGAAAGACTTAGGCTCCTCAGCTTCCAGGGAGCTCTGACATCAGAAGCTACAAGGAACATGAAAGGAGAAATAGGGCAGAGCCAGAAAAGAAGTGCCATGGGGAAGAGACTTGTCTACTGGCTTGGGTGGCCTTTGTAATCAATGTTCCATCCCGACTTCTTAAGGGATGTGTTACATAGGAAATGACTGGAGATCTGCAGTATTTACTGCTGAGGTAGGGACAGAAGACAATTGCAGGCTAGGATAAGAGTTCCCCAGTAAACCCATAAACCATGAGTGGCAGCCACAGAAGGTTCCAGAAGTGAGAAAAATGGACCAAACTCGGTTTGCAACAAGCTGAAACCTGTGGGGGCTCAAGTCAGCTGGCACAGCTTCTCAAAATGCAAATCCTTGTGCCTAAGATAAAAGAATGCTAAAAAAAAAAAAAGCGAGGTTCATCTGACTCCTAAGGTATCAAGTAATTCTTACTAAGCCCCATTTCAATGACTGAAGCATAAAGCAGAGCTGAGGCACACAGATTTAGTTTCCAGTCAAAGCCTACATAAGCCTAAAGCAAGGAAATTAACATTTGAGAAAAAAAAAATACTGGCTTCTTCTCTGAGGTATTCTGGAGGGTTTAAGTCATGGCATGTCAAGTAAGGGTGAGTTTCTAGAACATAGTAGAGAGATGACCGATGGTGGAGAGAATTTATTCACAGGGGAAAATCCCCATGTCCTCAGGGAAAGCCACTTTGCTAGACTCTTCTGAGGGAAGCTAAATCTAATTAAAAGCATTCCTCCAGGGCAAGTTTTCTCCCTGGAGACTTCTACCTGCCTCCTTAACTTCTTTTTTTATCCAACATTTCCAGGAGAAGTTTGAATGTTTTATAATCCCTACTGCTCCACAGGCATCGACTTTAAGCATATTTTTTTTTCTTGCAAGACAATACTATTTTTACAGCCCTTTTAAGAATAAAACTAAAGGGCGCCTGGGTGGCTCAGTGGGTTAAAGCCTCTGCTTTCGGCTCAGGTCATGATCTCAGGGTCCTGGGATCGAGGCCTGCATCGGGCTCCCTGCTCAGCGGGGAGCCTGCTTCCCCCCCCCTCTCTCTGCCTCCCTCTCTGCCTCCTGTGATCTCTCTCCCTCTGTCAAATAAAAAAAAAAAAAAAAAAATTTAAAAAAAAAAAAAAAAGAATAAAACTAAAAGCACAGATGATAAAAGAGGCCTGGCTGGATCCTCCCAGAACAAAGTATTATAATTAAAGTGTACTACTAAAGGGTATTTCCATAAACATTAGAATATCATGTGTCCAGGACAGAAACAGCCTACAATTCCCAAGTACAAGGATGGAAAGATATAATAATGTAATTGGTCCCGCTATGACTATCGGTGGTAAGAAATTACCTGATTGTGCTCCTTCAGAGGACCTGAAGAGAAGGAGGATTTTAAGGATCTTCTATAACTGTTCTGTCCATTATGGTAGCCAATAGCCACATGTGGCTATTTACATTTAAGTGTAATGGAAATAAAATATTTTAAACTCAGTTCTTTTGTTACACCTGCCACATTTCAAGCCCCAGGTGATTAATGGTTAGTGCTAGTCAGATACTGTCATCATTGCAGAAAGTTCTAATAAACAGCACTACTCTCTAGGAGGGTTACACAATTTGTCCCAATGTTGTCATGATGATTAAGAAGTAAAAAGCTCAGGGGCGCCTGGGTGGCTCAGTGGGTTAAAGCCTCTACCTTCCGCTCAGGTCATGATCTCAGGGTCCTGGGATCAAGCCCCACATCGGGCTCTCTGCTCAGCAGGGAGCCTGCTTCCTCCTCTCTCTCTCTGCCTCCCTCTCTGCCTTCTTGTGATCTCGCTCTCTCTGTCAAATAAATAAAATCTCAAAAAAAAAAAAAAAGTAAAAAGCTCCCTAAACACCACATTTCTGGGTTATTGGCATCGTTCTCCACTCTAGTAAATTCCTTGCAATGGTTTATATATGTTGTCCAATCGACCCAACCTCCCTAGTCTCAACCCCATTAAATCGGCATTAGATATAATAAAAGTATTCCACCGAGGCTCTACCCAACTGAAACTCTAAATTCTTCAGATTTCTAAAAGTATGAAGCATATGCTGGAGATACCTGGGATGTGAACATGTCAGGAAAACAGGAGGCCCCAGAAAAGAAAGCACCTTGGAATTAATGAATTTGTGCCCTTGTTTGGTTTGTTCACACCTCATTCCAGAGGAGTCAGCAGGAGTTCTACACAGAACCTAAAGAGAAGGTGGAGATATTAGAAGTTCTGGGACACTTCAGGGCTTCCCCATATATCTTTTGAGGTACCATGAAGGAAATGTTGTTCTAAAACATCATGAGGTGCTGACGGTGGACCCCTAAGAAGAGCCCAGGTTCCAACCAGGTGCATAGGCAGTATGTGATGGGCACCCCCGCCCTCCGCTAACTGCAGAGGCAGGCACTGGGGGCAAAGAGGAAAGGCATTCACAGCCTTCACATCACAAACTTCTGGCCTTGGGATGGCTCCATTATGCCATGTCCCTATTTACAATTTGCCAGTGGCTCAGAGAATTAAGCCCACACAACATGGCCTGGTATTTAAGGCCCCCATAGCCTGATTATCTTTCTGCTGAGCAATAGCTTATCAGAAATTCTATGGTATGTTAACTCATTTGGCCTTCCTCACTCCTGGCATTTCCACCTCCCCACCAGATTTTCCATCCCCAGAGTGGTCTGCCCAGGTCTTAGAAAGAGCTCAGTGCCTCTGCTAGGAGCTGTAGGGATTATTCTGACTGGAGAATAACTCAGAAAATGGCTTCTCCAAGGACACTGGTGTCTGCCATCTTCCATGAGGAGAGGCCCAAGACAGAGAGTGTGCTGACTGCCCATGTTGGCTGTGGCTTGGGAGAGCTAGACACTTCCTCTGTGTGGCTGGTGGGCGTGCATCCCATGCATGTTTCTCCCCAGCTATGCCTCAGTTTCCCTGAAGCAAGGGCAGAAACACCACTGCCGACGAGTGGACAATGAATGATTACCACAGAGGGGTACCCAGCCTTTCCAAGCCCAGTCAACTCTTCGTTCCTTTGGAAAGTCACCCACCTACAACCCACCCTACAGTGCTCCAGTTCCTCTGGGCTTGATATTCAAACACCTGAACTGTGAGACAGGCTTTTAGATGAGCATTTAACCCCACTCTGCCAGTGAGTTTCCAGAAAGAAAGGGAATTTTGATTCTCCCATAGTTCTGTAACAAAGTCTTGCTTTTATTTGTTGTACTGGGTTTAGAGTCAGAAGATGGGACATCCTGACCCTAATCAATGGTACTGCTTTGCTGAGGGATATTAACTGAATATCCTGTCTTCTGTGTTCAAATTCTCCATTTGTCGCAATCAGCGCTTCTCAACCTGGGTTCCACAACAGAATCATCTGGGGATTTTTTTCAAGCAATATTGATGCCAGGGCCCTACACCAGGGTAAATGAATCAGAACTTCAGGGGTTTGGTTCGGGCATTGGATTATTTTAAAAGCTCCCCAGATGATTCTTATATGCAGCCAGAAGTAGGAAAAAAAAAATACGGTTCAGGAAAGGATTTATTCTGTATGGAGCAAAGAACTAAACAGGAACAAACTCAGGGGTTAGAGGCAGGGGACAGTCCCAGAGAGAGGAAGGAGGGCAGGCCTACCCACCACGCTTCCCAGCTTGGCCTGGCTGCTAGGAAAGTCGCAAAGGGCAACAGAACATTTTTATCAATGTATACAGGTAAGGTCAAGCCCAACCCAAGTGATTTTTCTTTCTTCCTTTTTTTTTTTTTTTAGGATTTTCTTTATTTATTTGAAAGAAAGAGAGGGAGCGTGAGCAGGGGAGGGGCAGAGGGAGAGGGAGAAGCAGGCTTCCCACTGAGCAGGGAGCCAGGTGTAGACTTGATCCCAGCACCCTGGGATCATAACCTGAGCTGAAGGCAGACGCTTAATGGACTGAGCCACCCTGTCACCCCCTAAGGGATTTTCTTATGCAACTTAAACTCTAATAATGTTTTGGGATGAGGCAGGAATCATCAACATAATTGGTGCCAAAGCATTTGGTTGTTATTGTAAAAATTCTCCCTAGATGGTCATTTTAATTTATTTTTTAATTTATTTTTATTATTTGCCCCAGGGGTACAGGTCTGTGAATCATCAGGCTTACACCTTTCACAGCATTCACCATAGCACAAACCCTCCCCAATGTCCATAACCCAGCCACCCTATCCCTACCCTCCCACCCCCCAGTAACCCTCAGTTTGTTTTGTGAGATTAGGAGTCTCTTATGGTTTGTCTCCTTCCCCATCCAATCTTGTTTCATTATTTTTCCCTCCCTACCCCCAACTACCCCTCACCCTGCCCCTCAAGTTTCTCATATCAGAGAGATCATATGATAATTGTCTTTCTCTGATTGACATATTTCGCTCAGCATAATACCCTCTAGTTCCATTCACGTCATTGCAAATGGCAAGATTTCGTTTCTTTTGCTAGCTGCATAGTATTCCTTTGTGTATATATACCACATCTTCTTTATCCATTCATCTGTTGATGGACATCTAGGTTCTTTCCATAGTTTGGCTATTGTGGACATTACTGCTATAAACATTCGGGTGCATGTGCCCCTGAGGATCACTACAGAAGGTCATTTTTAAATTAATTTTTTAGTAGGAGTTTTACAAATTCCTATCTTTTTTAAAGGGTGGAAATCCTTTGCCAATCACGGAGGGCATAATAAGTTTGAAGGACGATCTGTCCGAAGACCTGAGGAGCAGATTTCTTGAGAAAGCTGAATTTTTAAAGGGCTTTGACCCCACACAGAAAAATGAATAATGACTTCCAAAAAGCCCAACGTAAGAAAGTGTATATATCCCTTTAGATAAACTACCAGTGAAATTAATAAGATAAATAGTTTCTTAGATCAGAGTTAACAGTTGTAGATAAGCTTTTCCTTCAGAAAGTCTCGAAGCTAAATAGATACAATACAAACAAATAACTTTTAAGTCAATATAGTCTACAATTTAATTTCTCTTCCTAGTCTCTGATTTTTTTTCTTTCTTATTCCATTTAACAGATATATATTGAGCAGCACCTATGTACCAGATATGAAGAAGGACCACCTCTGAGATGTTCAAAATTTGGATATTTTTCTAAGTATAATTACATCTGCCTTAACAGGAAACAGTATGTACAAATTACCATTTTTAAAAGAATTATATATATATATAAAGTAGTCTTCTAGAAGATTTACTATGGCATCCCTTTTAAACAAGAAGTACATAAAAAGATAACACTGAAATCTATTCTAATTTGAAGAAGATCTCTCCACTTCCCACATAAATTCATGAACCCAGTCATTCCTTAAAGAAGCTGATCTCTTCTAGGAAATTTTCACAGAGGCAGAAGGATCAGAATAATCCTTAGTCCCAAGACCACTGGAAAAATCATCCTGATGAATAACGGTGGAAAAGAGGAGAAAGAAGTCCATACTATATAACATAGGAGCTGGTTTAATGAGTTTCCTTAACCAAAATGGAGTAAACGACATCACGACTCAACTTCTCTTTTTATGCTGTGGGGGAAATGACATTTTATAGAACAAACTGCAGGCAAGCAGGAATATCAGTTAGCTTTGTTTGGCTGGCAAACAGAATGCAGTTTGGGCTCATCAAGGTGATTCCTTACCATAGCCTTTGAAAATGTCAGTCAAATAAGAAGGCTTTGCTACTCCTCAAGATACAAGTTCTTTTATATAAAAGCAATTTAAATAAATACTAGATGTCTGTGTTTCTTCTGTTCTGCCAGTCAAAACAATCTTGTTCTTCTCCGTATCTTTATTCAGACATTCATCTTTAAGAGGTTCTGGGAAAGGAAGCCAAAGACAACACTTGACCTCTTAGGCCTATATGGCAAAGACACACCCTTCCTGTGTAACGACATCCATCTCCCCGATTATGTGAAGGACCTTGAAGCTCTGGAGAAGGGCAAAACGACAAGACTGTGGCAACCACCACAGTCTTTTATAAATGGCAACCTGTGTCTACTGGCAGGAGTGGCCTAACCCTCAAGAAGGCGGACTGCATAGTGTTTAAAAGAAAAACTGCCCCTCAAGGAAAGGAGAAAAAGAAAAATGACTCATTACATAGCCTTGAACTCTAGTAAGACTGAGGGACAAAGCCCTCAGAGAAGCGTATCTGGAAGGAGGGAATTCTCCTGTCCTAAATATGGTTTCCAATTTTTGAGGCAAAGAACAGGGCTTCTGACGTTAACCCTACCATGTCCACTACTACAAGTTAGGTACAGAAATATAAAAATATAAAAATATAGAAATATAAAAGCACGATGGGACCATAGTGTTTGTCTTACATTTACTTAGAAAATTAAGCAGCAAGGGAGCACAAGGACCAAAAAATGGTAACATGACAGAAACACAAATTTGTGACGCTTTGCAGTGCCTCAGATGGTTTCATCTTTCTGGGCTTCTGTTTCCATATTATCTGTAAAACAGGGTAATTATACCCACTCAGAGAGTTGTTTCCAAAATTAAATACGACATCCAGGTGAAACAGTTTTACATAAAGCACTCTATTAACATAAAGGACTCCTAAAAAATTACTATATGGTCAACATGTTTTCTTCAAAGTTATCACACTAGCCTTTTTTCCCACTGGTGCTCTTTCCCTCATTAGCCTCAAAAAGAATAAAGTTATTCAAATCCTTGCTCTTTCTGTTTTCCTGACACTAGTTTTTTATCTGCCTGGACAAGCTGGCAAATGACTATTTTTACAATGTTTGTTGTGCTTTTCATATTTATTTAACAACCATTTTAACAACAAAGGACATTTTATATGTTCCCAAGAGATAATGTGCCAGAGAGGGCTGTGGGCAGAAATATTCACGAAAATCAGGACCTTCCACTGCAGCCCTGGTCACTGCTGATAAAGTGGCTGTTTTCAACCAGCATGATCTTCAAATACCACCCCCGGCTACTTCATTGGTTCTTAAGTTCAAGGCACTTCCATTCCGAGAGCACAAACGCCAAGGTGGGCTCCACGGTCACTTCGTGTAACATGGGAAGAAGTGACATTGGATCAATTAGTTTTTCCCAAGATTTTCAGGGTCTCCCTCTAAGACTCTTTTCACCTTATTATTATCATTAATATTAATTGAAGTACATAAATTGCTTTGACATAAATTTTATTAAAGCACTGATCGTAATCAAAACAGTACATTGTATCAGAGGTCAAGGTTAAGATTCCTTTCCCTGAACTTAAAGATGAACGTCTGAATAAAAATAGAGAAGAACAAAACAGTTTGGACTGGCAGAACATGAGTAACACAGACATTTACCATTTAGTCAATTACTTTTAAGAAGTAGTTACACCTTGAGGAGTTACAAAGCCAATAAGCTTGGAGCAGAGGTAATTGTAGTTCCAACAGTTATTCAAGAAGTAAAACTTTTAAGAGACCAGGTTCCTTCCTTGGCCCTGAAGATACCATAAGTATTTCATTAATAAACTGGTAACAGGAGACACTCTTGAGTTTGGCCAACGTTTTGCACAGTGCTGCGTAAGTGATTACTTAATGGCCACAAACATCCTCACCAACAGCGTCATCAAAATTTTGAAAGAGAAATGTTTTTGGCAGTTTTGAAAGCTAACCAATAGTGCATCAAATTAAAAGTATTCTATCTCAACCATTTCCCTTAAGTGCCACAGAATATTAAGACAGAAAATTCTTATTTCATCTCCTTTTTCCTCTAGACAGTGCAAGTAGGGCACTGTTAGTCCATGCCTAAGTAATGTTATGACGTCAAGGGTAGCTCCCCAATTTCCCTGGAGGAGGGACTCCCTGGGTGACAATCTGGCTGGAAGAGAGGCAGGAGCCATGTCTGGAAGCTGTTCTGTTAAGATCAGGAGTCACCTTTGTAATAGGGGATATCTTCCCTTAGGCAGGTAGAAGGGTGTCTTCCGACGCCCTCCATTGCACCCAGACCCCTTTGTTCAACTACCCCTTCTCCAGCTATCCCAATGATAGGAGATAACCTACATTTCTAAAAAAAAAAAATGAAAGGCAGGAGTGGCAAAAAAGTTGTCCTAAGTCAGATAATATGATTTACTTTATGACTTTTTCTGGTGCCTACAGGCATAACACGTTGGATCCTCTACAAAAGATTCACACACAAAAGGATAAATGAATCAAAGGCAGTCTGTGACGGATGGAAAAGCAACAGGTCTTAACACCCACAGATTGCAGTTCCCCCAAATTCACAGAAGCTAAAGACAGAAGGCAGAGGGACCCTCCGCTGCAAAGAGCAACTTATACTCATCAGGTCATTCAAAATTTTCCACAAGCCCATGGTTCCCTCAAGGTGGCTTTATTATAAATGGCAAATCCCCTGATGACACACTTGGTGGTGAGAAGGTAAACAGCCTAGAAAAAAATACATATGCAAATTTATTTATAAATACATAAATATAAATATAAATTATATATATATATATATATATATATATATATAAAACACCTATCATCCCATCTTGGATTTATAAGCAGTTTCTCTGGCCTTTAAAAGTAATGAATTCTAAACAGCAACAATCTTTCAGGGAGAATGCACAGTGAGTGCTGGAGAAGAATCAGACAGGATTCTCCCTTAAAGAATTTTCATTCTAGGGCGCCTGGGTGGCTCAGTGGGTTAAAGCCTCTGCCTTCAGCTCAGATCATGATCTCAGGGTCCTGGGATTGAGGCCTGCATCGGGTTCTCTGCTCAGCAGGGAGCCTGCTTCCTCCTCTCTCTCTGCCTGCCTCTCAGCCTCCTTGTGATCTCTCTCTCTCTCTCTATCCAAAAAAAAAAAAAAAAAAAAAATCTAAAAAAAAAAAAAAGAATTTTCATTCTAATAAGGGGCACACACATACAGTCACACACACAAAGCCACCTGAGTGTGGAAGCCAGGCCTGTTGGTGAGGCTGCGAAGAGGAAAAAGAAGGGAAATCTGACTGGAATAACTAACTGAAAACCCAAGAGAGGAAATGGCATTTACTCAGGCATTATTTCAGCATGGTGGAAGATTGTAGGGCATGGGTAGAGAGTGGGAAAATTGGGACGACAGTCACCAGTTAGAAAAATCTAAAAGCAAAAGGATGTGTGAGGATGTCTAGTTCAAATGGAACGAGGGCCTGAAGCATGTACAAGAGCAGAAAGGTAAATGTGGAGGGGGCCTGGCCTCATTCATGCATGTAATCATCCAACCGGTCCTGGGACCCATCGGTGCATCTTAGGATCCAAGGATACTGACATAGCCCCTGACCTCAAAGAGGAAGTAAAAGGCATGTAGTCAATCACCTAGGATCCATAGAGAAGATACATGGAAGGCTTTCTATCAGGAGCCAGCTATTCAAAATGGTAACTGGGGAGAAGATTTAACTCATGGCCGTGTATATGTATTAAACAGAAAAGGGATGAAGCGTATCTGTGGGCAGAAGCCAATGAACTTCTCACAGAGGACAGAAAACACGAGTTCAGACCTGCACTGTGGTAGCATGATTTAAGAGTAAAAATGAAAGCAAATGGTTATGCATTTCATGTAACTAGGTTCCTGTTGTAAAAATTTGTCTGATTACGAGATTCTAGGTAATAAGATTTGCAGTTATTCTGATGAATAAGTTGAGATTTGATGCAAAAGTCAGCAACATGAGATACAGGTTTCTCTGGAAAGTTTTCTCTGTTTCTTGTTTGTTTTGTGTGGTTTTTTGTTTTTTGTTTTTTTTTTCTGAGTACAGTTACAATGTCAAAAGGAAGAAAAAAGGGAATAAAATTATTTGAAAAAATCAGAAAGAGGTGTGAGAACTGATTCTTGTAACTGCCAGAGACCTATAATTCTTTTTTTTTTTAAGATTTTATTTATTATTTGACAGAGAGATACAGCGAAAGAGGGAACACCAGCAGGGGGAGTGGGAGAGGGAGAAGCAGGCTTTCCCGCAGAGCAGGGAGCCCGATGTGGGGCTCGATCCCAGGACCCTGGGATCATGACCTGAGCCGAAGGCAGATGCTTAAGGACCGAGTCACCCAGGTGCCTCAAGACCAATAATTCTTAAAAACAAAAGTAATTGAGGTGCAAAAAATTGCCTTCTGATGAATAAAATACCAATCACCAAAAAAAGCCGCTAGTGGCACTCTCAGAATAGACTAAAATAAATGTTGATGGATTCGAGAAAAATTCAGTGAGTTCTCACTCGGCATCAACCAAATAAGTTTCTCAAGGCAAAAGATTTTCTCTTTTTTAATGTCAAAGAGTAGAACCATGTCCTGAAAAACCTGACATTAATTCATTAATTTATTGGGTACATACTTTGTATACAACACAGTGCTACATACTTTAAGAAATGCCAAGGTATAATAGCTCTTAATTAAGGCCTACAAATGTCAAGGCGGTCTATGATCAAATGCCTAATGAGTAAATGTGTTAAATGCTATGAGTTCAGTGGAGAAACGGATCTCTAGGATCTATAGTTTTTGGTCAAGGGAAAGAACCATGGAAGATGTTTTGGGTACACAGATAGGATAAAACTGACTCACTAATGGACTTGACTTGCTGTCAGAGCATTTGCTTCTGCTAGCCTGCCTCAATGTGTTAGTTACATACAGTTAAAAGGGAGGCCTTGTAGCTAGGGAGGAGTCAAAACATCCTCGTAAAACCAGAAGCTACTCTCCGTGGAATCTTTCTCTTCCTCAGTGGCAGAAACAAGTCTGATCCGATCTGCCCGCACTACTGCAGGACCTTTGATTCCTCTGTGGAAGATGATTTCAGGCTACCGGAGCAGCATGTCGCAAACTTCAGTGCATATGTACATGAACCATCTGGGGATCTTGTTAAATTGCTGGTTCTGAGCAGGCCTAACATTCTGCATTTCCATAATTCTCAGTGATGTTGATGCTGCTGGTCTCTGGACCACACCCTTTGAGTAGAATGGTATTAAAACATCTTCAGCTACTGTTATCAGGGGATGATATAAAAGCATTGGGTTGGGGTCAGAACGCTTGAGTTCCAGATTTGAACCTCAGTGTCTATTCTAACTCACGATAGGTAAATGCTAAGTGAGCCTCGTGAAGGGGTGAGAAGTTAGAATGAGCAGGACTTGCTGGAGGTGATGGAAAACAGAAAACAGCAAAAAGGAAAAGACTGGCTGGTTTGGGGCTCCTTGGAATAAAAAAACAGATGATAACAGCGGCAATATAAATTATATAATTAATTATAATAGAAACTATAAGAATAAAAGAGTACCCAGGAAGAGCTGAGATTGTCAGAAACTGTTTTATAACAATGTAATTTTAGGGATTCCAGAATAGTGAACGCACAATGCGACTGCCAGTTGTTGTAATTGTTGTTTTTCCTTTTCACACATCTGAGGTCAAATTTTATCATTGTTTTTCCCCCAATACAATGGGTTTTAGAGAACAAAACATAAAAGTGATATGTAGTAACAAGATAGTCATTCAAAGCAATAGTTAGAAGATTTCTCCTCTGTGCTAACTGGTGTATGCAGACCATACAGAAATGCAATTATGGGGCTCACAGCTACTCCCCTGCCTAAAAAAGCAGTCTGCAATCTGCCAATCTGTAGCAAATTCTGTCTTTTCTGAACATATTTTAAGAAAAGTGGTGGAGAAATCTTTGAAAGGCAAGAGAAGACTAATTATATTCAGACGAGTTTCCTTTTTCTTCCACAAAAAACACAGAAGCTCCTTTAGGACTTTCTTTTCCTAGACATAGCAAAGCATTTCATAATTCTCTTCCTCAGGAAAAACCTTCACAGATACTTCAACCAATTCAGAGCATGGGAAGAATGAGAACATCATAATTAACAAAAGAGAAATGGTATTACCACCAAAACCAAATAAGACTTTTCTTCACCAAGGAAGAAGTGCTAGCTCAAGTAAACATGCTATTTAGTCAGGGTGTATGCTCAGGCACCTGTACCAGGAAATTTTCAAAATAACCATGGTTTCTTTTTCTTTTTTCAATAGTAATCATCTCCAACAAACTCCAAGTGGATGTTTGTGGTATGTGTCTGTTCTGACGTGTTATGGCTTTTGAGTTTTCTACTTCGATTAGGTCAAGGATTATGTTTTTAAGTCAACTTCAATGGTTTCCTCCACTAAGCTGCAAAATGAAACATTTCAGAACAGAAAAAAACTGAAAATCTCATCTAGTCCAATTCTTGTCACTGTACCTAGACAAAAACGAGAACTAGTGAGGCCAAGGGACTTGGCCAGATCACCCACAAATCTTTGTTGCCAGTTTAACATGCTTTAGCCTTCACCAGCTGTCTCATAGGCAGAGTCTTCATCTCAAACTAAGGGTCAGATCTGGGTTTCTTTCAAGATCGAGGTACTATGATGATTACATATTTACAATTTTTTTTCTACTTGACGTGGGGCCTCTGAACTAGGAAAATAATGAAGGGTTTAGCTAAACGCGGAAAAAAAAAGTTTGGGTTTGGTGATGTAACAATGCAGACTTCAGTCTCTGTATGGGGGTGGGTGGTAGAGGAGGAGGCATTTTTATTTATTTTCTAGACCAAAAAGCAAATCCTACCATTAAGCATAGAGTTGGATCTTGTGAATGCTGAAGCTTTTAAATTTAGGAGCACTCTTTAAGAGAAAGAATATAAAAATTAAGAATAGAAATTAAGGTATGAAAGTGAATATTTAGAATTTAAAATGTCATCTTACAAATTGCAATTTTAAAAAGCTACAAATACCACAAACATAAAATTTAAAAAGAAACAATTACTTTTATTAATTAACTTCCTGACACACCTCTGAAGTATTTTTACTAACTTTTTTGATTGCATACTCTTTGATTTCCTCTTCCGATGCAATGATATTTTGTAATAGTCTCTATAGAGATAATAGAAAAATAATTCAGTCTTTCCTCTAGAACTGTTGATCGGAATTTGTAATTTATTTTTGAACAGCTTGGGAGAAGTTTCAGCTTCATCATTCATTTTAAGTGATACCCTATAAGTGTTCTGAATTGGCTCTAAATTTGGGAAAACCTCTATCAAGTTTCTTTTATATGGTGAGCTATAAGGCACTGCAAGATTTCTTAAATATTCTTAGACTTGATTGACACTCACTAACCACACTGCCAGTCTACCAAAGCCAGGAGATGGGTCTATACCAGGAATGAGCCTTAAAAGTTACATTTCATTCACCTCATGGTGAATCCACCTTGGCATATCATATATATCCCCCACATATTTATGCATCCTTGAATCTCCCCAGTCCTCCCAAATAAAGGTCCGGTTTTACTCAGAATACCTAAAAATTCCTTGATGGGATAAATATGCCGTGACTCATCAACTGATGTATATATTTCATTTTCCCAATGAGGTCACAAGACAGGCATGATGTTTGATTACCTGGTGTATGAATCAAACATTATTTTATTTATCTAAAGAAATTAAATGGAATAATAAATGAAAAACATTAAAGCATTAAAAATATGTTGGCTATTACCATTATTTTTCTTAAGCCCTATGTTCTTTCACCACCCATGCTACAATAGAGAACATTTTATGTCAATTGAGGTGACCTAGTCTCAATACAGTATATAATATAACAATTAGAGGCCAGGTTCCTAGACCAGACCATTTTGGTTCCAACCCCAACATAATCACTTGATAACTGGGTGGCCTTTGCTAAGTTTTCTAAACTCCAAAGAACTTATAATGAGTATCATAAAATCTATCTCCTGGAGTTGTTTCGAAGGTTAACTAACAGAGATGCAATGCTCAGCATGATCCAGGCAGTACCAAGATCTCGATAAGTAGGCTCCATACATTATTGGGAAACTGGTCTGAGAAGGCTCATGAATAAAGCTTCCTCAAGAGAGGGACACTACTCACGGGGAGCATGAGGCCAATTCCATTTCCCTATGTAGAAAAGTTTCATAGAGTTTTAGGATGACTAGCAGTTGTCCACAAAGCAGCAGAGTGAGTTTCCTCCAAAGTCAGTGAATCCTCTGTAATGATTTACAGCTTTCACAGATAAGACGTGCTGTGGCATAGGCTCAAAGTATGCACCTGACCCCCTATTTTCCTTCGAAACATTCATGTTTGTTCTGCTAATTCCCTGGCTCTCTAAAATGCATAGTTTTGACAACCCTATACCTTTTATAGTGTCAGAAGGGCTTTTTACTTCTTAACACTGTTCTAATGTTCTTGTTTTCCTTGCAGAGGCTTGAGAAGGCCATGGATCACTCAAATAAATATTTACAATAGCAGAAAAAAACATCCAGAGAAGTTTCGCCTTGCCCTAGTGTTCCTAATACACAGAGGCAATGCCAATACAGCACTGGGAAATTAAAAAAAAATGTGTTAAGTGAAATAGCAGACAGAACAAGTCAAATTAAAAGAACTAAGGCTTCCTTCAAGAAAATACAAACTATGAAAAAGTGAATTTCACAAAGAAGATACAACTTTATGATTACAGACAGAGTCTTAGCTTTTTCATTAATGACCAGTCTCTCCAGGGAGGACAAAATATAACCAACAAAAACCAATCTGCAGGCGCCTGGGTGGCTCAGTGGGTTAAAGCCTCTGCTTTCGGCTCAGGTCATGATCTCAGGGTCCTGGGATTGAGGCCCGCATCAGGCTCCTTGCTCAGTGGGGAGCCTGCTTCCTCCTCTCTCTCTGCCTGCCTCTCTGCCTACTTGTGATCTCGCTCTCTGTCAAATAAATAAATAAAATCTTAAAAAAATTTTTTTTTGTTCTTTCTGCCCTCACGGGCAGTTGTTTGAGGCCTGTACACAGATGGTGGTCCTATGTGCCTGGAATCTGGGGCGTACAATACACAGCTTTGGAAACGGTGCTTGTCCGACTGCTGTAAATGGTCAAACCATGGGTCACATGAGGGGAGTCCCTCCACCAGGACTCCGTGATCAGACTAGGAAGAGTAGAGAGAGTTTCCTTCTAAAGTGACGGCCTTATCTTGATTTTCTATGTACAGAGATACAAAGGAAGGAGACAGATCACGCAAGCCAAGCAAATCGGGAAATCAGGAGCACTGAATTGATGGTATCAGATAGTAGATTTCCTCTTCTTAAACATGAGGACTCCTCACCCCCTCCTAACTTCCATATCAATATAGGTGCTCACAGATTGACTATGTAAAAGAGCCTAGCAGAATGCAACCGGGGCAAGCTGAGAACACACACACGTGCGCACACGCATGCACACACATGCACACGCATGCATGCACACACAAGCAAACCTCAAGCGACCTTGAGCAGAGTCCATCTTCCCCATTCGGAATTAAAGATAATAAAACTTATCTTGCAGGCTTCTTCTGAAGATTAAATTAGATAAGTCATGTCAAGCAGCTGGCTCAGAGCAGATTTTCAAAGGCTGGTGTCCCTTCTCCCCACTCCTCCCTGAGATGAGCCAGTGTACCTGCTCAGGATTGGAAACGCTTCTGACATGCCAGTCAGGGAAGGAGAATCGTAATATTGCCTCAGTCAGAAGCAACACGCACCTGGGGAGCAAACTATGACATGAAAAAGAGGTAGCACAAAATAAGTGGTGAGCGTGCTTACCCCTAGTGCATATCTGCTAAGTCATTTCCACTGAAAATCATGTGCTAATTCAGCCGAAGCTACACATGAGGAGCTGGAGGGCAGAAGCTAACAAGGTGACAGAGTTATGCTTTTATGTGGAAATTGGCTAAATAATGCCATGCTCTAGCCAGGAAGTATGCTTCCTCTGCACCCTATTTTAAACTGCTTTGGTGGTTTGCATCAGACCTAAATAATACCCACACTGCTCTGCAGCAGACAGAAGCTGCTACAGGCCCACACTTCCCTTCGACCCACTCTGCTTCACCGCTTATAAACCAAAACATCAAACCCTGATGAAAAAAGAAACTTAAGCTAAATTTAGATTTCAGCACTTCATTTTTAACGAAAGTCTCCTTTCGACAACCTTCTAGAGAAGAAAAAAGAGAGAGAGAGAGAATTCAGTATTTACTGGAAAATTTCTTTGGTGAAACCCTAAAGTTTTGGAATGGCTTAGAGTGACTAACACCAATTCAAAATGTATAGCTGAAGGCACTGGATGAGAACTTTCCGGCATGTTTGTCAGAAGTTGAAGCATCTTTTTCCGTATCTCATCAGAATTTAAAAAAATATACACCAATTACATACTATAAAAACAGCTGAACTGCTCACTGATCAGAGCCAAAACTATTCTAACTAAAAGGAATATTTTACCGTTCAGAGCAAACTCCCAATAGACAAGGGCTGCCTGGTCGTTAAAATGCTTGCCCTGGTTTGTACCAGAAGCTCAGCTCAACATTTCCTGGGTGCTAGGTGATGTGTCTGGTCCTTCCAGAGACCCTAGATTTGGAGAAATTAATAAGATTCGCCTCCTGCCTTTGAGAGGCTTGATTGGCAAAGGAGTCACATAAAGATATAATTTTGGCTATTTTTATGAGCCAAAAGAGAGGCCCAACCACCGGGCATTCAAACGGGTTTCCTTAAGCAGATGACACTTGAGTTAAGTCTGAAAGACAAGGGAAAATTATTCAGGTGGTAGGAGTTCCAGAATGATAGCAGCTTGAACAGAGGCACTACCAAACTGCTCAGGGAATGTGTATGCAGGATGGTAAGGATATAGTGAGAAAGTGTGAGCCTTGGTAGGATGCGAAGTCTCAGAATAAAATGATAACCAGGTCACGTAGGATCCTACTGAGGCCTGATTAAGGAGTTAATAATAATAATGAAAGCTGGTATTTACTGAGCACTTACTATGTGGCAGGCACTGTGCTAAGCACTTCAAAGAATTATTTCATTTAATCCAGAATCCCCATTTTACAAATGGGTTTGGGGGTTGGAGAAGGAAGGGGACTGTGTCCCCTTACACAGCCAGTAAATGAAAGGTGGATCTGAAACCCGGGAGGCCTCCATTCCAAAACTTGTATCTTGAAGACTCTCCTCAGAAGAAAGACTGGATGGGCAACAGGGTCCACTACACTGGCTACAGAATGGAGGACTGGGGTGGCCGAAGTGGGGGACTATAACATGGCAGGCATAGAAAAGAACAGATGAATGGAAAGAAAGATATTCAGAGGGACTGAGAAAAAAACATTCAACTTGCACCCCTCCTAGTGCATTCAACAACCAAACGGCTTTTGAAGAGGGAGTCTAGAAAATAAACCACCAGTATTCATTAATGCTTCCAAGCACACAGGGTTAAACTATGTGTCCTTGTCTTTGCCTTTAACATCCTCCCATACGTTAAGCTGTTTTACTCATTTTGGATTGTGTCTCCAGGTCTGAGCCTCCTGCTGGGTACAAGCAATGCCCTATAAATATGCTGAAAAGGACGAATGAGTAATAGCCGCTTTTTATAATGGCACCAAGGAGGTGTCATTCTTAATTGGAAAAATGGGGTTAAAAAATAAAGAAAAATTTTAAAAGTTGCGTTGATAACTAAGGATTGGTAAACTAAAATGGAAACCATGTAGCAGTAAGATAGCTACACAGACAATAATGAGGACTCATCACCAGGGGGTGTTACCTTGTAAAAAGGCAATAAATCCAAAATAGGATGAGAATTTTGTATAACCATAACCGGTGAAAAATAAGATGTTACTAAAGGAAGTTGCTGAGGGGGTAAAAATGTATTTTCTGAAAAGCAATAGACCAAAGATCAAATTCTGGGCCTAGCGATCTTTCGTCTCTGATCTTGACAAAAATAAATACATCATTAACATAATTTTAGGTAAAAAGTTTATCTGTATGACACTTTTACCAACACTGAGTCCTCAACAGAAATCTCTTGTTAGGTATTTGAAAAGTAACAGTCACATTGTTCAGATCTGAAGTGTTTTCTGACATTTAAGATTTTGCCCTAAAGAGTAATTACTTAATTTGGGGCATTTAGGCAGGGTGGGTCTACAAAAGACAACAGAAAAAATTTTTTAAAGTCTTTAAGTACATTTCTTAGTGAAATTTGTTCTTATACTGAAATCCTTTGCACACTTAACCAATCTACTGAACAGAAGATGAACTTTTTGGGGGGGCCTAATAGGATGCTGTTAGGCATCTCATTTCCTTATATCTTATCACACAGTAAGATATTTTGAAAAATGTCTTGACAGTTTACCAGTTATTTTAGAAAAATCCTGAAACTGCTTACTTACTTGGAAAATTAAAATGGAAGTGGAAGTAGGTTTCTCATTTTCATTATAGCTACCTTCAATCTTCCAGTGTCTTTGAAAATTTAATTTCAAATGAATGCAAATTCCAAAATGATTCCTGAGTTCAAATTTGGAAACTCTAATTTCATCAATATATGAAATCTGTGGGTTTTAAAAAAAAACTGTTCAAAAGCCCAAATAAAAAGCCACTAGGCTTTTAAGTTAATTGTTTAGAAATGTGTATACAGATGAAATGAAACTGACTCATGAACTACTGAGTCTGGAATTTGAAAATTCATAAATCTTATCCTTGTAAACAAAATCTAAAGAAATCAAGGCCTGCTGACTTCCTTCTTTCCTGACCTGAAACAAAAGTTTTAATGATTTTTTACATACTCAGAAAATTAAGGGTGCCATTTAAAATCTTTATTACCAACATATTACTCAGTTTTTAAGTGTCTGGAGTATAATGAGAGACACTTGAACATTCTGGTACTGCAATGTAGGAAAACATCCAAGACTGAGACACTAAGAATTCATTAAACTCAGATTTGTGTTAGGATTTTTTTGTTTACGACAGTGTTTCTTCCTCATTCCATTCAAAACTCTCATCTCCATGCCACCTTCAATAAGAAACATCATTTAAAAAAGTTCTCAATTCACTTCAAATACTCTGAAGCACCGCATTTAGAACCTGGTGCTTATTTCTTCTAGACAAACCTAAAGGTAAGTCTGTCCATGGCCGGTTGGTGAATAAAGCCAGCGCCTCAGGGCATCTCCAAGTCACCAAGGGGGGAAGAGAGCGACAAGGTGTCACGGTTGAAGAGGATGTAAAGTCATCCAAATCTAACCATTTTACAGATGAGGAAGCTGAGGCCCTCAAGGTCCAAGTACTGAGTTAACCCAGACCCCAGCTGCAGGTAACTCCGTTATGTGGATCACTGCTGCCAAAAAATAATAACTTTTAAAGTCTCAGGGGGTTCGGTACTTTCCATAACAATTAAGAACTCAATTCTTGCATTTTTCACCTCCGAAAACCTCCAGAGATGGGGAGCGCAGGGACAGTGAGGAATTGAACCTTTCCGTTTCCCTCAAAGGACACTTGCAGAGAACCACCACCTCCGGGAAGGCAGGGCTGTCTCGCTGCAGGCAACATCTCCAGCACCCAGCGCCTAGCACCTAGTAGGCACCGAGCTCCTAATTCCCCGCCTGCCACCTGACAATCCCCGCTCCCTACTTCACGCACGCCCAGCCCTCGGTAGAGCCAGAGAACTTTCTTTTGGAAATTGCCTCGTTCCTTGAAACTTTCGTACAGTGACTGGGGGCCAAGAAGCGGGCCTGCGGGAACGTGTGGCGCCTCCCCGGAGCCCAGGCTGGAATCGCCGGCCACTGAAGGGGGTGTCTGGCCGACGGCCGGGTGGGCACGCAGCATCGCCCCGGGCCGCGGCGACCCCAGGTGCGCCAGCCGCTTTGGCGGCCTCGGCGGCCTCCGCTCCGGGCCGCGGCTCCCCAGCCTCCTTCAGAGACCCAAGCAACTTCTCAAACTTCCCTTTCCGGGGGTGGGGGCTCGCCTCGGACGCGGCCCGCACGACGCCTTTCCTGCCCGCACAAAGGGGGCCCGACGTGCCCCGCGCCCCTTCCCCTTTAACTTTGCCCCTCTTTTGAAAGAGAAACTCACAGCCCGGCGCCTCGGGGAGCCGGGCTGCGTGGGTGCCGCCGAGGGAACTTTCCCGTTTCCGCCCGAGCGCCGGGCGCCCGGGGCCGACTGTCAAGGCGCAGCGGGGACCCCCCGGCGCCCCGCCGAGCCCACCTGGGGGCCACTCACCCGACTTCTGAACTTGCGGCGGGATCGTGCTGGCGATGCGCGTCCACAGGACGATGTGCAGCGGCCACAGGCCCCTGAGCAGCCCCCGACCCATGGCAGCCCCCGCCGCTCGTCATAGACCGAGCCCCGAGCGCAGCGGACGGCGCCTCCCGGAGCCCCGGCTGCGCCTCCGCGCCGCGCCCTCT
>LNAC01000939.1:179826-388880 GCA_002007465.1 Ailurus styani | reverse complement strand
GGCGCCTCCCGGAGCCCCGGCTGCGCCTCCGCGCCGCGCCCTCTCGGGACCCCGCGCCGGCCGGCCGGGCAGATGCGCGGGCCAGATGTGGCGCCGCTCGCCAGCCGGGAGCGGGCCTGGAGGCCGGCGGGGCGCGGGGAGGCCCCCGGCGGCCGAGGGGAGCTGCGCAGGAGGCCGGCTCCTGCCCCTGGCGAGCGCGCGCGCGGGGGTGTCTTCGGTCGGTGCGCGCGAGTGACTCACTCAACTTCACCCGGGCGCCGCGGGGGAAACAGGAAACTCCTCGCCAACAGCTGGGCAGGACCTCTCGCCGCCCGAGAGCCTTCTCCCTCCACTCGGCTTCCAGCCCTCCTCTCTCTGCCGACTGCCAATCATGTCCCCGAGACCGGCCCCTCCGAGGGCTTTGGCAAACTTTCAGCTGCCCCCACCGCCCTCGGGAGCTCCTGGCTCCAAGTATTTACCCCGGCGTGACTGAGGGCACGCGTTTCAGAAACGAGCTGAGCACACAAAGTGTCCACACTTCCCAGAGCAGCCCCACGGAGCATCTTCCGCAACCTTCTTTGCATTGTTCCCAGGTGCTCCAGAATTGTGTTTCCAACTCCCAAGAGCCTGACCCACGGGCGGATGCTGAAATCCGAGTTGTGAGCACATTTCTGTTGCAAATTGAATAGTAGGTATTGCCTCACTAAACTTTGGTTTCGGTTACATAGACGCACACTGCCACATTGTAAAATGTTTTGCTTATGGTAGGTTGAAGTCCGGAAGTTTTTTTGTTTGTTTGTTTTGTTTTTTTCTCAAACTTTACTGTGCAGATCGACCACCTCAGTATCTTGTGAAAATGCGGGTTCTGATCCGGGACATCCAAGGTGGCCGCATTTCTGATGTGCTCTTGAGCGCTGCCTCCCATTTGGAATTGCCTCAGTAAGGGTGAATGAGCAGCCGCCACCACCACCGAGTCCCAGTGGTGGGACATTTTATGTTGAGAATGTATGGAGTATGGCAGAAAATGTAAATAGAAAGGTGGCCTGGGAGTCAGCTCAGTGCCAGGGTTTGCATTCCTAACCCTTTGACGAGAGACAACCCTTAGCTTCACCTCTGTGAAGGGGAAACAAAGGCAGCAAGACAGGATAGACTTTCAACCCTCCCTTCTTGCTAGGGTGACCAAGTTTGCCCTCAGAGATCCTGGTGTACACCTTTGAGTTTTAATTATTAAAGAACCCCCTTTTTCTTTCTCATGCGCCATGGTTGAGTAAGGAATTATATGCTTATTTTGCTTCCAACTCTCAAAGACTTAGGTTCTGTATGATTTGCTGGCCAAGAGATCTTCTAGCAGGTTACACAATGAACTTCCTTTATCTGAGAGAAAGATTATTTGCTGAGGCAGGTGGCCAGGCTCGCGGGGAAGGAAAGCAAACAGCTCTCCCCGGAAACCCAACTCCAGAAAACTTCCCTGTCAATCTAAGCGTTCATTTGCTTAATCCTGAAACCTCAAGTCTCATCACCATTGGTCCTCCCAACACTGAGGCTGCCTCTGAATGTCTCTTGGGAAAAGACCACTTCCCAGCTCTTGTGTTCAGGAAGGGCAGGGAAATCAGGAGCACTGGGCATCTTCTTGCTTACCAAACAGCCTTGCTTACTAAACAGGCTTCCCGCCAAAGCGGGAGCCACTTTAAACCATAGCAGAGAGTTGCGTTCAAAATCTGCTTCTTGCCATTTCCTCCACTGCCACCCCGCCCATGCCACTGCCATCCCTAGGGCGGGAGGTCTCCCAACCATCCATCCCCAGTCTTGGCCATTCTGGGCCCCGTCACCAATTTCTCAGCTCAGGTCTAAAGTCCATTTTTCAAAATGCAAACCTAATTCATTCAATGGCTTCCCACTTCTCTTGAGCTAGAGGTTAGGAACCAGATCCTTCAATGCCCTTCCTCTCTGGTAACCTTTCATTGGGATCTCTTCCTCTCCAGCTCAGAGCCTTCTCTAAATTCATAGAGCATACCCACTTCTCTTCCTGTGCATAGCCTTCCCCGGGGAACCCTTCCCTTTCTCTGTCCTTGCTTTCCTCTTCACCCAGCCAACTCCTGGTCTTGCCTGAATCAATCTTAACTTCCTGGATGGACAAGCTTTCCCTGACCTCCCTGAATAGATCTTTTATTACAGGTTCTCTTGGCACCTTATGCTTCTCATTTTTAGCACTTACTACAGCTGTGGTTTTATGATGATTTTTGTGTCGTTCTTTCATTTCTATTCCTCTCCCCCACTCAAGTCCAAATTTTTTGAGGACAGGGATTACATTTTTTCCCTACCCTCACTGTTGTATCCTTAGTACCTAGCACATAATAGGTGTTTTAAAAATATGTCAGAGGAAGGAAAGAATGAGGTCATAAAGATTCAGAAGAAAATTGGACTTCATCATCCTCACTATTTCACAACTCTGGAGAAGGCATCTATTACCTACTAAATTGAGATGTAAACAGGGTAGATTTTAGCTGAGGGTGATGTCACTATTAGTTCCTTTTCTTAAAAAAGGAGAAGTGTGTGGGTTTTTTTTTTCTTTTTTTCTAAATTTGCCTAAGTTCCTCTGGGCAGTATACATATACTTCCTTACTCCCCGAAACACCCTGAGAGGTAAATAAAAATGTCCAAGGGATTCCAAAGGCTTTCTTCTCTATACTTATTGCAATCACAGATGTTTTTTAACTGTTAAAGGCCAGATTTGAGATATTCAATTCCATAGAGGAGTATTTAACTGGTGGTCTTTGTCTTCATGTATCACAAATGTTGATTTTAATTTTGTTTGCCTTTAACATTTCTGATTTAATCCCCAATCTCCTGTGAAATCAAGGATGAAGTCAGCACTGCCAAGTGCAAACCCATCCTTTAGAAGCCGTCACAATGAAATCAGAGACGTGTAAACTCACACATATTGCAGTTTGGCAATCTGAAAAATTTGTCAGTATGACCTTCCTTCTGGAATTCTCGCTGAAAGAGAAGTCTGATACTCTCCATTAAAAAATTGTTTTCACACAGAATTGTATATTTGACTCAATATAATTTTCTGCTAATATACATATGCAAAAAATGGGCCATTTGCAGATAGAAACAAAAATTAAAAGCTCAACTCAGGACTTAAAAAACAAAGAGAGTAATTTTTAGGCCCTTACCAAGTTGAAAAACAATAAAAACCAAGTCAAACCAAAGTTAAACAGCTTGAATATCTCCATATTTCCAGTTTTACGAACTCTGAACACACAAAACAATTGGACTGAATCAAAATGTAGTTAATTTAAGCTCTGCATTTTCCAGTTGTGATGAGGCAAGAACTGTCTACTCCCCTAAACTTCTTGACATGCAGCTGTTGAGGTTACTGGCAACCAAAGCAGTTGACGGGCAACTCTTCTCCATATAAATCAAGCATTCTGCATTCTCAGCTCTTAGCTCTTGACCAATTTTCCTTCTATTGTGAGGCAGACCCATGAGCACTGAGACAATAGTGAATGTGTGAGGATGATCCCCCTCATCCCCCTCCCCCTTTCGGACTTATACACAGGTTAGCTCCTCCAGGAAATAGTTTGTGATTCCTCCAGCTTAAACTGACCCCTCCTCTCCCAAGGAGAACCGAGGAGCATTTAGTTTATTTAATCTATTTTTTAATATTTATCCCATTCTGACATGGAGTGTGTTATAATTATTCGTTTAGTTTCTGGAATCCCACCCCACCAATTGTAAGGTCCTTAGAAACATAGATCATTCCCTTTTCAACTTTGAACCACACTTGGTGCCCAGCAGTACTCAATGTATGTTTCCCGTCTTCGATAAAGGGAAAAAAAAATGAAAGTATCTGTTTTTCTAATCCATCCCCTTGCTTGCAATTCTTCACAGATATTAATAAAACCTGCAATTATACCACATGTTTAGAGAAAGCATGAATAGTTTCTTTTAGAGAAAACATATCTTTGTTCTAAATTACAAAAATAATACATGACAACTGCAGGTAGAAAAAAAATCTGAAATACAGGTAAGCCAAAGGCAGAAAACAAAGATCCTTCACTCTCTCACCCAGAGATAATCACTTGTTAACATTTGGGAGCACGTCCTTGCTGTACTATTCTAAGCTTCGCTTTACGGGTGAAGAAACTGAGGATTACAGAGATTAAGTAGTTGGCAAAGGTCACATAGCTAGTGAGGGACAGAGCCCATGTTTAAACAGAGGCCTGTCTCTAGCTCCAGAATCTGCACTCTAGAGTAAGTTGATCAAAGGGTTGATCCTAACCACCTGACCAGCCTGATCACCACAGTATTTTGGGTGACTAAAGGTTGATTAGAGCCACCTTTTACTATCACTACTTCCTCATCTCTTATTCATTAATCAACCCATGGCAGTCACTTCTCCATTGGAAAGTTCTTTAGCTCAGCTCACAGCTTATCTTCAACTTGTATAATCGGTGGGCACGTTCCAGTCAGTGGCTCACCTGTCTTCTTTCTCTGTTGCCTTGGATACCACTAGCACGCTCACCTCTCTTCCCTGGCATTCTCTCTTCTTTGACTTCCATGTTGCTTTTGCATTCCTATGTTATAGACTGAATAATACCCCTCCAAATTCACATGTTGAAATCTTAACCTACAATATGACTGTATTTGAAGATAGGAACTTTAAAGAGGTAATGAATGTTAAATGAACTCATGAGGTTAAAGCTCTAACCAAATGTGACTGATATCCTCACAAGAAAAGAAAGGGATGCCAGGGAAGCAGAAGTGTACACACAGAGAACAGGCCATGTGAAGACACAGTAGAAGGCAGCCATCTGCAAGCCAAGAAGAGAGGCCTCAAGAGAAACCAAACCACCAACACCTTGATCTTGAACCTCCAGCTTCCAGATTGTGAGAAATAAATTTCTGTTGTTTAAGCCTTCCAGTCTGTGGTGTTTTATTATGGCAGTGTTAGCAGACTAGTGCACCCCATTTCCTGCTTGCTTCTCCAGCTGTTCCTTCTCAATATTTTAACAAGTTTATTTTCCTCCACTCACCGTTCAGATGCTGGTCCTTACCAATTCTGTTCTCTGCCCCTCTCATTCTTCTAGGGAGCACATCTATTTCTATGGCTGCACTAATACATGATGATTTCCAAATCTAATCAACAAGCTTTAATTTCTCACCTAAGCTACCATTATTCTAATCGCCTACTCAACTCTTCTTGGATGTTGCACTGGGGTTGCACACACTCATTATTCTAAAATTGGACTCCAAAATATATGTCCCCTTGGTATATTCCCCATATCTAGGAATGACTCTATCTTCACTGGGTAACCCAATCCAGAAACATTAAAAATCAGCTAAGAGTTTGCTTCTATTTTACCCTCCTGAACTAAGTAGGCATTGGCGTCTGTCTATTCACTTTCTATATATCTTTTGAGTCTGTGCTGTTCTCTCCCACCACTGACATATTTTAGTTCTGTTTCTTGTTACTTCACTGAAGATTCCTTCAGTTTCTTCATCTGCTTGCTTCTCAATTTTACCACATCCCACTACATCCTCCACTGTGACCAAATATTCCCCTCCAAAAACACAAGAATAACAATCAGATTTAAAATTATCCAATGGCTTCCCATTGCTTTCAGGATAGAATTTCAACCCGCCGTCCATCCATTTATGCATTCCACCAGCATTTGATCCTTCACTCTGACCCAAATACTGTGTTAAGCACTGAAAACATGAGGGCTCAGAAAATGTAATCCAGGCCTTAATTGAAGGGCATTAGGCTGTCCTTATGATCTAATGTGAAACAGACATAAGGAGACAAATAATATGAATAAATCTGATAATATGATTGTTACGACAGTGATAAGCTCAGGGTACCTCAGAAGCAGGCACTAGAGGCCATAAAGAAGCCTGAGAGTGAGAGAAGGCTGCCCAGCAAAAGTGCCTTTTGAGCTGAATCTTGAAGTATGGTCAGGTGAAGGCATGAAGAAGGGTGTTGCAGACACACAGATCAGTAACGCAGAGACAAGGAGAAGTATGATTGTAGAGTGGGTAGGGAAATGCAAAGACTTCACAATACTCAGAGTCTAGATTTGAAGGGATTTTAGATTGTATATTTTGATCACAATTCTGCACTCCTCCCTGAATTCATGCTCTTTGCCTTGTGAGCTAGAGTCCCTTCTGCTACAGGCAAAGTGTTCTTACAGGCAAAAACTATCATGGGATTTGTCATGGGGCTGAAGATGAGGAGGGCAATGCAGTTCTCATTTAGAGTTTTGGTATTATCTACAAATTTGGATGTATATGCAGTTATAGAATATGACCAATACCATGGCTTACTTGCACAAAATTCATTCTTCTCCTTCCTATTTTGCTTTCAGAGTCTAATTTTGTTCAGGATATGAATTTAACCATATCTTAAGGAGAGAAACCATCCTTGTTTGAGGGTTGGTATGTAATCCAATTCTGGGCATAGAAATTTAAGAAGAAATTAGATTAGGGCTTGTGAGAAAGGTTCCTTTCCAAGGAAAGCCACTCTGTCCACTCCTGTTTCCTATCTTTGAACATGATTCAGGAAGGGTAAAGCAGTTAGAGGTGATAGAATCACATTTCAACAATGACAGAAGGCCGAAAGTATCAGAGTAGAACCACTGAACCAATATAAGCAATCACCTCAACTTGGACATTATTCAAGTATGGTAGAGTCTTCACAGATGGTTATGATCCCTTCCTTCCCTCACTGACTTACAGTTGCTCTTCACATCAAGAGGTGAGATGGAACTTATTTTCTCTTTTCTCTCTCCCTGAATCTGGTTTAGCTTTATAACTTGCTTCCACCAATAGAACATGGTAGAAATGATACGATGCCTATTCTAGGACTGGTCTCAAAGAGAGACTTCTTCTCTCAGAAACCAGTTACCAGGTGAGAAGTCTGAATACCCTGTAACCATCATGCTGTGGGACCCCCAGGGTAGCCACAGGAAAGGCCACATTGCTAATGAGATACCCAGCAAGCCACCAGCTATTCCAGTCCTCCTGCTTGAGGCACCAAACATGTGAGTGAAGAAGCCATCTTGGACTTTCCAGTCCTAGCAAATGCTGGAGGGCATAGAAGCAGCAAGGTGATCTCAGTCCAGATTGCAGAATCACGAGACATCATGAACTGATATATAAATTGTTAGTTCCAGTCAAAATTATTTCTAACTAATAGGGAGAAGTCTGCCAGTGAATTAGAAAGAAGGAGCTGTTCCAGTCACCACATGGCTGTCAATCTGTGTACCAAATACAGAACCACATCAACGATGAATTAAGAACTGTATGATTTCTCCAATTATCTTACGAATCACACAATTATATCTTTATGTATTTGTATTCATAAAGAAACACATATTCACATGTGTTTGTATTGATTATACATTGCAAACATGTAAATGTATCAAAGTTTTGTGATTTCATTTTAACGGTTATCCATTTTTTCACGTTAAAAGGGAATCTCGAAGCCTAAGAGTGGCTCAGGATAGCTTGAGATTTGAGAAGACCTCTTTTTCATGTCAGGCTGAAGAGTTTGTATGTCTTATTTCAGGTGATAAAAGACATTGAAGGAGATTTGGATCAGGGGAGGGAGATGATTAAAGCTAATCAAATAAGATTTTCAAAATAATGATTAGAAAGTCTGAAAGATGCATCTGAGGGCATAGGACTATGGCAGGAAAACAAGTGCGAAATAACACAGCTGAGCCAAAAGAGCACAGGAATGGAGGGAAATCAATGGATAAGAAAGATAATGAAGAGCTCCATTTGGCAGGAACTGGTGTCTGTATTGAGATGGGATGAAGCAGAGGGATATTCTTGCCGAAGGTGGGTCTTAAAGCATCCACGCTCAATAACTGCAACCAACACGAGTTATCCTGCACATCTATTACTATGTGTTACCCACTGTTCTGGGTTTTTTATATAAATAAATGCCTGTAGTCCTCACAGCAATCCTATGAGGTAGGTAGAATTATCATACCCATCTTATAGGTGGGGATATTGAACCACAGAGAGATTAAGTAAAAACGGAGGTGGAATTCCAGCCAGTGGAGACCAGCTGCAGAGACCAGGTGCTAAGCCACTTTGTCATCTGCTGCCATTGTACTAGTGACTCCTCAGCTTCCCCAACCAGACTGTGACATTCTTAAGGTGGGGACTGTTTTTCACACCTTTAGTTTTCCTGTGCATGATCGATGTTCATTGCTCAATAAATATCTGTGAATGATAAGTTGATTCAATGAATAAACATAATACATATCGGTCAAGAACTGAGATGCTGCAGATTGGGAATCTGGGAAATAAAATCTGTAACCCCCTCAATGCCTGGCTACCCAGTGAGGCTAGAAATGCTCGCCATGGAATGTAAACACTGGCATAAACTTTTTAGAATGTTGAGAAAAGCTTCCTATGAGTGAAAATGATACAAATGAAAAATGAAAATAGGTTTTCACTTCCCATGAGAAGATTCTTTATTTTAGATTTTATTTATTTATTTGAGAGAAAGAGAGAGAGAAAGAGAGAGAAAACACAAGCAGGGGGAGGGGCGGAGGGAGAGGGAGAAGGAGGTTTCCCACTGAGCAGAGAGCCTGACAGGGGGCTCAATCCCAGGACCCCAGGATCATTACCTGAGCCTAAGGCAGACACTTAACCAACTGAGCCATCCAGGTGCCCCGAGATTTATGTTTTTGACAGGTACACTAATCAATTTCATCCTGGTAAGGGTTTGTCTCTAATTTTTAAGTGTTTTTTAAAAAAATAAAATGGCAACAAAATTGCAGAAATGCTGGATAACTTCAGTCTCGTTTTAACATTATTTTCTCAGTTCCAAAACCATTCAGTTGAATAAGTAGCTATTAACTGAATTATAAGACTTGAAAGTTAGACACTTAATCAAACATAAATTATTGCTTTAATTACAACAAACTGTTTTAATTGTTCATTTCACAAAAGTACAAAATCACTTAAGAGTACTGGTTCATTTTCTTAAAAAATTATACCTTAAGGTGGATTTATTTAGTTGGTTTCAGAAAAAATAATGACATAACCATATTAAGAACTATGTTTAATTTGTAATTTGATCCCACAGTATTACACATCTTAGAGCATGTAATATGCATGTGTGCTAATTAGATTCAATGAATATTTGAGATTTTCTGGTAAAACTTTTGTACCTTAGTCAAAGATAAATATTTTGAGAATAATGGTAGCATCCAGGAAGCTCTTATCAAATGACTGCAGCCATCTTAGATCAATTCCAGAAGGTCTGTGAAGTGTCATAATGGAGGCCAGAAATGAATTTTCATTGGTGAAATGATTGCTGCTCAAGATACGTAAATTGGTTGAAAGGAGGGAGCTCCCCCCACCCCTTCCCCCAGCTAACCCAGTATACTGTGTTTGGTTACTTTTGTAAGATTTTGACCCTTGACCTCAGATTACCTGTACCCTACTGATAAAAAATGGTCACATTTTCCTGGAGTGACTATTTCCTGCAAAATACTTTCAGGGTGTGTGAAAGGACAGAGAGCAGAGTCTTTACCTTTCCACAGAGGAGATCAACATCAGTTTGCTTAATAAATATATGTACGTGTAGGTGAATTCAATCTGAGACTTACTGCCATTGTTAAATGTTACCTGGTACCGAGGATCTGGGGAGACCTCCAGTACTCAACACATCTCTAACGTCTCCCATCTACCGAACATAAGCAAATATTTGGCAATGACAAAATGCCTTGAGTCAGTTCACAGCAGTTCTATAAATGCAGAAGCTTTAGATTAACTGCTAAGGACGATTGTAAAGAATATTTGTAACAAAACGCTTAACGCGTTAGTTTATCCGGGGTGAAGAATTCATAGTGTGATACGTGCTCTTGCATAATCATTTGCGAAAGTCTTGAGAGGTTATTAATTATTAACTCACTGAATCATTGGAAAAGCATGTGCCACTTGTGCCTTCAGGCATTTCAAAGGGCTGCCTCCTTCCTGAAGTTGACAATAGGCATACCGGTTCTTGTTTAGAATTGTCATGCTAAATGCTTATCTCCAAGTCATAATAGCATCAAACCATCTGCTCCGTGCAGTCATTCCTCACCTAAAGGCTATCAGAAGGCTCCTAGTTCTTTAGGATGCCAGAGGAAGTAGTTCAGAGCGGCTGCCTTTGAAATTTATCATTATCATTTTGCCTCTGCACACAAAATAAACTCCTAAAAGACAATTAAAACATTGGGCTATTTTCCCAACACTTAATGTTTTATTTGACTGATTTTATAGACACCTTTTATTACACTCTACTTTTTTTTTCAATCTCAGCCATCTGCTCCCATGAAACGTATTTGCTTCTTTTATGGAGAACACCCATATTCCCCAGGACATTTTTCTCTAAGTAAAGAAAACTAGATCATGGTTTTACCACAGAACTTTTATAGGGTTTCGAATTAGGTCCTTTACGTAAATATCTTTAGCAGAAAAATAACAATTCTGTACGTAAAAATTCTACTTCTGGGTGAAGTGTACAATCTCTAGTCAGACTTAAAAATAATATTGGTGTAGCATTTTCCAATTTACAAAGAGGCTCTGCACACATGATCTTATTTGTGTCTCAGGGAAACCATGTGATGTAGACAGGGCAGGAATTGTTAACTCTACCTTGCAGATGATGAAAGCGACATTCCAGGACATTCAGTGACTCACCCGAGGCTGCACAGCTATTAAAGGCCAGAACACAGATTGGTTACCTGACTGTTCTTTCTTCTCTCCCTCAGGGACTTTTTAAACTCTCTTTTTTGGTGACTTCCACATCTCCACTCTGGGCACTCATCTCTGCTGATATGCCGAAGTCCACCCTTGAAGTCCAAGTACTGTCCCCTTGCTTCCAGAAGGGTCCAGAAGTGCCCTGGGAACATTACTACAGCCCATGCAGCATGGTGAATGAAAATTAGTGGATAGTAGCTTCACACACAGAGGAGCCCTGGGGGACTGTCTGTCTGGGACAGTCACCTCTAAGGGAGTCAGGGTGTGGGGTACACAGTGGAGCCCTGGTGAGGGGAGGGGAGGGGCATGCCATCTGGTTTAACCCCTGTTTTTGGCACTCCCATGATGTCCCCAAGGTTTCTCTCTCCTCGCTCCATGGCCACAGACTCTACTGATCCTGAGGTCAGTTCTTGAACCAGTGAATGACTTTTTGGGATGTGATTCTTTGCCATTTCTTCATAAATGTGGCCTCTTTCTTACCTATATGCAAACCTACAGTATACTTTTCTCCAAAACAGGAGATCCTAATCTGGAATTCATGGAATTTACCGTGATGTGCAGAATTTTGTATGAATTTACATAAATGTGTTGTTCAAAAGAGGCAATCACAGCTTTCATCAGATTTTCAAAGGAGTTTATGATTTAAAAAAACTTGCTAATGATATTTAGAGTGAGTGATAGATCTAGGAACCAGACCCAATCCATTTCACTCTAAAGTCCTTATTCTTGGCCCTTTTCCTGGTCTTCTACCTTCTAACTGGGAGACCTGAGCAATTTATCCACCATTGCTGAGCCTGACTGATTTCAAGTTTAAAGTCAGGTTGATAATCACATCAGACTTCCACTTTGCAGAAGGTGGCACAGATCTACTTTTCCCTATTCCTCTTGATAAGTCCTACTAAAAAACTTGGATACTGTATGTAAGAAAACAGAGGAAGACTATGGAAGGTGGAAAGAAGAAGTAAGACCATCTAAGGACCTTGAACCTGAGGACCACATGGTGGTGAATTTCCCACTTCTTGCCTCCCCTCCTCCCCAACCCCTCCCCACCTTCATAAAGCTCACAAAAAAGCCCACATCCTGGAAACATCAATTGGTAAGACAAAAACAGAAAAGAAAAAGCCTCCTACCAAAGCCTCCTCTCTTTAGCCAAGACTAGAAAAGAGACAATCTATCAAGATATAAATTTCAGACAGTGGAGGAGAAGCAAGATGGCAGAGGAGTAGGAGACCAATTATCATCAGGTCCAAGAAATTCACCCAGATAGTTATCAAACCATTCTGAATACCTCCAAATTCAACAGGAGATTGAAGACAAGAAGAGCAGCAATTCTAGGAACAGAAAATTGACAACTTTCTGGAAGGTAGGATGTGTGGAGAAGTGAATCTGAAGCAACAAGAAGATAGACCCCAGGGGGGAGTGGCCAGCTCCCAGCAAGTGAGAGAGCAATGGAGCACAAAATTGGAACTTTTAGAAGTCTGCTCCACTGAGGGATGTCCCCCCAGAGGCTAAGTGGGGGGTGAAGCCCTCACAGGGACAGTGTGGTCTCAGGACCTGTGGGGACACAAAAAGACCAGGGGTGTCTGAGAGCTACAGAGCTCCCAGGTATCAAAGAGAAGCCAACTAGAGAGATGGAGCCAAGCTGAGAAGGTGTCTCTCAGCTCGTTGTTACCTTGGGCCATGATCTAAAGCACAGTTGGGCCACTGCTCTTTGAGCAGGGACCCCACAGGTGGCAGATCAGGAGAGACACCCTCCTTCCTCCTCTGGGAGGAGCAGCGAGGGAGCAGCTGTGGGAATCTGCTGGGTTTGGAGATTCTAAACGGGACCGCATGCCAGAGATAGAAATGCTCAGTCACAGGCCGGGTGAGCTCGGAGTGTGGCCAGAGACCAGGGAGATGGGAGGACTGACTGCTTTTCTCTGAGGACACACTGAGGAGGGGGGCCCCGAGCTCTCAGCTCCTCCGGTTGGGAGACTGGGAGGCCGCCATCTTCATTTCTGTCCTCCAAAGCTGTATGGAAAGTGTTCAGGGAACAAAATCTCCCAAGAATGAACCTGAGCTGATTACATAGCTTGGCACCTGGCAAGGGCAGTGCAATTCTGCCTCAGGCAAAGACACTTGAGAATCACAGCAACAGGCCTCTCCCCCAGAAGATCAGTAAGAACATCCAGCCAATACCAAGTTCACCAATCACTGAGAATTGTGGAACTCCAGATCTAGGGAAAAGCAACACATAGAATTCATGGCTTTTTCCCCATGATCCTTTAGTCTTTGAAAGTTAAATTCTTTGAATTTTATTTTTTCTTACTCTTTTCTTTTAAATTTTTTCCTCTGTCCTATTTTAATGTTTTTTAACTATTATATCTTATCAATATCTTTTTTAAATCTTTTTTTAATTTTCATTGTTATAGTCATATTTTATCCCTTCATTGTATTTAACCTTATTTTTTGTATACATATAGGGTCTGTTCAATTCACCAGTCTAATAGATATAGATATAGGTATAGGTATAGATATAGATATAGATATAGATATAGATATAGATATAGATATAGATATAGATATAGATATAGGGTTTTGGGTTTTTTCCCCCCTCTTTCTTCTCCTCCCAGTTTCAGGTCTCTTCTGATTAGGTTAGTGTATATTTTTCTGGGGTCATTGCTACCCTTTAGTATTTTGTTCCCTCATCCATCTATTCTTATCTGGATAAAACAACAAGGCAGAAAAAATGACCACAAAAAAAAGAACAAGAGGCAGTAACGGTGGCTAGGGACCTAATCAATGCGGACATTAGTAATATGACAGAACTAGAGTTCAGAATGACTATTATCAAGGTGCTAGCTGGGCTCGAAAAAAGCATGGAAGATAACAGGGAATCCCTCTCTAGAGAAATAAAAACCCTTTCTGGAGAAATAAAAGAACTAAAATCTAACCAAGTTGAAATTTAAAAAGCTATTAATGAGGTACAATAAAAAATGGAGTCTCTTACTGCTAGGATAAATGAGGCAGAAGAGAGAATTAGTGANATTAGTGATTTAGAAGACAAAATGTCAGAGAAAAAAGAAGAGGATGAAAAGAGAGACAAACAACTACTGGACCATGAGGAGAGAATTCGAGAGATAAGCGATACCATAAGACGAAACAATATTAGAATAATTGGGATCTCAGAATAAGAAAGAGAGAAAGGGGCAGAAGGTATATTGGAGCAAATTATCATACAGAATTCCCTAATTTGGCAAAGGGAACAAACATCAAAATCCAGGAGGCACAGAGAACCCCCCTCAAAATCAATAAAAATAGTTCCACACCCTGTCATCTAATAGTAAAACTTACTAGTCTTAGTGACTAAGAGAAAATCCTGAAAGCAGCTCAGGACAAGAGGTCTATAACATACAATGATATGCAGCAGACCTATCCACAGAGAGCTGGAAGGCCAGAAAGAACTGACATGATATATTCAGAGCACTAAACGAGAAAAATATGCAGCCAAGATGCTATATCCTTCATTGAAAATAGAAGGAAAAAAAAAAGAAAAAAGAAAAGGATAGATAAGCTTCCAGGACAAACAAAGACTAAAGGAATTTGCAAACACCAAGCGAGCCCTACAGGAAATATTGAAAGGGTCCTCTAAGGAAAGAGAGAGCCTAAAAGTAACAGACCAGAAAGGAACAGAGACAATATACTGTAACAGTCACTTTACAGGCAATACAATGGCAATAAATTCACATCTTTCAGTAGTTATCCTGAATGTAAATGGGCTAAATGCCCCAATCAAAATACACAGTGTATCAGAATGGATTAAAAAAAAACAATACCCATCTATATGCTGTCTTCAAGAAACTCATTTTAGACACAAAGACACCTCCAGATTTAAAATGAGGGGGTGGAAAACAATTTACCATGCTAACAGACATTAAAAGAAAGCTAGGGTGGCAATCCTTAGATCAGATAAGTTAGATTTTAAATCAAAGACTATAATAAGAANACTATATCATACTAAAAGGATCTGTCCAACAAGAAGATCTAACAATCATAAATATCTATGCCCCTAACATGGGAGCAGCCAATTATATAAACCAATTAACAACAAAATCAAAGAAACACATCAACAATAACACAGTAATAGTAGGGAACTTTAACACTCCCCTTACTGAAATGGACAGATCATTGAAGCAAAAGATCCACAAGGAAATAAAGTCTTTAAATTACACCCTGGGNTGACACCCTGGACCAGTTGGACATCACAGATATATTCAGAACATTCCATCCCAAAACAACAGAATACACATTCTTCTCCAGTGCACATGGAACATTCTCCAGAATAGACCATATTCTGGGTCACAAATCAGGTCTCAACAGGTACCAAAAGATTGGGATCATTCCCTGCATATTTTCAGACCATAATGCTCTGAAACTAGAACTTAACCACAAGAGGAAAGTTGGAAAGAACTCAAACACATGGAGGCTAAATAGCATCGTATTCAAGAATGAATGGGTCAACCAGGAAATTAAAGAAGAATTAAAAAAATTCATGGAAACAAATGAAAATGAAAACACAACTGTTCAAAATCTTTGGGACACAGCAAAAGCAGTCCTAAGAGGAAAGTATATAGCAATACAAGCCTTTCTCAAGAAACAAGAAAGGTCTCAAGTACACAACCTAACTCTACACCTACAAAAGCTAGAGAAAGAACAGCAAAAAAGACTAAACCCAACAGGAGAAGAGAAATAATAAAGATCAGAGCAGAAATCAATGAAATAGAAACCGAAAGAAAAGTAGAACAAGTTAATGAAACGAGGAACTGGTTCTTTGAAAGAATTAATAAGATTCGTAAACCCCTGGCCAGACTTATCCAAAAGAAAAGAGAAAGGACTCAAATTAATAAAATCATGAATGAAAGAGGAGAGATCACAACCAACACCAAATTACAAACAATTATAAGAACGTATTATGAGCACTCTACACCAGCAAATTTGACAATCTGGAAGAAATGGATGCATTCTTAGAGAAATATAAACTACCAAAACTGAACCAGAAAGAAATTGAAAACCTGAATAGACCATAACCAGTAAGGAGATTGAAGCAGTCATCAAAAATCTGCCAACAAACAAGAGTCCAGGGCCAGATGGCTTCCCAGGGGAATTCTACCAAACATTTAAAGAAGAATTCATACCTATTCTCCAGATGTTCCAAAAAATAGAACTGGAAGGAAAACTTCCAAACTCATTTATTGAGGCCAGGATTACCTTGATCGCAAAACCAGACAAAGAGCCCATCAAAAAAGAGAATTACAGACCAATATCCCTGATGAACGTGGATGTAAAAATTATCACCAAAATACCACCAAAAGATCATACAAAGATGAAAGAAATCAGGTGAGCCCCCAATACACCAAGAGACATATCCTTTCCATTGATTGTAACACCCAAAATAGTGAAGACGTTAATTATCTTTAAATGGATATACAAGTTTCAATCAATTCCTTTCAAAATACTAACATGATTTTTTGTTGATACAGGAAAAATATTCTGGAAAGAAATTGTTCTAAAATGTACTTGGAAAGGCAAAAAAAATCTTAAATAGCTAAACAAATTTTGAAAAAGTATAATATAGTGAGAGGACTCAATCTATCTGAATTCGAGCTACTGTAATCAAGACTGTGTGGTAGTGGCAGAGAGAGAGAAGCGTAGATCAGTGAAATAGAATCCAGAAATAGACCCGTATAAATGTGCCCAAGTGATGTTTGCCAGAGATACAAAAGAAATTCAATGGAGAGAAGATAGCCTTCTCAAAATTTGGTGCTAAAACATGTAGACTTCCATATGTAAAAACCAAAGCCAAAACCAAACCAAACAACCAAAACTTTGACCTATCTCTTCTATCTTATACAACAATCAATTCAAAATGGATCATGGACTTAAATGTAGAAAGGAAAACTATAAGAAGTTTAGAAAAGTAGGCATAGGAGGAGAAAACTTTGGGATCTGGCTCTAGCCAAGAGTTCTTAGTCTTGAGAATAAAGGTCCATCCATAAAAGAAAAGATTTTATAAGTTAGAATTCATCAAAATTAAAATGTCTGCTCTATGAAAGACCCTTTAAGAAAATGAACAGACAAGCTACAGGTGAGTAATAATATTTGTAATCCACATATCTGATAAAGAACAACTGTCTAAAATACATAAAAAATTCTCATAATTCAGCAGTACAAAGCAACTAGGACATGGGCAAACAAAAGAAAGCACTTCACCAAGAAAGACCTACAGATGGCACATAAGCACATAAAAAGATGTTCAATATCAATGGCCATTAGGGAACTGCAGATTAAAGCCACAGTGAGATATCATGACATACCTCTGAGTATAGTGAAAATAAAAAATAAGGACGACATCAAATGCTGGTGTGGATATGGTGGAATTGGATCACTCATACATTACTGGTGGGAATATAAAATGGTATGGCCACTTTGGAAAACAATATGGCAGTTTCTTAAATAACTAAAATACACCTACATATAACTGAACAATGCCACTTCTCAGCATTTATCCCATAAAAATATATTTGTTCACAAAGAAAAATGGACGAGAATGTTTATAGTAGATTTGCTCATAATAGACCCAAAGTGGAAATAGCACAGATATCCTTCAACAGGTGAATGATTAAATAAATTGTGATACATCGATTCTATGGACTAGTGCTCAGCAATGGAGAAGAATGAACTGATACACCCAATAATTAGGATGTATAACCAGAGAATTACACCAGTAAATAAAACTCATTGCAAAGAGTTACATATTGTATGCTTCCATTTACGTAATATTCCTAAAATAATAAAAATAGAAAAATGGAGAACAAGCTGTTGCCAGTTTTGAGAGTATAAGGCAATAGAGAGTGGGCATGGCTAATAAAGAAGCAACACGAGGGAAGCTTGGGGTGATATAAATGTTCTGTATCTTGACGACATCATTGTCAATATTATGGTTGAAATACTATACTATGGTTTTGCAATGTTACCATTGATGGAAAGCTGGATTTATAGTACATGGAATCTCTCTGTATAGTTTCTTATACCTGTATGTGAATCTATAATTATCTTAAAATAAAAGTTTAATTAAAGGGCTGTGTCTCTCTGTTTCTCAGTGAATCAAGTGTGGTAATCCCTAGGAAAACTCTTTATAAATTGCAAAGCTTTAACAAATGTTAAGTTTCTATATATGTATATATGTATATACACACACACACAGATATATAATATATATACTATATTTGAAACCTATGTATGAAACA
This sequence comes from Ailurus styani, assembly GCA_002007465.1. Classification (NCBI taxonomy): domain Eukaryota; kingdom Metazoa; phylum Chordata; class Mammalia; order Carnivora; family Ailuridae; genus Ailurus; species Ailurus styani. The sequence continues at coordinate 370,842 of LNAC01000939.1, read as the reverse complement.
TATATATAATATGTATATTATATACATAATTTGTTATCAAAATAGCACCAACTTTAAGCTTCTCTTTGCAGATATTTGAATGTGATATTTATTAGTCTGTTGTACTCAATGCATTTTCAAGCATTTAATTTTTAGGTTCTTTAGTGTATATAAATGAGAAATAGTTAATGAGTGTGCAGGTCTGATTCTAATGATAACAAGAGAAAAAAACATCACCCCTGAGTTAACATACGCAATGTGGCTTTTGCATTTGAGGATGCTGTTGCCAACAATGTAATTAACTATCAGTGATCCATCAGTGAGTGGATTCCAAAATTGGCTTCAAAAGCAATGGTTGGAGATTACTGGGCAACTGTCTTGTAGCAGGGTTTGGGAGATTATATAAAAGAATATTTTTAACGGGTTGAGCTTAATCCCAAGTATGCAGTAGGTATAAAATGAATATTTGTTTTGGGTGCCTGGGTGGCTCAGTGGGTTAAAACCTCTGCCTTTGGCTCAGGTCATGATCTCAGGGTCCTGGGATCGAGGACTGCATTGGGCTCCCTGCTCAGCGGGGAGCCTTCTTTCTCCTCTCTCTCTCTGCCTGCCTCTCTGCCTACTTGTGATCTCTTTCTCTCTCTCTGTGTCAAATAAATAAATAAAATCTTTTAAAAAACCAATTAATATTTGTCAAATGAATGAATGATATACTGCTAAATAAGCAATAGCAGACTGCAGTGCCATTAAATTTGTATTGGAATGTCCTGAAGACACCTTAAACTGAATTCTCATCCCTGAACTTGGCACCTCTGCTCCTGAAATCAAACCAGACACTTCCCTTGTACTCTTGTCCTAGCAAATGACACTTTTATTCACAGATATTGGTTATAACATACCAGAAAGTTCAGTCTTTCTGGACCTCCTGACCCAACTAGAAACTAAATCCTTAGCATCTCCTTGATTGTCTGCCATCTCCTTCCTCACAACCTCTGGCCTCTTTCCTTCCCTTGTCATTTGTCATCTAGGCAGTTTCTAATTTCCTGTCTTCAACACTCAGAGTGGCACATCCTAAGGGAATTTTTCCAGATCACACTAGTCTTCTGTAGATAGCAAATATTAAAAAAACTATTTATTGAACTTTTTCACATACTACACACTGTATTAAGCTCCTTTAATAATATTTAACTCAGCTAACTGAGTTTGGTTTAGTGGGCATTTTTGTTGTTTTCCCAAATTTCTCTGGCCCATGCTCTTCTCCACCTCCAACCCCATGTAACTTTTCCTTCCTGAATTTTCTTCCAGACTCTGTTCTAATGTGTTCTTTGTTTATCCACATGTTCTGGAAAAAAGTCCTTTCCCTGAATATTTCAAGAGGATGAATCTTGATGAGTCTAGGTCAAGCATGTCATTCTACTAGCTTTACCAGCCAGAGGTTGACAGGGGCAAATGATACAATTCTGGCCAAACAAGATGTTTGCTGGTAGGGTGAGAAATGGCTTCTGCCAAAGTTTCATTGCTCTCCAAAGAGATGTACAACTTCCCTTTTTGGTCCTATGGACATGGCTACTTGAGGAGGTGACTTGAGCCCTTGTGGCCATCTAGCAAACACAAAGGGTAAAACTGAAGGAAAACACCCACACACAAGGAATTTTGGTCCTTAAGGATGTCATCAAGTGACCGAGTTAATCAATTTTGGTCTTCTCCAAGGTGAAGTACTTGTTCTAATTGTTAAAGAATTTGAATTGTGTTTCCTGTCACTTGTAGCTGAACTCACCATCAATGAGAAAATGTTATTATCCCCATTTTTTTGCTGAGGAACTGTGTCCAAGGCCTCCACAACTGAGCTATAGCAGATCTTGGATCTGAGCCCGACATAATTCCATGACTGTTTCTATCGCTCACAGTACTTATCACACAGTAGTACACTTGCTGGTCACTTCACTATCCCCTCTCCTAGATTGTAATTTCCTTATAGGTAAGTTTTATAATATCAAATCTGTGAGTTTTTTCAGTGCTGGGACTGTATATAGTCATGGTTTTTATATGAATAGACATGACATTAAGGCAAGCAAATAATGCACTTTAGAAACATTTTTTAAATCTTCTTTGGTAATGGATCTTCTGGTGATCTCTCAAAAATTTGTTTCACCCCCTTTTCCCTGCAGAGCAGGCATAAGGTTTATATGAGATTGACCAGGTCCTTAGCTCTAGAGGTCACAATTGGCTCAGGTCCATCAAGATAATTCCAACTTCGGCTCTTTTCCCTCTGGAACCAGGGAGGGTGCAGAAGAGAAGAAAAAGAAGGTTCCTGCTATGCCAGAAACCCTTAAAAAGAACCGAAGGAATTTTGCAGAATTAAAGATCAAGCATTTGAAGAAGAAGTTTACACAAAAGATGCTTCAAAGGACAAGGAGGAAGCTTATCTATGAAAAAGCTAAGCATTACCACAAGAGATACAGGCAGATGTACAGAACTGAGATTTGAATGGCAAGGGTGGCAAGGAAAGCTGGCAACTTCTATGTACCTGCAAAACCCAAATAGGCATTTGTCATCAGGATCAGAGGCATCAGTGGTGTGAACCCAAAGTTTCGAAAGGTGTTGCAGCTTCTTCACCTTTGCCAGATCTTCAATGGCACCTTTGTTAAGCTCAACAAGGCTTCAGTTAACATGTTAAGGAGTGTGGAATCGTATATAGCATGGGGATACCCAACCCTGAAGTCAGTGAATGAACAAAGCATGGTTATGACAAAATCAACAAGAAGTGAGTTGCCTGACAGATAACACGTTGATTGCCCAATCTCTTGGTAAATATGGCATCATCTGCATGCAGGAGCTGATTCATGAGATCTATACTGTTGGAAAACGTTTCAAAAAAGCAAACAACTTTTTATGGCCCTTTAAATTATCTTCACCACACGGAGGAATGAAGAAAAGGACCACCCATTTTGTGGAAGGTGGCAACAGGGAAGACCAGATCAATAGGCTTATTAGAAGGATGAACTAAGGTATCTACCATGATTATTTCTGTAATCTGGTCAGTTAATAAATGACTACTGTCAAATGGAAAAAAAAAGACAATTCCAATTTCCTTGGGGCATTTATAGTTTTAGAAATCATAATATGGTGAAGGATGATACAATGTGCAGCTTAACACTTTTAATTCTTGGTTTGGGGAAAAGTAGTATGCCTCATCCACAAGTGTAGAAGTAAGGAGGGAGCTCTGGAAACTGCTAGCAGCCATCTTCGTATCATGAGGGAAGCCAGCCTAAGGATGAGATAAAAGCACAAAGGAGGCAAAAGCTGGAAGAATTGAAGGGAAATGAGCCCTGATGATATTGTGAGCCTTTGGGTCAAACCAAATGTAAAGCCTGCCTGAAGTCTGAGCTTTCCAATCTTGTGAGTCAATACATTCTTTCATTATATTTGAGTTGGGCTTTCTATTGCGTGTAATATAAAGACTCCTTACTGATATAATCTTAATTACATTTTAAATTAAAACCTATTCCAAATAAAAGATCACATTGCAAATTGTGTAAATATAGACTCTAGTCTGCATTATCTAGCTATAATAATAGCATTTATTACTTGTGCTCCTTTTCGGTTACATTTTTGAAGTATTATAATGCTATATCTAATTTTGTATTGCTTGGCTATAAACCATTTAAGAATTTTAGGAAGTGAAGTGTGAATATTAACCTAAAAAGAGAAAAATGAAATTTTATCTCTGTACAATTAATTCCCCTTTGACTATCTGTTCAGTCAGGATTTGGGCATAAATACAAATCCTATATAACAAAGAGAAACAAGATCAGCATGTCATTGCAGTTAGGGCTGGGATTCTGAAATCATGACCCTCTGATCCATTGTAGAAACTTAAATCTAATAATCCTGGGAGCTCTGTTCCTTTTCTCAGAAATAAAATATTTGTGAGGAAATCTATTCTTTTACCTCTAACCATTTATATACATATATACACAAACAAATCTACACACATGCATGTAAAATTACGAGGTTTACTTTTCCTGAGGAAGGCAGAAATTTGAAGTTTTAAGATCTTGATATGGTCTTTGTTGAAGGAATTACTGAAACCTGACAAAAATTTCTAGTAAGATTTTTTTTTAAAGATTTTATTTATTCATTTGACACACAGAGAGAGAGAGATTACAAGTAGGCAGAGAGGCAGGCAGAGAGAGAGGAGGAAGCAGGCTCCCTGCCGAGCAGAGAGCCCGATGTGGGCCTCGATCCCAGGACCCTGGGATCATGACCTGAGCCAAAGGCAGAGGCTTTAACCCACTGAACCACCCAGACGCCCTCTAGTAAGTTTTTATAAAGAGTTCAAGAAGACTTAAATTCAGTTTATTTGGGGGATTTGCCTTTGGAAAAATTTAGAGATTTGTTGGGAGGTTATACGAATATTCTGTTCAAAAACTGAAATCCACATATAAAGCTTGCAGGCAAGGAATAGAAATTTAAAAGGGAAAAAAATCCATTCTTTGGTTGTTAGGTTGAGAGTGAGTTTAACAGTCATAAGACTGCTGTGGAAGTTAGCAGCACAATGCTGAGAAACAAATGGACTCTTCTCTTTGTTTTTATGAAAACTTGGCTCTCTTCTTAAGAGAGACTTATGACCTTTCAAAATCAAAATTTAACCATAGGCCACTAATATGGCTACTTGGTCTTGCTCACAAGTAGTAGTTAAATGACTTAATCGCACCTGTCTACTTTTGTCTGCCTGTATCTCTGATTCTTCCTCTTGACTTTGCTCTTGATAAAGAATTAATATTTGAGGAAGCCTTCAAAAGGAATGGCAGAGAAAAAGAAAGAGAGTGAGTGGCAGGTAATGAGACCAGAGAGGTAGCTTGGCCTTCTCATGAAGGAGTTTTATTTTATCTTTATCAAGACAGCTCTAAGGTACCCCTAAGGAACTTATACAAAAAAGACCCCCTTAGTGTGGTCAGGTTGAATTATTCCCTTAATGGAAGTTGGTGCAGTTCTTTATTATTATTATTATTATTATTATTATTATTATTATTTATTTGACAGAGAGAGAGATCACAAGTAGGCTGAGAGGCAGGCAAAGAGAGAGAGAGGAGAAAGCAGGCTCCCTGCTGAGCAGGGAGCCCGATTCGGGCCTTGATCCCAGGACCCTGGGATCATGACCTGAGCTGAAAGCAGAGGCTTTAACCCACTGAGCCACCCAGGTGCCCAGTTGGTGCAGTTCTAAAAGAGAGTCCTCCTTCTCCCAAACCCTCTCCTAGCTTCCTGTGGCCTGGCTGACTTTCCTTCTATTATTTAACCCCCACCACCAATCCTGGACATTCTATCTTCTTTCCTAGGCCAGGGATCTCCAAAAAATTTTAGTTATCTTTATCAGTTAGAAAAAATGTGAAAACAAACAATTTTCTCCTACACAGAATAAGCCCTGAGACTGACCTTCCAGGGCTAGTGTGATGGCTCCAGTGTCATAAGCTCTTTCTAGCTTTCTGCTCCCATATCCTTTCTGTGGCTTTTATCCTCAAAGCAACAAGATGGCTACCGGGGATCTAGCCATCAGTTCGGGGCCCAAGAAGGAATAAAAGGAAGGGCAAGATCAAAAGGACTGTAGTCTAGCTTTCTATTCTCTCTTGCAAGGAAACTTCCCAGAAGTTCCATCCAACAACTTCATCTAATTGTCCAGAGTGCAGTCACTTGACCATACATAGCTGCAAAGGAGGCTGGGGAATATAGTTCCTTAGCTGGACATGATACCACACCCACCAAACATGATAGAAGGAAAAGATGCTCTTCCTGCTAGTTTGCTTTTGATTTTTTTTTCCTAGTAAAAACAGCCACAGTTCCTCTCTAAAATAGTTGAAACAATGCATCGTCTCTTGCATATCTGTCCTTTACTAGTTTCCCAAAAGGTATTTCTTCATGTATCCTTGTATCACAGAGGAATTTAGTAAATAGTGTAAACAAAAACAAGTATTTTTACACAACAACACAACACCTTCCCACACACTGTGTCATTTGTGGTAAATTTGTCTCTTTCACACCTCCATAAATGTCTTCTGTGCCTTTCTTGTAAGTTTGTTGGCAAAAGCTTTTTAGTTTGTTGTCACATTGAACCTTAATGTCATTTTAGCCATTTTTATTCTGGAAATAAAAAATAAGCAATTATAATTGTTGAGTGGCATTTTGTAAAACACTGGATTGAGCATATGGTTACTTAAACCTTACTGGATAGTCTGGATGTTTAGTTTTTAGTTGTCTTGTTAGCCATGTTTTCATACTAATATTAGCTCTAAATTCAAGCTGCTTCCCTTAAGGAATTTTTGGCATGTCACCCCAGGCCTGGCTTCTATGTTGTTAGCATGACACATGTGTCTTAAACTATTCAGATAAGTACTGCCAGTGATTTAATATAAGTCATGTTTGTACTTTAATATTTCTAGTAGCCACATGAATAAATATAAAAAGAAACAAGTAAGATTAATCTTAATAATATGTATTGTTTAACCCAGTATATCTAAAACATTATAACTTCAATGCATAACTTAAAATTATTAATGAGATACTTTATACATTTTTGTACTAAATCTTTGACTTTCATAATATATTTTACACTTAAGATACATGTCAATTTAAACTACATTTTAAGTGCTCAATAGCCACGTGGGACAAATGGTTACTGTATGGTCAACACAGGCCTATAACCTGGGGGATATAAGCCTAGCTATATTCTGGAGATGGGGACATGGGTCTTGTGACTTCCTAAACTCAAGGTCAATTCCAAGGATACATTTCTCAGATAATCCCATTTAGGATTAATTTGTTTCTCTATTATAATGAAAGATGGTGTTGAAGGTATTTGGCTATTTGATCCAACTCCTTCCCCTGACCCCCCACCCCTAAATGTGTCTCAATGGTCATACAGTTTCATTGGTGGATATGAATCTCACTGACCTTAACTTCCTGGGATATGCAAATAAGACCTCCTATATTCAGCATACCTTCGATAAATACCTGTGTCCTTTCCTGAGTCCAAGATTACTTTGCTCTAGGTCTTATAATAACCATCGAAACTTGACCTTTAAGTAGCAGCTCATGCTGTGTGTCTTCTCTAACCCAGATTTCCCAATAAAGTCCACTGTCATAACTCCATGTCATAACACAGGAGGTTTCAGCCAAGAGTACCCATAACATCTTCAAACACGAGGACTTACACTGGTTCACCCAATGGGAAGAACAGAGACAAGGCATGTGTCAGGTATGGTTTAATCATGCTTTCAGGCACTGTCTTGAGTTGGGTTCCCAAGAAAGAGAATGTGACATAGGTGTTTGAGTCCATGTGGTTTATGGAGGAAGAACTCTCAGGAGAAAGGGAATGAGTAAATAAAGAGGCAGGGAAAGGAGCTAAGCGGAATCATCCTATCATCTGGATTAGCTTCTGCCTGGTTGCTCAGGGAGCTCTCTGAAGCATGAATTGTACCATGAAGCTAGTCTTACTGTGAGTTAAGAAGGTAGACTTTCATACCCCTGTGCTAGTCAGTCATTTGCTGTAGGTTATTTTAGGGATCGAAGGGTGCATAACTTTTGGGAGGGTGCTCTTTGGTATCTCATCCACAGAGAGCAATTCTCAGAAGAGAAGGGAAGCTGTTAGGTCTTTGCAACCAACAGTCCTAGCAGTGGCATGTGTCAATGTGGTAAAGTACAGGGATCAGAGCAGGGTACCCACAGCATCTATTAGCTGCATTTCTCTGTGCTTCTCTAGTTTATACTGTTCTCTGTGTATGGATTTTGTCTTCAGCATTTGTCTCACGGTTTCAGAATGGCTGCCAGCAACCCCTGGGGAAACCTACTTTTTAAACCATATTCCTGGGGTATCAGAGGATTAGAGTCTCTCTGGATCTTTCAAAACTCCCAGAAGCCCCTAAGAATTTTCTCCCATTGTTTATTGGCCAAAATCTGGTCATGTGGTCATTCCTGAAACTTTCATTAACAAGAAGAGTGGGATTACAGCCAGGTTCCTGCCTGATCTGAGGTCACTACCCACCCAAGGAGAAGTGGAATAGATAATGGTACACTAGCCTCCAGGTATACAACTCACTCTGAGAGAGAGCCTGAGAGATGAATTTTTGTCAAAATATAAGTAACTGTTAATGGTTTCTAAGAAAGTGGTCATTTCAGGAAGTTTTTTTCTCTTATGACACAAAAAGGGGAGGATTCAGCCCAAGAATATTTTCACAGAATTTGATGTCACATGGTACAAATGGGAGCCATTGCAACTGTATGTTTGTAACAAGTTAGTAAAAGAAATACATAAAGAGGAAATCTTATATAATGTAATATTATATATAATCATTGTAATAATTATATTATTGTATTAATGTATGTTAATATATTATTATAATATGTCATATATAATAATGTGTGTATGTATATATATGCAAGTCTTATAGTTGATGAACTGAAATTGTCAATGATTACCAGATGTCTATAATGTAAAACACTGTATAACTGTACACTTATATATTTAAGTAGATTTATTCCCATTTACTCTACAAAGTAAAACAGATTGCATCATGAATTAGATATCTTGGATATTGTTCCCAGATATCCTATTTATTAGTTGTGTGATCCTGGGGAACTGATTTAATTTCTCTGAATTTCACTTTCTTTATTTCCATAATAAAAGATCTGTATATATTTCTCCTACTTAGAGGTAATGTGACATAATGAACTAATGAGTGTAAGTTTTGTGAAGGATACACTCACATATTTTATGATCTCTTTACTACAGTGCTATCACAATAAGAAATTGACTTGGGGACATTCTGTTCTAGAGTATTTCTACAGCTCCAATTATGTTCCAAATCCAGGTACTGAGCCTGATGCTTTTAAATATAACACATTTAACTACTAAATATAGTACCTGTGTGTGCTAGGTTTAGCTTCCATTTAGCTTCCACCATATTTCCTGGAACATTTGCTGTCAGAATTCTGGGCTATCATGTAAGAAATGTGATCACCCTGAAGTCACCATGATGGTGAGGTCTTGGGGAGAAATTACAGGGGGAGGCCTTGAGACTGCATCAAGAGGGATGCCAGTGGGCGCCTGGGTGGCTCAGTGGGTTAAAGCCTCTGCCTTCGGCTCAGGTCATGATCTCAGCATCCTGGGATCGAGGCCCTCATCGGGCTCCCTGCTCGGTGGGGAGCCTGCTTCCTCCTCTCTCTCTCTCTGCCTGCCTCTCTGCCTACTTGTAATCTCTGTGTGTGTGTGTGTGTGTGTCAAATAAATAAATAAAATCTTTAAAAAAAAAGAGGGATGCCAGTGAACCCCGTCATTTGAGCCATCTCAGCTCTGGCACCAGATATGTAAGTGAAGAAGTCTTTAGAAAGTTCTAGCCCCATCCGTTCAAGTCAACCCTAGCCCTTTGAGCCTTCCCACCCAACGTTCCAGACAATGCAGCACTGACAGGCTATACTGGCTGTGTGCTGTTTGAATTCCCAACCAGACAATTCAAAGGCAAAATAACATAGTCATTGATACACCATTACATTTTTGAGTGGTGTGTTAGGCAGTAATAAATAATCAGAACAGTTTTTCAGTTGGTTTCCACAACCCCTCCATAATCCCATTTTTTATAGACGGAAACTAAGAGAGAACTTGAGTAACTTTTAGTTCTACTGTTGATAGTGGCACAGATCTAGGACTTCAACTTAAGTTAGGCCAAACCTTTGTTCTTCTAACCACCACTAAGCTGACCTCTGAGGGAGGGCACATGTGTGGCAAGCTTGCTGGGTGCACAGAGTGAAGGGTCAGAGGAGAAACACGTATTCCTCCTTCAGTGCTTATTGGTTTCCAGGCTGTCAGCAAGACGATCATTTGGGGAGTTGAATCCCTCACCTTTGTTATTATCTGCCTCAGACATCTTAATTAAATGCTCTGGAAGCCTATACCATACAATCAAAACTCTAAGCACTTTTCTTTCCTTGGGAAAAAAAAATGTAAACTAAAATTCCTGTCTGCTCTTCAAATTCCAGCTATTGATTTCTGCTCTTGATTTGAACCTACTTTCTCTCTGAGACTCCAAGTCCCCCAACAAGAAAAGAACAAATGAAAGGGAGTGGGTGCCACCTGTGTGAAAGAGGGAGGGTGAGATGAGAAAGCCCTGATAACGGCCTGGGTTGATGGTTCAATAGGAGAGGGGTTAAGGGACCTTAAGTTAAAACTTGTTTGAACTTGAAAAATTCTTTCTTGAAACCCCAGTAGAGGGTCTTTATACTCTCACAGTGCACTTTGCTCTACACAGCCTCCCACAATAAAAATAAAAACAGTTACGAGAGTGAGAACAAGAAAGCAAAGGGAGGGTGTATGAAATAGGGCACATTTCATCCACTAATGTTTTCAATGGAAAAAGAATTTAGTCCCTCAATTTTACTAGATAGAGAGACTAAGGCCCAGAGGGCCCATGTGGTGTTGCTGAGGTGGCAGGTGGCCAATGGAAGCAGTGCCTGAAGAATTCTCCATTCTGCACTCTTGCTCCCTGAGACTTGCCCAGTTTTACTTTTATATTATTCCTATTTATTTTTATTCAATGTGATTGTTATGACTGATGTTTACTTGGCATACAGTTGGGCCACCTTGGTTCTGTGGGGCCATATGATTGAGCAGCTATGATTGACCTTCTAAATCATCTATGGAAGGCTCCAGTTAGTTGCTTTGCATATGTTATTTTATTTAACCCTCACAATTCCCTGAGGTCAGTTTCCATATCTCTATATTTACATGAAGAATTGACTTTTAAAGAGGTTAGTTACCCTGGAAATGGTAAAGCTCTGGGTTGAATGCCTATTCAGCTTCTCCCAAAGTCTGTATTAATTCCACTGTGCCAGTGTTTCCTGTCATATATACAAGATGCTTTTAGATAGTTCTAGGATGGACATGGTGTTTTGCAGTATTTATGTGTTGATTTTAGTGTGCATTAGAAAAGTAACACAGCAGACACATAAAGCTCAAATATTCATGGATGTTTTCTCTTGTAATGGTGTTAAGATATTTGTGTACACTTAAAGAGTGTGAAGTTAAAATATTTACAGACTAATCACATAGATAATCTAAAATATGTTAGGCAAAAATATGAAGTGGTATGCAATGAAGTTGAAGTTTGAGAAACTGTACTGTACTAGGCTGTCATGATATCATTGATTGGTTATTAGCTATTGAAGGATTTCCAAAGAATTCATTCATATTTACTGATACTTAACACCAGGAGTGTTAAGGAGTGGTTTTAAAGTCTATCAGTTAGGGGCACTTGGGTGGCTCAATCGTTAAGCACCTACCTTTGGATCAGGTCATGATCCCAGGGTCCTGGGATCAAGACCTGCATTGGGCTCCCTGCTCAGTGAGGAGTCTGTTTCTCCCTCTCCCTCTGCCTGCTGCTCTCCTTACTTGTGCTCACTCTCTGTCAAATAAATAAATAAAATCTTAAAAAATAAATGAAGTCTATCAATTAAGTTTAGAGTATGCTCTTAAAGAAAATGTATGGCTCCTTTAAAACTTACCTGTTTATTTAGTAGAAATGTACATCTCATGTATTCACAAAAGCATTGTTCTCAGATGAGAGCATGATTCATCCATTCATCCATCCAATGGTATTTATAGGCACCTGAAATGTAGTAGGAATAGTATAATTAATAAACATACCCTATGCTATAGGAACTCACGCCTACTAGAGGAGACAATCATGTAAATGTTTATTCATAACATATTTATTTGTGGGCAAAGTGCTATGGGATCACCTAAGGAGTGAATAACTCTCTAACTCTCAAGGAGTGGGACCTCCCGGAAAATATCACACTGCAGAGAATTCTATTATCGATCATAAATTGCCACTAAATTCTGTCGAGATGCGGGCCAGGTGAAAACCTGCAACCCACATCTGATACATCTTGGGAATCTCGTTTGGGATAAAGACAGAACATGGTACTTCCCAAGGTGAAAGATTTAGCATAATTGTCACCTGGAGCTTATCCCATTTTAACACCATCTTTCTTCACTAGATAAAATTATTTTTGGTATATTCTGAAGTAAAAGGATTCATAACAACAAAGGTTTGAAAAGAAACACAGAGTAATAGATTAATACTTTTTAAATATATTAATGTATTTTTTGAACAAAAAAGAGAATGTATACCATCATACTATCCACTGCAATAATGAATAACAACATGCCACTTCATTTTTGAGGCTTAATTTCTGAAAATTTGTCCATGACTTCATCAGAATTAATCTTCTTCATACATGCCTGGAGAAATGAGTGTCCTGATAGTTTTCAGTCTATTTTATTCACTGTTGATTAGAGCACACACTTTATTAATTTTAATATCTGAGAATTGCTTTCACATTAAGCAATATATATGCAAATAATTATGAGACACCGTAAATGTAGGGATAAATTTTGCAGGAATTATAAAAATTCCATTTTATAAGAAATCTCCCAAAATACAACTAACCATATATTTGTTTCTTTAAGATAGTGTGACTGATTCTAGGGACTTTAAACAAGTGTTCCTGCAGTTGAAGAATTATAAACAGAAATTAAAACACCACACAGTGACAGAACTGGTCACTTAAATTGTGTTTCTTGTCTTTGCAATCACTAGGCCATCATTATTTATTTCCAAGTTGCTGTTTAAATACAGGAACATGTAGTCCAGCAGAGGTTGGACACAGGAACTTAGCCCAAAACCAGCTCAAAGGATTTCAAACTGTTACTTCTTCTCAAAGTGAATTCCTATGCAGCTGGGTCTAGGTGTTCTGGTTCAGGCTGTCTAACAGAGGTCTCCCTGAGTTTCACGTAGAAATAATAAAATATGCTCATTTTTCTGCTTACACATGTATTTTAAAAATTTAGTTCCAACCACAGCAATTGTTTAGAACTTAACAACGTATTTTTTCAGAGAACAACACCTCTACATACCTGACATTATTCAGATTTGCTAGTGCATGTACATTTGCTACTGCTAATGCATGAATATAAAGTAAGCTGACTTTTACTCAATTTTAATATTGTTTTAGTATGGTCTACAGGCACTACATCTGTTTTATTGACCACAATGGGGCCCAGCTCCTCCCTGACCTACCCACGGTATGTCACTGCTTTTGTGCAAGCTTTGTTAGCTGGTAGAGTGATAGCACATCTGATCAGGCCCCGGGAATTGGCCCTGGGAATCTTGCCCGAAAGAACAACCATGTCGTTAGTAATTGTAACAGGATGCCTCTAATCCTTGGTATGAGACTCCCAGTTTACTGGGAGATAGCAGAGGCATTCCAGGTAAGGAATTCTGCCCATACATCCTGCCCACTGAGATTCTCCCTCCCTTGTGTCTGGAACCACCCACATCACCCTCTCAGCACAGGGGAGTTTGACCCCCCTGAGTTCCTCTCATCATTACCACACCAAGCAATAAGGGGACATCTGTAGTCAGACGCCTGGCAACATCAGTCAAGGCCTTCGATTCTTACAATCATGTCTCCCCATCTACAAAAGTGCAGATGTTGGACTGATTTCAGAGACACACACTCAGGTGGCCAGGCAGGCAGCAATGTGAATAAGGAAGGCAGGGTACCCTCTGTGAAAACCAGAGTACCCACATTCTGTCCAAAGGGGCTAGCGCCTTCTTCGCTCTTGCAAATTGCCATCACGCACAGCTATGGTGTTGCCAGATATTTAAAGTTTCTCCAAAAGATTAGGTATCTTGTTTTTCTATGTTAAATCACACACACACACACACACACACACACACACACACACACACACGTGTGTGTGTGTATATATATATATATATATATATATTTTTTTTTAAGATTTTATTTACTTATTTGAGTGAGAGCAAGAGAGAGATAGAGCATGAGAGCAGGGGGGAGATGAGGGTCAGAGAGAGACGGAGAAGCAAGTCCTGCTCGATCCCAGGACCCCAGGATCATGACTTGAGCCGAAGACAGATGCTTAACCAATGGAGCGACCTAGGTGCCACCTAAATTACATATTTTTAAATGTTGTAAATTAATTAAAACATTTAAAACATGAATGAGCCAAACAACAGTTATCTGCAGGCCAGTTTATGGTCTCCAAACTTGGGACTCTTTCATGATCCTACCTTGTTGAAAAAGAAGAGGATGGGCGCCTGGGTGGCTCAGTGGGTTAAAGCCTCTGCTTTCGGCTCAGGTCATGATCTCAGGGTCCTGGGATGGAGGCCCGCATCGGGCTCTCTGCTCGGCAGGGAGCCTGCTTCCTCCCCTCTCTCTGCCTGCCTCTCTGCCTACTTGTGATTTCTCTCTGTGTGTCAAATAAATAAATAAAATTTTTAAAAAAAAAAAAAAAAAAAAGAAAAAGAAGAGGTTTGGTGGTCTTTTTTGGATAGGGCATCCAAAAAATGGTTTCTGGTCTGATGTCAAGCTCACAGCTGGGACTTTCATAAATCAATGACTACATTGTTGGTTTGGTCCAAATCTATTTAATCCATCCAGATCTCATCCACCAGGCTGGGAGAAAAGGGGATTACATTTATCAATGGTCTCCATTCTACATCATGGCTCTGACGTCTATTGGGGATCAAGTTGACTTTTTCTATTAAGATATAAATACAAATCAAAATGGAAATGAAGCAAATAGAAACTCCCAAACTAGACAGGCAAAATGAAGGTAGGAAATATTTTCATGCTAAGAAGTCTCTTTATTTTTGTGATGAAAGGTGAGGTCATACCCTTTTCAAAAGGGTAAATTAAGTAAGATCTGCCTTTACAGTTTGCTTTTTATGTATTCTTTGTGTGTGTATGCACACACCAACAATTCCAGCTTAATTCATTTGAACACTCCGTTATTAGGGACACTTCTTTTTTCCTTGCCATTTACTGCTGTTCAATGCCTGTTTCAGTTCTTCTTCTTCTCTTATTGCTTTGGTATTTTTCTAAAATGCACAAAATATTATTTTAAAGCATTCTACAAAGGACTCTTAAAGATTAACAAGAGATGAAAGTCATTGAAATTAAGAAGGAAGAAAGGGAAGCAGGGGACCAGGAGAAAGCAAAGACAGGGGAAATAGAGCCTGAACAGAATTATTACTCATTGTAGTCATTAATCAAAACTATTGCTCTGTATTATCATGTTGGGTCCTGGTGGGCTTACCTCTGCGACAGAAACCTGTGCTCTCATTCTTTTGTTCAACGTTTCCATTGTAACAGGAGAGGGCACTTATTCAAATAGAATATCATTTCCAGAGAAATTATAAAAACATATTGAAAGTTAATGTGTGAGAATTCTCTTATCCCCAATTTTCCATGCCATAAAAGACATTTTCATTTGCATTGTTTGTTGTGAACAATTAAAGTAGAGGAGAGAGCATACTCAATTACAAATTAAACCTTTTCAGAGGAGGATTAAAAATGATCTTATAAACAGGCTTTTTAGTGTGAGAACATAAGCTTTAACTTAGAATTGAAAAATCAATGCCACGTAGAAACAGAAGCAAGAACATTTAATTAATCTACAGTTTATCCTTTCATATTGCGATAAACAAAAGGAAACTAATTTTCTTAGGACCTTTCTGTTGAATTTTTAGGAACAATTACATTAACTGAGAGGCTAATTATTACTGCGAAGGCATGCGTGTGGCAGCTTTGCAATCACAGGAACAATACTGAAATGAAAGTCCCCATGCTTGAAATTTAATCTCTCACACTGCTGTGAGCTAATACCAGAGTACCTGAATTTCAACCATTTGCAAAGTACTTCTTGCATTTGTCTGTACTTGCCTGTTTTTATTTAACTCCTGGGAGAAAAAAGAAAAAAAAAAAGCTTACATCAGTCATTTGAAATAATTATTCTAAAATATTGCCTCATTGATGAAAGGAACAAAGCATTCCTGGCAGGGACCAAGGAGTGATTTATATATAACACTTTCAATGAATACTTCACTTTTTACTTTGCATACATAGACACAAGCCAAGAGAAACCAGAAATGTAATTTCAGAATCTGTATGAGCATTTCAGGGCTGAATGTCCAACAAGAATTTAGGAGAGAGAGAAAAAAAAATCATCATTAAAGACAACCAAGAATAATCATCCTTGTAACTTAATCTTTGCTCACGTCTTTAATTATTGAAATAGGTGTCCTTTTAGGGTGGTATTAGTTATATGGGGTCTTGGGAGGTTTCCAGTTTTAGATCTTGCTTAAAATCCAGAAACTTGGGCCCTGGCCCGAATCAATGAATCAGAATATCTAATTTACGGGTCTGGAATAAGATGTAGGAAAATGAATTTTAGACAAGCATGCCCAGGGGATTCTGATGCAGATCACATTTTGGGAAACCCTACACTACAGCTGCAACAAATTACCCATGTTTATCAGACATTTTGCTAGCAGCTAACTGCTTTTTAAACTCAGTATAGAAAGAGAACAAATACAGAGCTACTCTGGCAAGGGCATACGGTCATTCTAGAGACCTGTGGCTTTGACCTGCCCTCCAACCTGAAAAGGTTACCCAGAGAGGGTCCCCATGGACCGTTGACAACCAGTACAGCTCTTTCCTCAAAGCCCAATTCAACAAAAGCTCTTCTATTTCCTTCCTGGAAAGAACTGCAAAGTTGACATGAACATTCTTGTGAGAATTTCGCTAATGTTTTCGGGGATTTGTGTGTAATCAAGACTAATATGTACCAGGCAGCCCCCTCTACAGTCTAACCAGCGGTTCAAGGTCATCCTCCGTTCTGATTGGTTATTATGCAAGCCATCAACATTGTTAAATATTTTATATCCCCAGTGTTTTTTGTTTTAGTGAATTTGTGGGGCAGGCAGCAATATCTGGCTGCTTAACAACTGTTCCCAGCCCCATTTTGCTTTCCTGCTTTCTACTATAAAGGTTAAAAAGTCGATGTTGCCTTTCCTAGCTTCCCCTCCAGCCACGAGTCACCCTGTTGCATAGTTTTGAAGAAGGAGATGGAAGGGCAGTCTTCTGGAGTCCTTCTAAGAAGGATTTTTCCTTTGTGATGAAAGCAGAAGAGTATCTAAAGAGAACTTTCTTGCCCTCCTGGCTGCTCTCTGGGTTCTGCCTTTGGAAGCAGTCCCATGAGGAGGAAGTGGCAGGGACCACCTAACCACCCAGGGCAGAGTCCAAGAGGATGTCAGACCCCAGTCCTCCACACCGTCATGGCAGAGCTAGAAGGGGCTGCCTCCCAGCATCTTATTCAATGAAAATTACTGTGCTTAAATTATGGTTGTTTACCCTTTTTGTTTCTTTTACCTGAGAGAATTCTCACTGTTGTTGTCTACAACAAACCTCTTTCTTCTTCTTCTCCAGGTCGTCTTTTCTTAGTGGAATATTTTCTTAGGTACTTTTAGTAATACTCCAGAATTTCCAACAGGGAGACCAATGGTCTAATTTGTACACACACATACATACTTCAGATTCAAGATGAGAATGCTCACAGTTACATTCCATAACCTGTCCAAGAACTCAAAGCTATCTTCATACTCATGATTTTAATTGATTGATCACTACCTTGTCTCACTTTAGAATGTGTTTAGAAAAACACGCAAGTATTCACAAGTTATAGGCACATTAAACTAAAGAATTAGGACAGAAACCAAAAGGGCACAAAAGTGAGGACCTAAAATAAAGCCTGGAGGGGGAAGATAGAAAAATGCATAACCTCAGGTCCCCTGTAGTGGGGCCATACATTTGTTTTTAAACCAAATAATAGTTATTCAAAGCCAACCAATTGTTCAGAACAATTGTAACTATTCCTGACCCTAATGTCAGGAAGGATATTTTTTTCTGGGGATCCTTATAAATAAAGCATTGTGTAATATAATCAGGTTCTGTGGTGTGGAATCTCTCAGCATTCACCTATGGCATCGCACCAGGCTCTGTGGTCCTTCATGAAGCTCATCAGTACAACCCAAAATGAAGCAGAGAACAAATCATCTGCCTAAATATACCACCTAAAAAGGATTGATGGAACACACCAGGATAACCCTTCCTTAGTCTGAATAAAGGGAATCAAATTCTTTAAAAAGAATATTGTGATTTTAGTGTAGGTGTTGAAAGTCTACTAGTTTTGCTGCCTATTAGCTGAGTGGCCATGGACAAGTGACACAATCTTTTACTTGGGATGGTAACAATAATTCTTAGTTTATAGATTTTTTTGAGAAATGCTTGTGCCACAGTGCCTGGCAATAGTCAGTACTATGTCAATGTTAGTTATTGTCCTATTGAGAGCTTTGAACTAAACCATGTAAAATGCTCTACACCCAATTCCAATGTGGACAGCAGGGTTTTCCCACATGAAGCAGTTCTTGGACACCAGTGGGGTGTGGCACAAATCAACTCAATGCTGACACTGTCTACCTGGAGACAATGTCAGATCCTACAGGTTCAGGATGTAGTCCTAGAAGACTGACCCCTCCCCCCACCATTACCAATAAGAACAACTTGGGATGCCAAGTCCAGGTTATTCCCTTTGCTCTGACTGACCATCAGCTATAGATGGAAGTTCCCATGACCCTTCCTTGGGTTCAGTTAATTTGCTAGAGCAGCTCACAAAACTCAAAGAAGTATTTTAATTACTAGAATACCAGTTCATTTTAAAAGGACAGAACTCAGGAACAGACAGATGTTGTAAGACATCTAAAGACCTCACCCTAAAAGTTCAGAATATAGCTTCTCTGCATTCTGTTGTTAAAGCAAGCACAGAGGCCCATGTAGATGCAAAGGGAAAGGGATCAGACTCCACATGCTTGCCAGCATAGCCAGTTTTCAGGCTTTGTAAGTCAAGTGAAAAGTGAATCACCTGTGTTAGAATCTGATAATAAAATATTATGGTGGAACCTATGGCAAAAATGCCTATAAATGATAAAAAAAATGCCTACAAACAGAAGAAACCATGAGAAAGACAGAAACTTGGACTTACGCTATGTAATAAAGGAAAGTGCAGAGTTTTGGAAGAACACACTGGTCTCATGTTTGTCTTCTACTTGGTAAAAGTCCTTTAGTGAAGGATCCTAGACTAAATTTGTCCTTCACACTATCCAGTGAGCATATTGTTGTGTTTGTTCTTGTTTTCTTTGTTTGTACATTTTTTTGGTGAATTTGAATGTGTTTGGGTACTCATGCTATTCTTAGGAACAGTCCTCACTACTCCTTACTGTCATACACTGATCTGTTCCAATTATGGATATTACTCATTTAGTGCCTGCAACTTGAGGTCTTATTCGCTCTATAGACTTCTCTGGTTGTTAACACCTTTTTGGTTCAGAAACTAGCCTCTAACATGAAGGGAAATGATTACATAAAAAAATGTATTGCCCAGCCTGAACTATTGAGAGTATGTCCCAGGACTGGGGCCCAAAGGGGCTAGGGGAAGAGTGGAATAATGCCTGCATCCCTTAGCCTGGGGAGCAGGGGGCTTGTCCTCTGCTCACCCTCTGATTACTTTGCTGGCTGTCTCATAGTTTGACCAGTAAGGTTTCAATCCAGTCTTGACTAGATTGATCCTTATTTTCAAACTGCTTACTCTGGTGTCTTATGTCATCTACTGTAACCACCACTGTGCCAATGGCCACCTCAAAAATTATGGAAAAGGCACCATTTTGAAAGGATGTGCTCTAAAAGGCAAACTGCTTTCTGCATTGTTACTTTTACCTGGGCTGGGGTCATTTTTGCCCAGGGTCTGAGCTACCTCTTACAGCAGACTGCTCAATAACTAATATTTGTAGGGAGGACAACTCTTAGACAGGTCATTACAATGTCATGAGATCACATCAACCACATCAGATCAAGTTTGCCCTTGTTTTGCAAGAGCAAATTCAGAGTGCGCTGAATAAATGATTCTATTTTGTTATATACATTTGCACTTTCTAGAAGATATAAATTTTTCCCACTTTGGACATGCATATTCTCTATATGTTTCTTCATATTCATTTCTCCTCATTATTAGCACTTTAAAAACGTTCAGGTTAAACAACAAGAAGGAATGTTTCACAGGTCCCAGAGTAAACATATTGCTGAGTTTAATTCAGGAAATTCTGGAGTTGACTACAAATCATGCTTGGCTCTCTAGTTAAAAGATCACCCTTACTCTAAGCCCCCTGTCCAAACATGACGCAATTTGAAACCCTCTGAGTTTTTCATTTTCCTATACATATTGCCTTTTGGTCCTGTGTCAAGGAATTATTCTCATTAGAACAATAACAACAAAAACCCTTTGTTCTTTCATTGGTCTCTTGGGTGGTTTTAGTGGTATTGAACTCAGACATACATTTGCCGTTTCTTAAAACCATGAATTCCACATCTCAATGGGATCATTACAGCCCTCCAGCATGAGATAAATCAAATTGTATGGCATTTGTTTGAGAGATTTCTAAAGAACAAAAGGAGTGTATGTGTTTGGAGGAAGGATGGGGGTGGATGGAATCTATTCATATCTCCAAGATCATGGAAAACTCCCTCTCCTTAAAATAGCTACCCTTTGTGGCAGGTACTGCTTGTTGCCTACCCCAAATCCATTTCCCTTCTTCCTTCCAAGCAAGATCCCTGATTCTGTGGAGAGCTGCAATGTATATAGTTAAAGAGACCCATCTCTCAGACTTCCTTTGTGTTATGGAGATATTCTATGTCTTGATTGTGACCACAGTTATATAAATGTGTAATAAAATGTCAGCAGAGTTCATGAAAAGAGTTGGTGAACTCTTAATGGGGTTGGTAGTTTAGTCAAATGTAATCTGTCAGTATAAGTTTCTTAATTTTGATAATGTGCTATAGGTATGGAAGATGTTGCCATTGAAGGAAGCTGTGTAATGGCTAACTGGGACCTCTCAGTATTTGTGCAACTTCTTGTGATTCCATAATTATTTCCAAACAAAAACTTCAAACATATTGATGTAGACTTTTTTTCTTAGATTTTATTTATTTATTTGACACACAGAGAGAGATTACAAGCAGGCAGAGAGAAAGGAAGAAGCAGGCTCCCTGCTGAGCAGAGAGCCCGATGCAGGCCTCGATCCCAGGACCCTGAGACCATGACCTGAGGCAGAGGCATTAACCCACTGAGCCACCCAGGCACCCTGATGTAGACTTCTTTACAAATAAGGATGACCCTGTGACCCAACTTTGACCAATGAGAAAAAGCAGAATTACACAGATAGTGGTCCTGTGTAGGCTACTTTATCATATTTAAAGGGGGCAGACTACTGCTTATGTTTTCACCTTTGTTTTTTTATCCTTCTTCCCTCATGGAACACACACATGGGACCCAATATATAAGGCATGAAGTAGAAAGTTTGCATATACAGGTGAAGTAGAAAATTAGAAGGAACTTGACTCTTGACTCTACTATCCCATGACAGCCTACTTTGGGGTTTTGTATCATGTGAGAAAAATAAACCCCTTGTCTTTAAGACTGTGTAGAAGGGTTTATGTTTTTTGATGTTGCATGTAATCCTAAATAATACCTTCTTATTTGTTCCAAATGTAACAGGGGTCACCAAAAGTCTGGATGCCAATGGACTTTTATTTCATCATCCTGATTTCAAATGCCCTAGACAACAGTTTAGGAGTCCTGTGCTCTTATAACAATTTATTCATAAGCTATTGATATGCCTTTGGACAAGAAGCCCATTTTCTCTAAGATGAGAGAGCTGGACTTAGGAATACCAAAAGCTCTTGTTTGTATACTTAAAGAAAAACCTTAAACCAGGACATGAGTAATGATGGAATCTAGAGACATGTTAAATCAGTACCTAGTAATCACAGAATATTGGTAGAGTAAATAATGGGAGAAATAAATGGTTGTTGGAAGGAAAGAGGCAGATTAAATCACATTCCACAATTACTTACACTCCTTTCTTTTGTGAGAGAATAATCACTCCTGCCTATTCTTAGATATCTTTTTGGGCTTCCTGGAAGAAGAGTAAACATGTCTCACTGACTTTGGGCTTGGCCATATGACATACTTTGGCCAGTGCAATATGAGAGGATGTGATTTATCTCATGTTCACACAAACTTTCAGAAGCATCATAAATTTTCTTCAGAGTTCTTTTTCTTCTGTGCTATGTCCACAGCCATGGCTCACATAGAGGCGTCTCTCCCCTTCTAGGGCACTGAATGGAAACACACACACACAGAGGTAGCTGCAAAAGTACAAAATCTGTAATCTAAGGAGAAGCTTGTGATTAGAAGCTGAGAAATAGAGTCAGGCATTGAAGAATGAGAACTTGGGCTTGGTTGGCAAATTCTCTAAATTCCATCAAACATTTTCTTTTTTATTGTATAACATAATGGTTATAAGCTGGGGTTTTGAAGCCAGTTGCATGCATTCTAATCCCAGCTTTCCCATTTGCAAATTGTGTGTCCTTGGCCAAGTTACATAATATCTTCCCTAGAATAGGGTGATAAATAGGATTTAACTCTTTGGTTGGTATACAAGGAGGATTAAATGTACTAAAACATAGCACTTCAAACAGTGTTCTGTCTATACTGTGTACTCAATTGTTAGCTACTAATCTTATAAGTGGGTTTCTTCCCTCCATTGTGCCACTTTACTCTGCTTTTGGCTAAGACGACAAGACAACTACCAGATCTGTGAACATGAGCACTGACCAATGGATAAAGGTCCAGAAGGAATTAGGGCAAGACAAACAAAAGTCAAAAAAAATAAGTCCATTGCAAAATGCTTTATCTATCTATCTATCTATTGATCGATGGATCATCTATCTATTCCTCCTTCCTATTTCTCTTTGGATTAGTCTCTAAGGAAAAAATGCATTTACCAAAAACAAAGGAAGACTTTAAATTGGTTTTGATTTTTTAGCCAATTTGCTATTTTGTTTAATTAGAAAATTTGAAGCCTACACAAAACTGGAGAGAAATGGACAGAACTCCCATGTATCTTGCTCCTAAGTATAATATTCATCCACAAAGATCACTCTTGTCTCTTCTATTCTCTCTCTCTCCTCCTACCCCACTAGATTAGGAGGAAAATCCCAGATGTCATAGCTTTCAGTTGAATAACTTTGAAAAATCATTTACAATTATCTTTGTCTAATAAAAGATTGCATGTTTGGACACTTAGAGTATTCTCACTATGAGTTACATAGCATCAGAAAATTAGAATGTAATAATTAACTAGTGGGTGACATATCAGCTTGTTAAAATATTAAGTGTAGGCTGTGATCATGGTCTGGAGACAAGAGACAGCCACACGCTTCCCACATAGCTTCAGGGCACTTCTTTCTGGAGTGTGCTGGCTTGAGAAAGATTTGAAGAGTGGCACTTTATAAAGCCTTCAGAAAAAATCAATGCAAAATATCAATTCACTTTACTTCAATATATATTTAAAGACTACTGAGTAGGCAATATGGTTTCATATTTAGGAAAATAGGTGAATTCAAGGTGGAGCCTGTCTTTAGTGAGGGTTAGACACATATATAGCTAATTATAACCCAAGGCAGTTTGAAGACTTTCAGTATAAAATTCCAAACCAAAGTCTGTATCATCACAGAGGGAGTGTGAATCATTTGAATTTGGGAAGAAGTAAGGAGAGACAGTTTCATAGAGGAAGCAACTTTTAAATTTAGCTTTAAAAAAAATGAGTAGCGTTTTGACAGGTGGACTTGGACGTGGGTGGGTAAAAGCCAGAAAAAAAAAGAGAGAGAGAGAGAGAGAGAAAGCAAGCAAGAAATTTTAAAAGGTGTGAAATATACACATCTTAACCCAGAAACCAGTGATGTTTTGGGTCCCAATTCTGGAACCTTCTTTCCAGTGTTATGTAAGCCCAAGCAGCGTCCCAGAAACTTGTTTTTTAATAGATGCCATTTGCTGCCATAATGCATTTTCTGCATACTGATGAAATTTAATAGTCAAGTCAAATAATGTAACATTTACATTCATTTTAAATACTCCCATAAAACTGGAGTCAGGCAAATTATAACCCTTGGGCCAAATCTGACCCACTGCCTGTTTTTGTAAATAAAGTTGAATTGGAACATAGCCACACCCATTTGTTTAGTGTTGTCTATAATGTATCCTGCTACAGTGGCAGACTTGGGTACTTACAAGAGGCCATCTGACCTGCAAGCCCTAACAGATTTTCTCAGAGTCAGGACTAGGGTGGGATGAGTGAGGTATCCATAGAGGACATTCATGCTCAGGGGTGCCTGCATGACCCTGAGAGAGCTTCTTTAAATTTTGCATCTTAGATGTCTCCCTTGCCTTTCCCTAATCTTGGCTCTGTATTTACCCCCTGGCTCTCTATGGAAAAGTTCTTCTAAACCCTGCTATAAAATAAAAAGGTTTGTAGCAGATTATATCATAAATTATTTAGCAGTGTTCCTGGGACGAGATGAAGTCTGTTCATTCTCCAATGGACAAGAAGAGTCGGAAGTGATGGATTTAACATTCATTAACTATTATTCATTATTATTCATTATTTACGGCAACACGTCACTGGAAGTTACCAGAATATGCCACCAGAAATTAGGCCACTTTGGCATAAGAGTATTTTGAGCTACAGGCAATTAAGAGCCAACAGACACAGGAAAAGCTCTTTACCTCCCACTAACTGCCTAAAAATAAAGTATAAATTTCCCCTTTATGAGGAAATTTACATTTCTAAAGGAAATTTCCATTTGTAGAGATGTGTCTGTACCAGGAAGAGAGACAACTTTTATCACCTTAGAGACCCTAATCTGCATAGCAAGACAACCCTTATTTATCATACATTTCTTCCCCTCATCTTCCAGGAATTTACCTCCCCTGGCCAGAAGCCCTTTGTTTAGCCTAAGATGGTATTTAAGCCTTAGTCTTCTGGCTGCCTCCTGGAGCCACATTTTCTTTGGTGAAGTCTGGGGCATATGTACATAATTACAACTGGTTTTTTCTCTTTCTAATCTGTCTTTTATTAGTTTGATTTGCTGACCCCAGTCATTGAACCTAGGAAGGTAGAGATGAAGGGGTTCAATACAAGTCTCCCAGACTGTGCCACTTTGGCATGTGGAATATTTTGAAATAAAGGCAACTGAGACCCCATGAACTCAAGAGGAACTTTGCCTCTAGTCTTAACTACCTAGAAAAATCTAAATGGAGGAGTGTTCCCAGAATTAGAGTTATTAGCAGAGATCAATTTTACTTGAGTGACCCAACTGCATGACAGGGCAAATATCTAATTACCAAACATCTGCTCTTCTTATTGCCCTGTGAATTGCCCTCCTCCCATTTGAAACCCCAGGCCCCTATTCCATTTCTTAGTTCAGGATGGCATATATACTTCATTTTACTTTTCTGTCTTTGAATCTCCTGCATGGAGCTCCCATGCATACAAAACTAAATTTGACTTTCTCCTCTTAACTTATCTCATGTCAATTTAATTCTTAGACCAACCAGCCAAAGAATCTTGAAGGGTAGAGGAAAATTATTCCTCCCCAGCAGAGAAAAAGATTTTTCTTCCCCTACATCACCAAATAAAAACTCACTCCACCATTTCTTCAAAGTATGCTGGGGCCAGGACTGTTGATTCTATCATGTTTGATTCAATCAAATAAGATTCCTTGTTGGTCTTTTCCCTTTCTTATTTATCTCATATATGATTTTCTTTTCCAGATATTTTCCTAAGTTGCTTGTGTTATTTTAAACTTCAGGTTATATATACTGCTTCATATTTTATGCATTTTTAATCAGTGTATGCATTGAGTTTACTAAAATTACTCTCATAAAATGAAAATAATAAAAATTTGTGGTTTTTTAAAAAATAAATTTATAGAACCAAGCAATGGAAGATTGGTCAAAATCAGTGAAGACCAAAATGGAATAAGAATGGTTCTTACCCCTTTATCCTTGGCTGATTTTTCATCTACTCTTGCAGGCTGCTCTACAGAGCACTCTGAATATGCTCCACTTTCCAGAGCTTCCAATGGAGCATTTTCCCCATGTGAACCCTCTTGTCACATCAGTGAAGACATTCCTTTCAGAAAAAAATTGCTTTGGAATAATTTTTCATGTGATTTTTTTTTACCCATCTTCTCATAGCTCTTAACCATGTAAAAGATTTCAAGTTATACAGTTTGAAAGTCTCACATCACTAGTGGTACAAACAATGGACAGAACCAGGGACCCAGATATAATGAGAACATGTTGTGAGACTTTTAAATTTCTTTCTATAAGAATATACAGCTACTTAGGTAAGAAATGAATATTGTTGTTGTGTTTTGAAAGCTCATGGGTAGATATAAAATATTATGTAATAAAGTTCATTGAATCAACATTAGATTCTAACCAAAAAAATGCAAGTGGTGGGTTTTCAAAGCATTTCAGAGTGAAAACACCTTTTTTTAAACAACTGTGCAGAAGAGTAAATATCAAGTAGAGATAAATAGAACAAATGTCTTGGTTCTGCAGGTAAACTTAGAGATCATAAATTTTTAATAGGTTTAATCAATATGGACTACTAGAAGTTATTAGTATTCCACACCAAGCATGCAAAATTGAATACATAACATTTACCCAAGGTCAAAATAAAAAGCTTAGAAAAGGTGGTAGTGTGATCGGCTTAGGGAGCAGAGAAGGCAAGGCACAGAGAAACCAAAAGGTGATTGAAAATAGTAAAGCACTTAGTGAGTTATCAACATTCATAGCATATTTTTTTGCAGCTCAGAAGTCCTGCTAAGCAAGGTCCCTAGAAGTCCAAATTGGGGACAAATGATTGGGTATTGTTTATACATCCCACATGCTTCAGGAAGAAAACCACCCTTCCCATACTCTCCAAAGGGCCCCGACTCCATACTTCATCAAGTGGTACACAATAGGGTGCTTATGTGGTGTTTAGCCCTTCCTCAAAAGAACCTGGCATAAATCTCAGTAGGAGACAGGATATCAGAATAAATAGGTCATTGTTCCGTTCCATTAGGCCGATTCTGCTGTTCCTGTTGCTTGACAAAGACACTAGTGCCGGGAAGTGAGGTTGATTGTTTTATAGAGCTCACATTTTAAAGTTCTCCTCACTTGCTTCTTTGGAGTAGTTCCTCTGCTACAACCCCATCTGGGAAAAAGGTCTTGATAATCATGGCACTGAGAGGTAGCTTTTTCTTTTATTCTACTTCTCCAGTTCACCATCTGTTATTAATTACTTAGTAGTTCCATTTGCTCGGCATTTTAAAAACAGAAAAGGAGCAAGTAGCTTCAGGTCTGGGCTGCGGA
Organism: Ailurus styani; assembly: GCA_002007465.1. Taxonomy (NCBI): domain Eukaryota; kingdom Metazoa; phylum Chordata; class Mammalia; order Carnivora; family Ailuridae; genus Ailurus; species Ailurus styani. The sequence goes on along the minus strand of LNAC01000939.1, from coordinate 343,631 downwards.
AGGTCTCATGTTAATAACTGGAATGAGAAAGTCTTGTGATCAGCCCCAGGAGACCTATAGAAGTCAGATCATGGGTTGATGATATTTCTTCTTTTCTTAGTAATGAAGACACATTTTAACCACTCTCCCATGTGTGATTTGATCTATGAACCAACTGGATTTAGAAATTTTGGAAAGGTGCCTATATAAGTTTGCCATTGCTGCCATAACAAAGTACCACAGACTGGGTGGCTTAAACAGCAGAAGTTTATTTTCTCATGGTCTGGAAGCTGGATGTCCAAGATCAAGGTATCAGCAGGTTTGGTTTCCTCTGAGGCCCCTCTCCTTGGCTTGTTGGTAGCCATCTTCTCCCTGTGTCTTCACATGGTCTTACCTCTGTGTGTCTGTGTCCTAATCTCCTCTTATAAGGATACCAGTCATATTGGATTAGACTCTTATCACTCTCATTGAACCCTAATCACCTTTTTAAAGACCCCATCTCCAAACACAGTCACATTTTGAGATACTGGAAGCTAGGGCTTCAACATACAAATTTGGGGGGGCTTCAACATACAAATTTGGGGGGATATCATTCAAAGGCATAACAATGGCTTTTTCACTTCTTACTAGCAGAAAATTTTTTGGTTTATGATTGCACAAACAAGTAACTCATCTGAGCTGCTGAGGGCCCACCTTGTATAAGAGAAACATTCTTTTGACAACTCAGGTTAACTCAGGAGGGAGTGGGCTCTCTCCTCTTAAGTTCTGGGCTCATTATAACATGTTGTTTCCCTAAGTTTCCTTAGAATGAGGTGGGAGGCTGAAGTGTAGATTGCTCTGTCAAGTGTGGGTCAGAATAAACAAGTTTAATTTAAATGATGGAAAAATTTGGCCTGTGATTTGCCATATTATGTGCACTTTAACTTTTTTGACATAATTATTTCCTATTTCCCCCCACCTATATAACTTTTCCTTTTCATCTTTCTTTTGATGGGAGCTTAGAAATATTTTATTGCACTTCTATCTTTTATTATGTCACCTCAATCTAATTAAGGCAGCAACTTATATCAAAATTTATTTCTCCATTAATATTGTTTATCAAAGCCTGCCTTCATTTTTTTAAACCTACCTTTATTTTAATCATCACTAAAAAATTTTCAAATACCTCTTTCATGTGTATATATCAAATGTTAATTTAATTTTCCATTATCCCTAAGAATTTTATTTAAAAATTTTAAGTCCGTAAATTTGAAATTAATTTAGAATATCAACAACTAAAAATATAACATGACTGCAAACAAATAACGGCAAGGTGTCTAAGACAAAACTATCAGTGGGGATTAAGTCTGATTGTGTAGAAGCCAAATAGAATAAATTCTTATTCCTTTATAAACGCACAACACATTCCCTCTCTCCATGCCACACTTGGTGGCTAGAGAACTAACATTCCACTGTCAGACTGAGATGGCTCTGTAAGATCCACCTGGAAGGGAAAGAGTGATGTGGCTAAGAAGTGAGCTCAGGAATTTGGGTCAATTCTTTCCAATTTCTTGTTGAACTATGACAATCTCTCTAAAACATAAATGTGATAACTGGACACAAATCAGTGCCCTGTGGTTGACAGCACATTCTAGTCTTTATAACTCTCTTAAAGACACTGTCATCTCTTCCTCTCATGATTGCCCCGTGACAGCGGGCCTTGTGTCCCCTGAGTTCTAAACCACTGGCGATCATGCAGGTGTCCAATCTTCATTTGAGAAGAGGAAACTGAAACTCTGAAAAAAAAAAAAACACAGTGATTTCTTCATCTGTTAGTCAGAAAGCTGGTCTAAAAGATTAAGTATTGGTGGCAGATTTGTGGTATACACTTACTACAGTTGTAGATGGAGCTACACAGTTTTTTATTGCACTACCATGATAGACAGACATGAGCCTTTACTTGAGAAAAGTAAATAAATCCAGAGTTATATAAATCTTTCCATTTAATACATTTTCTAAAAAGCTCTTTTATTAGAAAGACCATTTTGTCCTGCTACTTTTTTGTCTACTACAAAATTGTAACACTTTTCTTTAAGATTATTTATTTATTTATTTGACACAGAGAGAGAGATCACAAGTAGGCAGAGAGACAGGCAGAGAGAGAGGAGGAAGCAGGTTCCTGCTGAGCAGGGAGCCCGGTGTGGGGCTCGATCCCAGGACCCTGAGATCATGACCTGAGCCGAAGGCAGAGGCTTTAACCCACCGAGCCACCCAGGTGCCCCAAATTGTAACACTTTCATCATGTCTAATAATCAGGACATCTAAGGTTTATACACATACATAAACAAAATTGGAATTATGCTGAATATATTTGTTCTTACAAATAGAATGTTGTAAGAATTTCTCACAATTTCTAAATGAATTTTATCATCTTAATCTGAATGATTAATTATTTTTTTTCTTAAAAACTTGGGATACTAGTCAGAGAAAAACAAGTACCATATGATTTCACTCATATGTGGAATATAAGAAAAATACAAATGAGCAAAGGAAAAAGAGAGAGAGAGAGAGAGAGAGAGATTGAGAGAGAGAGAATATGAGAGACAGAAAGAGAGGAAAAGAGAGAAACCAAGAAACAGTCTTAACTATAGAGAACAAACTGATGGTTACCTGAGAGGAGTTGGGAGGTGGATGGGTGAAATAAGTGAAGGTTACCTGAGAGGAGTTGGGAGGTGGATGGGTGAAATAAGTGAATCTTAACTATAGAGAACAAACTGATGGTTACCTGAGAGGAGTTGGGAGGTGGATGGGTGAAATAAGTGATGGGTGAAATAAGTGAATACTTATCATGGGATTCGTGGGTGGCTCAGTCAGGTAAGCATTCCGCTCTAGCCTTTGGCTCAGGTTATGATCTCAGAGTTGAGACTGAGCCCCGTGCCAGGCTCCATTCTGAGGGTGGAGCCTGCTTAAGATTTTCTCTCTTCATCTCTCTCTGCCCCTGCTCCACTTGCACCCTCTCTCTCTCTCTCAAAAAAAAGTACACTTATTATGATGAGCACTGAGTAACATATAGAGCTATTGAATCACTAAGTTGTACACCTGAAATTAATATAACATTGTATGTTAATGATACTGGAATTAAAATAAAAAACTTAATTTAAAAAAAACTTGTGATATTTACCCTTGAACCACATTGACCTAAAATGTCTTTGGCGATAATACAATCATCTTGAAACTATTTCTTGACACTTTCTGCTCTTTTATTGGCTACCTTTTACTGAGTTAATTAATCAGATAAGTGAGTGGAAGGAAAGCATTTTAGAACACAGGATAAGTACATTTTGAAGGATGGGAGGTGGTGAGAGGTACAGAGTGTAGTGAGTCAAATCTGGTGGGTCTCCTGTAACGTTAAGAGACATCTATAGCAATAATCAATCAGTGACATTTATGGAAGAAATCCCCAGCTTTCTCCTTTGCTCTACTGGTAATCTGAAACCTATTGGGTCTAGAACCTGTGTTACCACGCAGGCAGTGCTGGTCTGGAATATTTCTGTCATGCAGCGCTGGCATTGTGGGGAAAGGAAAGAACTTCATGAAGAAGTAAATAAGTGTCAGAGAGGAGGCATCAAAAACATCCTATGACAGCTTCTGATTGGACCTTGGCTGAGTCCTGAGATTTTATGAGACATGAACTTCTCTGCCCCTTCAGGATGCTAGGAATTGAACACAACACAACCAGCCTTCTCCAGATGAGTCGTTTGCTTTTCTGTCACTACTTGAGCTCAACACTGAAGCCTCCTTAGGATGGGGCTGTGTTATTCCTACCTTACATTGAAAAAGTCACTTTTTGGTATTTCTTCACAGGGGTTCAACTCAATTCACCTATTCTTGAATTATATTCTACAGCCAATTCCCCCTAAATTTAATCAAATTAAATAGCTATATTTCCCATATCCTCAAAAAGAATTTTTTTTCTACCAAACATCATTTGGGTTAACATTTAGTGCAGCACCATGTCACAACATTTTAGTTTAAATGCTGAAATCTTTTAATCATGTGCTTAGAGTAAATGGAAAATGGGTCATAGGATCCATGAATGTAATTTTATTTTGTTTTGCTATTCTAGCACATTCTTAATTTTCATATATGACAACCATTAATATTCTACTTTAATTGAATCTCACTTTTATTTCCCTTTTTATACTCAGTATTAGTGATTTAAAAAAATCCTTTGAATTCATTTGTCCTAGCATCCAAAAGTAGGACATTTCAGCTCTCATAATAATTGCATATAGAAGAGATGAAATCATCTGTTGGTTTTAAATGCTTTTAAGTTGAAAATAATTTCCATATGGCTGAATTAGGCATGATCCACACTCATAAAGACCCATATGGCTGAAATTATATATACATCCCTTTAGATAGAATGGAGAGATATGAAAATTTTACCATCCACAGCATGTAAATTAGCAAGGATGAATCACTTTTCCAGAGCATCTAAAATCAAATTGCCAATAACAAAGACATTAGAAATCAAGATTTTGTTTTAAAAGTAAAACTAAAAACATCTATAATTTATTAGTACTTACTACATGCTAGATATTGTATTAAGTGCCTTATTCAGATTATCAAATTAGGGGTTGGCAAACTTCCTCTGTAAGGAACACTACAGGGCCTTAGACTGTGGGGGCCATACAGTCTTGCTCACAACTACTCAGCTCTGTCATGATAGCACTGAACTAGCCAGAGATGATAATTAACATGATAGTGGCTGTCTTTCTTTTCTATCTTTCTTTCATTCTTTCCTGCTTTCCTTCTTTCTTTCTTTCTTTCTTTCTTTCTTTCTTTCTTTCTTTCTTTCTTTCTTTCTTTCTTTCTTATTTATTTGAGAGAGAGACAACATAAGTGGGAGAGGCAGAGGGAGAGGGAGAGAGAATCTCAAGCAGACTCCACGCTGAGCATGGTGCCCAACATGGGGCTCAATCCAGTGACCCTGAGATCACAACCTGAGCCAAAACTGAGTCAGACACTCAACCAACAGCACCACCCAGGCACCCCAAGTAGTGGCTGTGTTTCAATGAGGTTTCACTTACAAAAACAGTGGGCCTAATTTGGTCCTTTGGGCTCTGGTTTGTCAGCCTTTAATCTAATTGAATTCTCATAAGTAACTTATGGTAACCTATTGAGAACATACATCTAAGACTTTAGAGCTTGCTGCTAATGTAATGGAGAAAATGAGAAAATCTGCCTCCACCACCTGGATAGGTAGGATCCATCTCTGCAAATAGTCTCTGGTTCTACATCTTTGGGAGTTTCAGAATTACTCTTCATCCTGGCTTCCCCTTGGGAAACTGAGCATAGGCTTAAGACTGCGGTCTGAGACCAGAGTCTCTGGGTTTATCAGGCCTCTGTGACTACTTGGATTTAGGACACTGGTTTACCTATACAAAAATCACATCTCTCCAGAAAATCGTTTGAGAAAACTGCTTTCTTAAAGAATTACCAGTTTCTGAGACAGGGAGACTACCATGACATTCACTTCTTCATCGTCAGCTACTCATAATAAAGTGGGCATCTCTGATCGGCTCTCCTCTCCTCTCCTTCCACTGCATGCTTTCTTTGTACCCATCTGACCTCCTCCTCAGGCTTTCTATTGTGACTTGTGGCACCTCATTCCTTTGTAAAGAAACTCTCTTTCATCCACAGTCTCTCTATAGAATCACTCTTCTACTTGTTCTGTCTCTACTATGCTTCCTATTTCTGTACTGGTCCTCTCCAACTTGTATGAGGATATAAAGTTATTCTTAACCTCAGCCCTCAGAATGGCCACATGAGGATTGTGACAGCCTGTGTCTCTGGGATAGTGCTTTTACCACATTCTCTCTAGACTGTTCCAGAAAGGAAAAACAAAAACAAAAACAAAAACAAAGCAGAGCTGACACTATTCATTCACTCCTTTGTCTTTAACCAGTCACTATACAGATGACTTTCGAGTCTGCATCATTAGCTGGAAATTTTTGAGCTCCATAAATTTAAATACAATTGTTTAAATATATTTTCCATTTGGTTGTCCCACAAGTATCTCACGCATAAAATGTTCAGAGATGAATTTATGACCTTCCTTACAAAACGAGTTTTTCCTTAGATTGGTGAATGAAACCACCATCTATCCTTTCAACAAAACCAGAAAACTGGGGCACTCCTTGACTCTTCCCTTGGCATGAAGCTGGGCCTGTAACATCTAGCTTTCTGATCTCTCTAATAGCTATTTCCAAGTGGTTCCAAATAGTTGTCACCTAAAGTCAACTTTCTTCTTTTTTATTTAATAATCAGATTTTTTAATTAATATGTTTACTTGAAATAAAGACCACATTTTTCCAGACTCATGATAAGCTCAGATAAGGAGAGATAAGCAGAAGTCTCATGCTTGACTTTCAGGGAGTATTCTTAAAGGAAGGATGCACAGACCTTTTTTACCTTCACTCTTTCGTGATGTCTGGATCAGAGATATGATGCCTGCATCTTAAATAGACATCCTGCATCTTGAAGTGGAATCCACATTTTTGAGGATAGAAAAGCAGCAGGATGGAGGAATCTTGGTCATGGTAGAATTTGAGAATTTGCCTTATCAGATTCCAGCCTGGGATTGGGCACAAATGGATTTCCTTTATGGAAAGATAGAAGAAAGAGAAAGAAATATACATACATACCAATGCGCGCGCGCACGCGCGCGCACACACACACACACACACACACACACACACACACACACATTTCTATCTTGTAGAAGCCACTCTTACTTTGTGTTTTCTTCCTCTAACTCACTTCAACAATTCTCTATCTACAAAAAACTTAAAAAAATAAGTCTGATCCTTCCATTCTTCCCATTTCAACCCTTCAGTGATTCCTGTTTGTCTCTAGGATAAAATCCCAACTCCTTAATGAATCATAAACCTGATTCATTGTGACCTTGTTTACCATGCTGACCCCTGGTATCTACCCTTATGGATGGAACTATTGGCAATTATGGTGATAATGACTTCTCCTGGGTTGAACATTCTGTGAAATCTCCTTATAAAGAATTTAAGTAAATCTAAAAATCAAGGCTAGCATTTATTAAACTTTTACTATTGTCTAGGACCAAGAGCTTTCTACAGATTAACTCATTTAATTCCCAAGACAACTTTGTAAAATAGTATTAATATCCCCACTTGTTAAGAGAGAGACTGAAGTACAGAGAGACAAGCTGAATTTCCCAATGCTGCCTAATAATGTATTTTACAGCCACGGTTTAATTCCAAGTAACCTAACCTGAGAGCCTGCTTAGCTGCTCTACAATATGTCACCCACCAGTGCTATAGGAGGTTAATTCTGAGGGCCCCAAAGATTTTTTTAGGGCTCCCTCTTTCAGAAGCAGAGGCCCGTGTTTCTCCATCTTCCCTAAGACCACTTTGGTAAAAGTGGGGGAGAGGGGCTGTTTCATGATGCATTCATTAATTCCTAAGTCATTAGAAGTATAAGCTCATTTCTCATTCACTTGGATACTTTCCATTGTTCTAGGAAACATCCAGCACTAATTACAAGGCACTCTTATAGTTAATACCTACCATGAAATGCAAATTCATCTATAGTGTATTACCTCCAAGCTTCTAAATACTTTCAGTTTAGCTTTTGCTTTCCCCAGGGGAACTCAATGGTGGCAACCAACAGTAACTAGGAATTTCCTCATCTGGTAGCAAAGTGTAACCCATGCATTCCAACTACGTGAAAAGAGGGAATTTGTTCTGTGTAAGTGCTCAGAGAGCTAGAAATATTTTAATTGAATCTTGGGGGTTTGTAACCTTTATATTATTTTTATGCCTGAGCATGCATAAGCAAACAAGATTAAGGGCAAAGGAAAGAGATTTAAAATTGTAGGACATTTTTGAAATTCTTTCCTCAATAATTCTTTGGAAATGCACAGGGCCTATTATATTCTACTATGTCCATTGATGTGCCAAGTCACAGAATGTTGTCAAACCAGTTCTTGACGTCAAAAGTTGAAATTCTATCCAATTAATTGGTTACAACATTACTAAAATTACTTCACACAGCGATCTGTGCAAAAGCATTTAGAATACACTGGCAGAAGATACTTATTTGCTATGAAGATACTTCATTGACATCTTGGCTTCATCAAATGTCTGTCTACTTACTCATAACTGGAATACATTTATTGATACCAGTCTTGTTTCAGAAAGGATTTAAAGCAACTTACTAAGATCCATATGAAACAGCAAATAAATGAAAAAATGAGTCAGGAAAGTCCAGTAGAAGGATGAGTCAGAACCCAAAAATCGCACTATGAGGTCATGCATATTTGCTAGAGGTGTGCCAACAACTTGATTTGAAGTTTCTGCTGGCCAAGAAGAAGGAAACTTTATAGGTGGGTGATTCACACTCTTTATAATGTCAAAACTTTCTAGTTGTTCAGGAAATGAACAATGCTATCTGATTCTGAGATCAGAATTTTCTCCCCGTAAATCTTTAAAGAAAAAAACACCACGTGACATGGTGTCATAAACATCATCTCAACTCTCAACAGTAAACACAGACACAAGCTGTACAGAGGCGTTTCATACAATGCGCCACAGCATCAGCTCCTGGTATCCGCCCAAACTGCAATCAAGTGAAAGAGGAGTAGTGGGGCCCATGTGATGGACCAGAGGCCCAGGACTCCTTGGTGACTTGGGCCAAAGCAGAGTAGATTAGAGAATGTATAATAGGAACTCTCCAGCATTTAGCTACATACGGATCAAAAACTATGAAAGACGAATTGCTGTGCTTCTTCTGCAGAGATTCTGGGTTAGTTGGTCTGGAGTGGACCCCTCCTCTCCTGAATCTATTCCAACATGGAAGGTAGGCAAAGCCCAATGGAAAGGACAGAGACAGAAAGTAATAAGCAGCATTATTTGATGTAAATTAATGAACCATCTGGAGATATCAGCAAGACATTATTGTCTCACTTTGAGTATAATTAATCTATAAAAACTGATTTTGAAGTAAGGTTAATGCAAAATTAGTGGGCTTACCCTACTATAGGGGATGTTCAAACAGAAAATGGCCTTGTATTTTAACTCTTCCCCACAAAGTGAAAATGCCTGCTGCATCAAAGAAATGGAAGGGAATAGGAAATCACTAATGATCTTTGAGTGTAGATTGCTTGAAGGTGATATTCCTTAGATGTATGGGTATGGGACAAAGTCTTCTTGGAATCACTTCTATGGGGCGTTGTGCATTTTTTCAGGAAATTGTGGCCAGCATGGTGGTATCCAGATTCCTACCTCAGGACTGAGATTTTCAATCACCCACTTCCAGGACTATTTCCTTCTGATGGCTTACAGATAAACTCCTGTAGGAGTTGTCCTCCTCCATCAGGGTTACACCTGTGGGCAGCTAGCATCCTATGGTTAGCAGGTGCAGATATACAGGGCCTAGAGAGCCTGCAGGCCCCCAAGCTCTGGAGCTTCCCGTGGGATCACAGAAGGTCTCTGTTGAATCTACACCATGCTTCAGATTCTTCCACCATCAAATCCTTTGTTCCTCACTTCTTACCGATGTGGATCCTTAGGGCATTCTTTCCAGAACTTTTCCCTACAAATCTCCATCTGATAGTCTACTTACTACCACATGTGGGTACAAATCTGGTCTTCACCTCGGTGACATTACCCATGTTACTTTGCAACTGAATTTTAGTTACCAATCTACCACTCCTTTCTGTATCTTTCTTTTTCCTTTTACTCCTGTTCTGTCCTTGATATGTAAAGGCCCCCTACCATGAATCTCTTGTTTTCTCTGTCACTGATTTTATTAGGATATACCTGCTTTTTTACTTATCTCTCTCTGTGCACCTGACCCCAAACACACACATATACTTACAAAGCCCTGAGGTCTCTGTGATCCAAAGCATTCGATAAATTCTGAGTTAAAAGAATCTGAGTTGCTGCAGGAGTTCTGAGTCTTTAAAATGCTCATGTAACATATAATTATGATTTCAAATCACACAATTCAGTAGCATTTAGTACATTAATGGTGTGGTGCAAACACCACCCCTGTCTAGTTTTCACAACATTTCTATCACTCCAGAAAGAAATCTTGTACTCTTTTTTTTTAATTTTTTATTTTTTTATTCTTTGCCCAAGGGATACAGGTCTGTGAATCATCAGGCTTACACCTTTCACAGCACTCAGCATACCACAAACCCTCCCCAATGTCCATAACCCATCCACCCTATCCCTACCCTCCCACCCCCCAGTAACCCTCAGTTTGTTTTGTGAGATTAGGAGTCTCTTATGGTTTGTCTCCTTCCTGATCCCATCTTGTTTCATTATTTTTCCCTCTTGTACTCTTGAAGTGGTCACTTTCCACTGCCTCTCCTCCAGCTCCCTGGCAACAACTAGTCTGCCTTCTTTCTCTGGATTTAATATTCTGGGTATTTCATATAACTGTGATCATATAACATGATATGTGATCTTTTGTGTCTGGCTTCTTTCATTTATGTAGCATAATGTTTTTGAAGTTCAAGTATATTGTAGCATATGGCAGCACTTCATTCCTTTTTATGCCTGAATACTATTCTGTTGCATGGATATAACACTTCTGTTTATGTATTTATCACTTGATGGGCATTTGAGTGGTTTTCAACTTTTGCTTATTGTAAATAGTGCTACTATGAACATTTCTGTACAAGTTTCTGTTTGGATACCTATTTTCATTTCTTTTGGATATATACTTAGGAGTGGAATTGATGAATCAGATGATGATTTTATGGTTATCTTTTTGAGGAACCAAAGCACTTTTTAAAGAGCATATTGATAACAGTATACTTAGGAGTAATATACTTTGAAAATCTCTCTGTATGAATTCATTTTAGATGTTAATGGTTTAACGAGTTGATGTTTAACCTTTAGAATTACTTGATGCTTCAGGAAGGCTTAACTCAAAGACTTGAATTTGTAATAATGGAATTTTAGGGCCCAGATCTACAAAGGGGAGATAATTTTGAGAAAAGATGGCTTTTAACATGCTATGCCAGGGACCCCTTATTCCTCCTATGTTTTTTTGTAATCTATTTCTGAACTCTTAGTTTTCCTTTATCTTATTTTTCTTCTGAAAAAAAATTTTTGGGGGGGTGGGAACATTTTTGGCTTTATATTTTTCTGTAGTGTTTAGGCATCCATAGAATTATATCCCTTAAGTCTTTTTGGATACTTTAGAGGAAGAAAAATCTAAATATTTCCATGATAAACAAAAATGACCTCTAGTAATATTTATTATTTAAATAAAGTTATTATATATGTAACATTATATGTCTTATATATATATGGACATTTATAGGTAGTATATATTATATGTGCACATTTTATGTAATAAACAGTATATTGCATATACTATTTTTACATGTATCATATTTGGGCATAGTATATATGACAGATATTTTACACATAAATATATCTCTAAATCTCAAGGAATATTTTTGCTTATTTCGAGGTCAATTAGAAATGATAATACTTACAAATATTTTAAATACCTCAAAGAAATTGCTAATTATATTTTAGTATAACATTGTATACTGTGTCGAGCCTGGTCTGTGTAAAATCACATGAGATATCTCATTATTGTGGCAGACTGAACATATATGGAAGACTTCTATTCTACTTTGAGCATATAGAATGCTGAATAAATAATTTTCCCCTAAGATATGTAGTTAACATGCATGAAATATTTCAGCTGCATAATCAAAACAAAGAGAGGCAAATCACATACCAAAGCTGATGAGAGAATCCAAAGGTTGAGTGTGAGAGGGGCCCATTTGTCTATAGGGAATGGTGTTCTGATGCCCTTACAGGGACGAAGGTAACAAACTATGGTCAGGAAATGACTTTGAAAGTACGGATGAATTGGGCTTAGAAAAACTGCTTCCTAAACCTGTTACATGGTACCCATTTGTGATTCCCACTATGTATAGCTCTTACTTTGAAAATATATGTTATATATTTCACCTAACATTTATGGATGTTTTGTATTGGAATGTTTTCCCACGATATCTGGTATATTACTACACATTTGAATCAGTGATAACAGCAAATGTAAATGAATTAACTTTCTTATTAAAAGACAAAGATTCTCACATTGCATCAAACATACACGAGTTACTATGAATCAACTATATGTATGTATCAACATGGATATTTCTTCATATCATATTATTAAAAATGAGTGAATCACAGCTGCATGCATTAACATAAGTCAATCTCTAAAATAGAATGCATTTTGTATAACTATATAAAGTGTAAAAGCAAGCAGCAATAAACTTGTGTCCCATTTCATTGATTTTTCTTTAACTATACTAACATATATAATATATATTCCAAATTTTAAAGAGTAAAAAAAATTACAGATTGATGCACACAGAATAATGCCATATACATAAATTTTAATAACACATTAATTTATATTTTTACTGGGTAAATAGATATATGGAAAAAATATTTTAAAATACACTGCAAAGATCAATGTCAAATTCATGGAAGTGATTACTTCAGAGATGGGGGTTTGGAAATGAACCTGGAAAGAGAATAAAAAGGGGACTTTCTAAGTTTCTATTATGTTTGAGCTTTTTTAAATTGAAAATATAATTTGAAAAATAATAAAAAGTTTATGTAATGGTGAAGTGACAATGAGCACTCAAAAACAGTTCATTGTTGGGGACTAATTCCCTCCGTGACAACTTACAAAGTAGTTGGACCATCAAGCTAAATGTAATGGTTAAATTTTCAGCAGTATAACAAAGCCCATATTGGTAGAATAGCCCACATTTGATAAATGTTTTAATGGGGAAGGAAAAAACAAACCTGCATCTCTAGAGGAAGCCAAATCAATTGCATAAATTATCCCTTATGGTTTGCTGTATAGATATGTAATCAGAGCAGAGACTGAGCCAGTGTCCCTTGCATTGAGCAGATAAGCAGACCATGGAAAATCACTTTGCATTACCTGTGCAATGACCCAGTTATGTCTGTCCCACCCCTTTCTCCTAGAGGGAGGGCCTGAACTTAAGCTTAGATTCCTGTGGGATCAGGGTCTCCCTCACCTTCCAGGTGGAATGCAATGTCCCATTGACCCCAAGGTCACTAGGTTCTGGACAGTCAATATTCCCAGGCAATAGCTGCCCCCTGAAATTCCAAAAGCCTGGCTCTGAGAAGCATGTGTGCTCCCCATGGGCCAGACTGCTTCCTCAACAGCTTGTCTACACTTCAGAGACCCACTGGTGGAAGAGGTTTGAGTTCTGAAATGGAGACCTGTCTTCCAGCTCCAGCAGTGTCCTGGCCTAGGCAAACCTCTTATGGGATAATGTGAGGATTAGGTAGACCTGAGCTGACATTTGAGCTGACATTGTCCTGTGTAAAATTTCCCATTAATAATACTATTCCTTACCCTATGCTGTCTGTATTGTGGAATGTGTCTTGACCTCTAGAAGGTCAAAGAAGACCTGGATGGCCCCTGATCTGCATGATACAGAGAGAGGCATTGAAAGAGAGTATGCAGATATTATAAGTATGCCATTTGTTTCCAGTTATAAGAAATAAGGAAATAAGAAATAAGGAAAATACTAGTAATAGAACAGTGAGCTTCAAAGATTAATAAAATATTCTTTGATGTTCATGATAAAACAGCAGCCCTAGTGACCTGGTCATTCTGTTCCTTGGAAATGATTTCATTTATAGCCGGTATATTATTGTCTCTGCCACTCTCCTGACTCCCTCTGCTTTTACCATGGCTGCTTCTGTTTCTCTGTGTGGATTTCAAGCTCAGAACTCCCAGAAAGAGGATCAATTAATCCTCATACAATTAAAATCCTATTGAGTGATGTCTTCTCATTTCACCAGTGCTTGGTTTTCTGGGATTGATTACTAGTCTAAGTAACTATTGTTAGAATCCAAGCACCTCAAATACGGAGATTTTCATACAAGGGTTCAGACTAGTCTTCTAGTAAAACCTATGGGTGTGTCAGCCCTTTCTAATTTTATGCATTCTGCTCCAGCAGAGGTAGTGTGAGAGAGTTAGGATGCCCCTTTATCTAAACCAGGAATCATGTGAGAGCCAAAGGAAAGAGATATTAATAATTAAACTGAAAGGATAAGCTAGTGCTCTTTAGGCACAGCCAGGAGATATGTCACCTTAGTCAGATTAAAAAATTGATAAATAGCAGATGGAACTATGAACGAGTGGTGGCCTAGAGTCAGCTATATTTTTTCTGTTTCCCATTTATAATGCATTTTCCCACCTATAAATGTGGGTGTAAATGTTTCCTATAGTAGTCTATGGTTTTCACGTTGCTTTGCTTCTTCATAACTGTTTCTTTAATATATGACTTCCTTGTTAGCAGCATGAGGACAGGATTCTCACTCTTTTAACCACACATCTATTTATAACAGGGTTTAGCATAAGGTAAACACTCAGGAGCCCTTTATGGAATGAGAGAATAAAGGGATGTACCAAGGTATGTCAGGTATTATCTGCTTTCTCAGTTAAGATATTCTAGAGAAAATGGTTCCACGGTTGGCTTGCTAATGCTGACCACAGGAGTAGTGGATGTTGACACCGTCTAACCAATGCTTGGAAGAGGCATTTTCTCCAAATTTATTATGTTTTTTTTAAAGATTATTTATTTATTTATTTGACACAGAGAGAGAGATTACAAGTAGGTAGAGAGGCAGGCAGAGAGAGAGGAGGAAGCAGGCTCCCCCCTGAGCAAGGAGCCCGATGTGGACCTTGATCCCAGGACCCTGAGATCATGACCTGAGCTGAAGGCAGAGGCTTTAACCCACTGAGCCACCCAGGTGCCCCAAATTTATTATGTTAGTTCTCAAGTTGCTGTAAATGCTGAAACTAATTTCCATATTTTAGCTTGAAGAAATACACACACAGAGATGCACACTACTTAATTTATACTAACCAGAATTGTAAAGAGCATTTTTCACTAAGGAAGTTGAATCTTATAGACACACTCAAGTATTAACTCATTCATCAAATGTTTATGTTATGTCTACTATGTGCCAGTAACTATTTTATGTATTGAGGATACATACAAAAGAGACATGGCCCTTATGAACATGGGGGGAAAGAAACAAACAGGAATAGGAAACTAATAAAAAGTGGATACATATAATTTTTTAGTGATTGTGATTTTAAGGAAAATATAGAAGATGATATAGAACAAAAGAGGTGAATGAGAAAAGGACTCTGAAGAAATAACATTAAACTCAAAACTTGAGTGATGGTAAGAACTAAGGTATGTAAAAAATGGCAGAAGGAAAATTCTAAGGAGAGGAACAGCGTGTGCGAAGGTAGTGAGGTAAGAAGTACTTGGATATTTAGGAAACTGCAAGAAAATATGTTTAGAGCTGAGCATGGAAAGCACAGAACGTTAGAAGTTGAGGTCAGGGAACGCAGGGACCAGATCATGCAGAACTTTGAAGATAAGGAGCTTAGATCATATTCCAAAAGGATCACAGGATTTCATTTACATTTTAAAAATTTAACTTTGTCGGGTGCCTGGGTAGTTCAGTTGGTTGAGCATCCAACTCTTGGTTTTGGCTCAGGTTCTTGATCTCAAAGTCATGAGATCAAGCCCCAGGTGGGACTCTGTGCTCAGCAGGAGTCTGCTTGGATATTGTCTCCTTCCCCTTCCCCTGCTCTTAAATAAATAAATAAATAAATAAATAAATAAATAAATAAATAAATAAATATTTTTAAAATAAATATTAAAAAATAAAAATATAACTTTGTTGGGAAAAAGGATGATAGACTTAGGGAGACAGAAAAAGCAAGCACACAAGATGGAAAGTGATTGTAACCTTTCATGTGAAGAATGATAAAGATGATAAGAAGCAGTTGGCTTTGGAAAAAACTGTGAAGGTATAGCAGAGAGTGTTTGCTAGTGGATCAGATGTGGGATGTTAGAGAAACAGTTAAATCAAGGATGATTCCTGGGGTTTTGCCCTAAACAGCTGAAGAATGGTGATATGGTAATGCTGCTTGCAGAGATGGGAACATGGAATGAGCCTGGGGATTGGAGTGAGTGGCCAATCAAGAGCTTGTGTGGACAGATTGAGTTTAAGAGGCTGGTAAATATCCAAGTGGAGATGTCAAGTGGGCTGTTGGTTATACCAATACAGCTTTTGTAGGAAAGATCACAACCAAGGGTGTGATTTGGGTTAGAAAGTCTATAAAACATGGGTTTGTATAAAAAAAAATCACTGGGGAGTGAGTAAAGCAGGAGACAAAGCTGTGTTGTGAGAGGTGGGACTGACATCAGGAAGGGAAGGACCCAATGAAGCATTGTTACAAAGCACAGGCTGGGAGAGAAGAGGAAAACTAGAAAGACAGGAGGTCCTGCACGGCAAGGGAAAAAGGCATCTTAAGAGGAAGAGTGTGGATCAGTTTTGGGAGATGCTGTTAACTTTTCTGAACTCCATCACTTTCCAATTTTAGCTTGGATTTGAAGATGTATCGAATGGCAATAAGGACTTCCGAGGCTAAGCTTCACGGTGCTATTTTTCTCTGAGGAGAGGAGAATCACCATACATCTCTCTTCATCTGCTTAAATAAGGTGTAAGCAGACATTTCCCTCAGTTACAAACAATGAGCAAAGAGCATAGTAAGCATAGTAGGGAGATGTAGATTCGTAGAATTTACAAAAGCTAAGCTAACATTTACACAGATTTTTCCAGTTGCTCATCATCTTCTGAGAAGCACATTACATTCTACTTTCTATTCTCAATTGAGTTTTAAGTAACTTTATACTCTTGCCAGAGTCCCATTTAAAGTAGTAGGGAAAGCTATTTTGTTCTAGGTGAGAGAAAGTTTGATGTCCCCAACTTTTTTTTTCTTAAGGCTTGCATCATTCTGTTTATTTTGGAGTTTTCTGCATTGAATGTCAGAGGTCAGTGTCTGTCACTTGACCTGAGGGAAATGACAGGTTTTTGTGTTTTGCTTTCCGTTTTCCACAGAAAGGAAAGGATGACGATATATTTGTCCCTTCCTCTTCAGTGTCAGATCTTACAACGGCAAATGGGATGGCCAGTACTTCAGGACCCTCTTAGGTAATGGATCATTAGAGTTCTAGGAATGTCAAGGGCTTACTGGCTTGGACATAATTTTAGGCAACTCAAATAAGGTCTTTGTTTCCACTGATGTGACCTGGAGACCTGTTGGAAACACTGTCCAACAAAACTAGATCCTGGAGTTATCTTCACAGTGCCAGTGGTAGAAATACCTAGAGACAAAGTGAAATTCACCTCTACAGGGTATTGAGTCTATCCTTCCATTCTTGCACTAGGATATGCACTACTTGACTCTTTGCCCCACCTCTGCTACAGCTGTGTGATCTTGAACGTGTCATTCGGTTGCTCTAAATTCCACTGATTATATTTTATAAACACTTGGTTTACAGAGCCATCCCTACCTGTCTCACAAAGTGTGGGTAAGGGTCAAAATCAAAATGAGATAATTAATAACCTAAGCGTGTTGAGAATTAATAGTACTACAAGCATTCATAATGTCATTTTTTATAGTACCTTAAATCCTGGATATTTCAAAGTGTTTTATAAAGTGATCCTTGTTGTTGTATTTTGTCTTTAAGTTTCCTGGGGTTTAGTTATCTCTTTTCCAATTCTGAACTGTCTACTTATGTTCCCTCTTTTGTCACTATTCAGTAAATGCCTGCCCTACTCCTCACCCCTATCAAGACACCTAGAAAGCACCCTAAACCATCCTTTTACCCTACATAAAATGGTAAAAAAGTTCAGCCTTAAAATTCCTGAGTTCCTTCCCCTGCTTTGTCCATTCTTACTAGCATGAGCCCAAGGTCAACAGCATCATCAAAGCCCCTTACTCTATTCTTCTAACTGCCTCCCAGCTTCTTACTCTTCATGCAGCAACCTTACAGTGAACCTTTAAAACAAAACAAAACAAAACAAAACAAAACAAAGCAAAATCCAGAAATGATCGTATCACTCCCCAGTTGAAAACCCTCAAATGCCGCCACAGTGCTGGCAAGCTAAAAGGCAAGTTTTTCAAGATTGACCATGATAAGATTTCTGCTGGCATCTTCATACACAGAGTATTCTTTCCAGTTCTTATCTCCAAATCCCCAGGCAAGCTGGAGTCCTTCCTTTGCTTTGATCAATTTAGATAGACTTCCACCTGTCCCTTCTCACATTGTCTGCACACTGTCCTATGCTCCTGATCAGCAGGCTTCTCAACTTTTAGGTTTCTGGGTTATGACTCCACACATTATGTTTTGATTTCCCTTCTTTATGCCCTTACTCCAGTCAGAATTTATACTCCTTTCATGCGTTGCAGTCAGCTTAGCCTTCTATCTCAGTCCCTGAAGCATAGAACTTCAGGTCAGTGTTCACATGAGTGTCTCCTACACTGTGAGCTCCTTCAATGCGGACACCATTTCTCTTTGTCTTATTCATTGTTTTATCCCAGCACTTGGCAGAGAACCTCCTAATTACTCAGTGTGAAGGAAGGAAGGAAGGAAGGAAGGAAGGAAGGAAGGAAGGAAGGAAGGGAGGGAGGGAGGGAGGGAGGGAAGTAGGAAGGAAGAAAGAAAGAAAAGGGAAAGGAAGGAAGGGAAGAAAAAAAGGAGGGAGAGACAGAAGGGAAGGGAAAAAAGAAGAGCCTGAAGGTGTATATCACTCTATTTATGTCTCAATTTACATGTACTACCAATATACAAATAAATGATGTCCACCCACCAATCAACCAAAATTTTATGTTGGAAACATCTCTTTAAGTACAATCTACTAAAACTAAACTATATCTTAAGCAGCCTTCGGTAAAAAGTGACATAGTTCTTATTATTTCTGCACTTTTCCCTAAGCTCCAGCCTCTCCTTGGGAAGCCTCTACTTCTGAAGGCTGCAGCTGTTAATAGAAGAACTTGATGAGGAAGGTGCCAGAATCCCATCTGGAATTCACAGAGCCCTGGCCAGCCTCCTCGCAAAGGTCTGAATCTCCTTTAATCCAGCAAAATTAACTCAAGAGCATGTGGGACCTGAAATCCATGTTCTGTGTATTATTGTAGGTGCTGAAGGCCAAGCAGAGCACCTGCTTTTCACATCTGAGATGCATTTTAAACAAAAGGTCTGTTCTGGAAGCTTCACAAGGAAGTGTCAACCACAGGACACAAAGTTTACATCCGGGAATCTCTCTTCTCGACTGTGAGACTTGATTGGGCCCCTGACCTCCCATCTCTCTCTGTGTTAGTGTTGTCAGGGCAGTTGATTGAAATCAGCCATAGGAAGAGTATTTAAATCGCAAAAATTGGCATAAACAGTAAGGCCTTTTCTCTTTATTCTGGAGAGCCAGCTTCATGGCACAGCATCCTCGCCATCTTGCCCTTGCCACACTCCCCAGTCCATACTTGAAGAGCTGTGTTCCAAATGAAACACTGGTGAGAAACATAGAGAGCTTGTATCTGCACAGGAAGATTTATTTGTTCATTTACCCTAATACAGGAAGTTCCTCTGCAGTGTTTTTTTAGATGGAAGTGCTGAAAGACCATGTCCTCTTTGGCTATTCACTTCAGCTTTATGGGGCCTTTGTTTGCTAAGAAAGTGTTGAAATCTTCCCAGAATACAGGCTATGAAAACTGACCATGAAAAATTCCCCTTAGTGGACTACAGTTGTACACACATGCAACATACACACACACGCAAGATCCATCTTTACTACTTTCCCTTCTTCAACCTCCTCCAGACCACTCAGTGGGGAAAGTGTTGAAATTAATGAAATAAGGAGTTCAAGTGTGTCCAGCCCCTGGTTTGAGTGACTTTATGATTGTTGTCGGCACTCTCTATGACATGGTGTCATTAGAAGGGGGTTTATCATGATGCTGATGAAGCTTAAACTTCAGGACCCTTCCTTTTCACAAGACCCTTCCCAAACTAAAATGTGTTTATGCAGACAATTGTCTTGTAAAAAATGACAAAACTTTTTTTTTTGCATGGTTTTTCCTTAAAAAGTGTGCCACATGTTATATAAGTTTCCCACAAAAACCGGATCCACCCCTGAGGGTTATTTTACATTGGTTTTTCCTAACTTATTTGAAGTCATAGTCATGCTTCCAACCCTACCCTTCTCGTGAACTAAATTCCCATCCTCTTTTCCTCATCCTAATAAATTCACAATGACACCTCTATATTATAGACTTGGTGTTTTTAAAGTTCTGTGTTATTACCAAGTAAAAGAAAGTGACTATTCATTTAACTTCTAAAGGGAAAATATAAGCTTATTGGCACGAAAACTTCAAGTTCAGTTGCCTTCTAACTCATGGGTTGACAATATCTATCCTCCCCCATTCCACTGCCCAACCCAACCCACTGCCTATGATTCCACCCTCTTTCTTAGTCTGGTAACTTCTTGTCCTTCAGACTCATCTTAAAGTTCATCTCATCTCAAGAGTCCTTCCTAGGTTAGGAGTTCCTCCTGTGAATTTCACTGGACCTCGAGTGAAAGGTCCCTACTGCAGATTTATCACACCATTAGGAATGGACTCATCACACCATTAGGGTGTGAGCTCTAAAGGCCAAGAATGTGTCATATTCATCACCTCTTAGAGTGGCTTCTACAAACCAGCTCTCAGGACATAATTGCTGAATGTATCCATGAATGAAGAGAACATTTTTCTGAATTGGGAGTCACAATTCCCAAACTCTGGTTGGATCTCTCTACTACAAAGCTTGAGAGCATTGAACAAATCCGTAAACTCCCTGGGCCACATTTTTCACATAGAGATATATACAACGAGTATCCCAGGTGAGCCCCAAACTGATTATCTTTTGGGTCTCAGATGTCTGGAGTTTGTTTTTACAAGCAGGGATGAGAAAGGTCCTCCTAAGGAAGATCACATCATAAGGAAAGACAAAGAAGTCACAGAAAACCTGGTTCAAGAGCAGTGGTTTGGTGCTGAGGAGGGCTGGGGGTCCTGAACATACCTGTGGCCTATCACTCTGATGATCGTCTAGTCCAGGTCCCATGGACATGCAATATGAACAGGTAAACAAGGTTTGTTTTCCCTTGTTTTCCTAGTAATTGCTCTGCTGGGCTTTGCGATCTGGGTATGTCAATAGCACTAGTATCGGCAGTGTGGGCAGAGACAGACTGTGGCACTGGTGGTGATGGCTTAGTGGCATCAGCAGCAATCGTTGTGCACTGGAGACAGGCTGTCTCTCTTGATATTATAAAGAGCCAAAGACACCATTGCAATGAGATGAAGCAGAAAGGAAGAGACACGGCAGACTCCTACTGTCTTAAGAAGACAACTCACGGGCGCCTGGGTGGCTCAGTGGTTTAAAGCCTCTGCTTTCGGCTCAGGTCATGATCTCGGGGTCCTGGGATCGAGGCCCGCATCGGGCTCCCTGCTCAGCGTGGAGCCTGCTTCCCCCTCTCTCTCTGCCTGCCTCTCTGCCTATTTGTGATCTCTCTCCCTCTGTGAAATAAATAAATAAAATCTTTAAAAAAAAAAAAAAAGAAGACAACTCACAGTGCAAGTATCACAAACATCTTAGACATCTGGAAAACTCCATGGAAAGAATGTAAGCAGGTCTCTATGTCTCATAAAAATCAAAGATGTATAGTTATACTATTGTAGTGTGAACCTCCTTTTATTCCAAGGTATGAGCTGGAATATGATTTGGGGATTTATCTGGAATTCAAAATTACAAATGATTTTGTTGACCCAAAGAATGTGATACACATTCACACCTCCGATATTAGTAAACTGGACAGAGTTAAAAATAAATCTTGCCATAACTGTGGCATTGGGGAAGTTACATTCAGAACCCATTTCTTCTTTTCTTATTGCTGTAGAAAGGCTTTGGAATTGGGCTGCTATCCTAACTCTGGTACTTGATAGATGGGTTGATGATTGTCAAGTTATTTAACTTACCTGAACCTCAGTTTCTTAACTGGAAGATGGGGATAATAATGCTTACTTTTCAGGGGTGTTGGGAAGGGATTCAATGTATGAAACACCTAGGCAGGTGCCTAGCCTTTAATGGGGGCTTGACAAACATCAGTTCCCCTTCCCTGCTTTCATCTTTACTTATTAATAAAGCTTCTTCCTAATCCCAAGGTAGTAGAAGTTCAATGGAGAGAGGACATAAGGGCAAGAGGAAATGAACTTCTTGTGGTTCTAGAAATTTCCTTTTGATATTCATTACATTTTTAAAAAGATTTTTTATTTATTTATTTATCTATTTATTATTTGACAGAGTGAGAGAGATGAGACAGATCACAAGTAGGCAGAGAGGCAAGCAGGAGGGGGATGGAAAGCAGGCTCCTCGCCGAGCAGGGAGCCTGATGCGGGGCTCCATCCCAGGATCCTGAGATCATGACCTGAGTCAAAGGCAGAGGCTTTAACCCACTGAGCCACCCAAGCGCCCCAATTCACATTTTTTAAGGGATTGAAGACTCTATGAAGTATGGGGGGAAAAGGAAATGTTTGGGTTGGGTTTTGGTCAATTAGAACAATTCTGTGTCATCTTTTCATTTCAACCTGGTTCCCCCTCCCCCTCCAGCTGGGCCTTGTGCTCACACTGCAGTTGCTGGTAGTTAGTTGTGGTCTTCTCCCTCAAAATGTCAAGGCTGCAGGTCCTATAGGGCTCATCTCAAAGACTGATAAAAACTAACAGATATTTTTTTTCTTTTGTTCTCCTGGGTTATACAAATATAATATTCATGTGTACATAAAAGTGATTGACTATTAGTGGATTTTATTAAATTATTCTTAACTGTGCCACACAGATACTAGTTAAGTTCCCAATGGAATTATAAGTCTAGCACCATACCATTTCATTCTAAATATTTGAATTCCTATATTCAAATATTTCCATAGTTACGCATATCTTTCTTTATTAGCAGTTGCCTTGATTGTGTGTGGCGAGTCATATGGGTTTGTGTGTGTACACACAGTGAGGGCTAACATGTTCTGGTGAATATAATATGGTTTTTGGACTGAGATAGACCGTGTGTGCCCATTCCACTACTCATTCACTCTGTGACCTTAAGCATTTTACTCAGTCTCTCTAAGCTTCACTGTTTGGTTGATTTAAAAATGGGATTTGGAAGTTGTTTGCACAAACAGAGCGCCCCCAAAATGGTAGCTAAGCTGTTCATATTACAACTATAATTAAACAACATGGTACATATTACACACAAACATTATTAACAAATAGGTTTTAGGTGGAATTTTAAACAAATAATTGTTCAGCTATTTTGATCGCAAAGAGCATAGTGAGAGCCAAAAAGTTTTCACAAATTTTCACTAATCAAGGGAAAAGGGAGGAAACTTGTTAAAAAAAGTTATTGCTTTATCAGTCCTTTCCCACCCAGTCATTGGAAGTTACCAGTAAAAACAGTATTTCATTTATCATACTTACTGAAACTTACCCAGCAGAGATCCTCCAGGGCCTGTTATCTTTCCGAGAGAAACTCTGGCTTTGCATTCCTGCCTCTTCCAAAAATTATCTGGCAGAAAACAATATCCTGCCCGGAATTCACAACGTGTCTTCATTTGTGAAAACAAACAAACAAAAAAGTTCATTTCCTCTGAAATCTTCTCAGGATCTTTTCTCCTGACTTATCTTCTGGAAATCAATTTTCCCACAGCCTTCTTTACTCACTTTCATGAGGGAGAGCAAGGTGGATCCTCTTCACCATGGAAACACAGCCTATGGAAAACGAAGTACCATCACCCAAATATTTCATGATTAAGTCTGAAAGGATTTAATGAAACTCTCCATGCTCATTATTTCTTTTTTTATTTTATATTTTTATATTTGAATTTATTTGTTTGAGAGAGAGAGAGAGCATGAGCAGGGGAGGGGAGTCTGGGAGGAGCAGAGGGAAAAGGAGAGGTAGAAGCAGGCGCCCCACTGAGCAGGAAGCCTGATATGGGGCTTGATCCCAGAATCCTGAGATCCTGACCTCAGCTGAAGCCACATGCTTAACCAACTGAGCCACCCAGGCATCCTCCATGGTAATTATTTCTGACCAATTGTCCTATAGGTGATGAAACAACTATAATTTTTTTTGACTGATCTATACTTTCTGGTTTTCTACAACAAAAATTTATTACTCATGAGATAAAATACAATGAAAGTTAAAACGAAAAGTGATACCAAAGTTGCAGCCAAGTACACTTAAATTTTGACTACCCTCATCTGGAGTTGTTTTTCTGGGCTCTGTCCTTGACATGTGCTATTTCATTCTCCCTAACTTATCTACTCATGTTGCCCATTCTACCCTAGAAAAAGGAAAACCCAGGGAGTTTGGTAAGTTGATCTAAGGCTCACATTTAGAAAAAGGCAGTGTCAGAATTCAATCATTTTTGAGTTAAGATGCTCATTTTAAAACACCCTACAAGTAGGAAGCAAAGAGGTAATTTGAACTCAGGTCTGTCCAAGCAAAGTCTGTATTTTTAATCATAGTTATTCCTTCAGATATCTTCTGGAGGTGAAAAACTCAAAGTCTGACCAAAGTGGTTTATTTTTGTAGCCACAGTTAACATAAAGAAAAGAATTGGTGTTTCCCCTGACAATGAATGGCCAGTTCTGATTTTTTAGACTGATGGATTTTATGAGATAAGCACCTCGGCTATGTGCATGAATCTTTACTGAAAGGGCCCATTCTAACCCCAGAATATCTGTAAAGCATATCTTCACTTTGAACTTTGGAAAGATGCTTCCAAAGATACTAAATGGCAAGAGAATATGAAGAAAATGGAGCAAAAGGATAACACACATAGGGGCATAATGGGAACCACAAGATGAGGCCAATTAATATAAGAATAGAAGAACTTAACTTCAAAACACATTCACCACTAACAAGTAACTAAAGAAGAAATGCCTTAAAATAACTTGAAGTAATGCCTAATATTCTAAAATTTTGTAGGCAGCATTTGAAACTTTTAATTTTCACTGGGTTACAATTTAATGACCATTAAGTACTTTCTAAGCCAGAAACATT
This sequence comes from Ailurus styani, assembly GCA_002007465.1. Lineage (NCBI taxonomy): Eukaryota > Metazoa > Chordata > Mammalia > Carnivora > Ailuridae > Ailurus > Ailurus styani. Next base: position 318,591 of record LNAC01000939.1, on the reverse strand, counting down.
TTAACTTCTTTGAGTTTTAAAAACTTGTCCCCCAAACCTTTCCCTTCCATACTTATATTTCCCCTCTTCAGACTTTGGTCTTGCTTTAAAAAAAAAATTCGTCTGTTTATTTTCATTCATTTCAGGGTGAAAGACAAGGGATTACTTCTTTCTTGCAGAGTTCCAGCACCAGTGCTGAGTTTAATTGAATGGCTAGGGGAATGAATCTCATGGCAGCAAATATGAATTAGTCCAACTGCCAAGGAACAGATTATAAAACTAGTCATGTGCTTGTAAAGCAACACCAGGTTTCACTTTTGGAAAGCTGGATTTAAGAGTAACTAAAATCAGTGCCTAGGAACTACTGGGGGAAGAAGAAAGTCTCACCTGATCTGCCTTTATCATCCTAAATTTCAAACCCACCATCCCCAGTCTCAATTTCAAGCAGAATTAACTAGAAAGCTTGAGAATGGGATATTTGGGAGTCTAGGGGAATTGACAGAGAAGGGAGAACCAAGCTCATCGGGTCAAACTGTGTAGAGATGCCCAGGGAGCTGATGCTGCCAATTTGATAAGCAGCCCTATTCTACTCTGCAGCTCATCAGAGTTCTGGACAGAGAGAAGTATGATTTTATTATTTGTTTATCCCTTGAACTAGCGCCAAAATAAGCCCCTGAACTGAATGTCCAGCTTTGCATCTGAGCCATTTTGGTGTCTCCACTGTGGCAAAGGAAAACACTTTTTTCCTCCTGTTGCTATGTAGATTGGCACATAGCCTATCCAAAGAATTGTGCTCCAAGAACTCTAGAAACACCTGCCAGCAGAAAACTTGGGAGCTTTGTTTAAACAAATGTACCTGCCAACTTTCCAGAACTGTTGACTTTAGAGGACTGAAAAACGTGGACTATTTTAAAACCTACTTGATGGATAACAGGAACTGGGCCATGGAGATGAGGCACGGAATGTGCCTAGAATCATGTTTATCTTTTTTTTTTTCCTTTTAACATTGCATAGTCTGGGCCTTGTGCAAGGATGCTGCAATGTTAATCTCCCTTTAGCATGGGGCCTACCACGTGGCTGTGAATCAGGAGAATACTTGGGACTGAATTCAAGATATTTGGCAAAACAGGAGTTTCCAAGAAATGCTCTGGTGATCCAAAGCACCAGGCTCTGTGACGTGCATAGGCATTGAAAAGACGTCCTTTAGGTTGTTAAATGCACGTAGATTCCTTTTGCATTATCTTTTACAGCATATTGTCAAGCACCCAGTGTGGCCACTCCTGAGTCTTAGAGTGTAATTGCAAGTCTCTGTTCTGATTGGACACAAATATAATAAAAAGTTCCACTCTCATTCCACCCTTTCAAATTAACTAAAGCAGGTAATTGTCCATTGGGCAAGAGGCTATCTTGGGGTATTAAATATAGGCATTTAGATGTACACATCTTAACAGTTGGCATAAAGACATTTTATCATGCTCAGGACAATAGCATTTAGTGGCATTTGTTCTCATTCCACTAGGCAGTACATGATAGCTTGAGAGCAGCTGAGCTGAAGTCAGAAGAGAAAAAGCAAGGGCACCAGTCCCCACCTTGCAGAGCATGAAGTGGTCCCACTGAACTTCAGTTGTTTCCTTGGCTGGCATGATATGGTGAAGTTTTCTGGAGAAGACCAATACTGCTACTCCAAAGGCACATCGACCTTCAAGATGCTCATTTTCTTTGTGTGACTGGAAGGAAGAATGTTGAAAACTTCTTTCTCAGGGTGTCCATCTTTTGGCCTGCCATTCCTCTGGATGAAGGCTCCTTAAGAGAGTCACTTGGTTTCTTAGATCCTCAGTTTTCTCATCTGTAAAATTGGGGTTTAAATTATGTATCATTTAGTTGTCATCATGATAAATGTTTTACACTGAGGGTTTACAGGTCATTTCTGCCTAAGCTGTCATTGGCTAGGGCAAGTCACATGACCAATCCCAAAGTCAAGAAGTATGGAATTATACCCCATACATGAAAAGATCATGGCAAGGGTGTGGTACAAGGGAGAGAACTGGGGCTAATAATTCAACCTACCACAGACTGGTTCAGTGGGTTCCAAACCTTAAGGTTCTTAGAGCTATAGGAGAGAATTATCAAATACAATCTGTTGCAGAATCCCAAAATTTATATATATATATATGGAACGATTCTACAAGTTCTCTAGAGAACTCCTTAGGCATCAGTTTTCAAACATTAGTGCATATAAGTATCATAGTTTGAGTTTGGAAAAATTAAGCTCCTGTGGCCCTCTGTGACATTCTGATTTAGTGGAACTGAATTGGGGGTCTAGGAAATCCCATTTTGAATAAAACACTCCAGATGATGGGCTCTGTGGAGCCTAATGACTCTAGAATCCCAGGATTCTAAGCAGCACCTCTATTTTGACAGCACATATGAGTATCAGGTACCAGCATGGTTTTACTGAGTCAAGTTAAGTATGTCAGCTGAAATATATTACTGTTTCTATCCCAGTTGATATATTTGGCAGGGACAGAAAGTCCACAAGCCAATGCAAATAGAAAAGGTGGAAGCAGGAAAGGAGCAAAGGCATTTTATCAAGGTCATGTTTACAACAATAATACTAAACAGTAAGGGCTAGTGCTGATTTTAAATATTGTTTCCAGAACCTCAGAGTTAATAAGCAATGATCCAAGGCAGTGAAAAACTCAAGCAAAACCTCAATTTTTTGTTGTATCATTTAGTGTGCCACTAGAGAAACAGAACCAGCAGTATATCTATCTATCTATCTATCTATCTATCTATCTATCTATCTATCTATCATCTATCATCATCATTATCTATCTACTTACTAGCTTATTCAATTGACAGTTGTCTGGGCTGGCTCAACATGTTAAAAATCTTCGGGGCAGGCCATCTTTCAGGAAGGAGAAGCTGGAACTCTTAGACAGGAGCTGAAGCCTGGATCTACAGGCAGAATTTTTTCCCTGCCAGGGAAACTTCAGTTCAGCCCTTAAATTCTTTTAACTGATTCAATCAGGCCCAACCAGATTATAGAGGATGATCTCCTTTACTTAAAGTCAACTTATTGTAGGTGTTAATCATATCTACAAAATACCTTTGAAGCAACACCTGGATTAGTGTTTGATTGAATACCTGGGTACAACTGAGCCAAACCACACACTTAAAACTGAGCAAGGAACTGAGGATTCTTCTTCTTGCTTTTTTCCATAATTGTGTGTTATCTGTATTCTTACTTAATATTCTGTATTAAACGAATTCATTTCCCCCTCATTTTAGCTTCTTCTGAAACAGTAATTACTATGAAATTACTAATTTGATTTGCTAGTTGTGTAGATTATAAAAATAAAATGAATTATAACTATTAAAAGAACTCTTTAGATAATTTATTATACTCCCCTTGGAAATGCTAGATCACCAAATCAACTGTCAGAGAGCTTTGTTAACAAAGACGGAATTTTAATGGATAAAACAAAGTCTTGAGCCTGTTGCTCACCTAGATATGGCAAAATCCAGAAAGATGTTTCCAGTTGGAGAAAATCTTGGAAAAATCTGGTGTGTGAGTACCCAGGGATTGAGAGTGAGACACCTGTGTTGAGAACGGAGCATGAAAAAATGCTAAGGCTTTTCTGACAGTTTTATTTATTTATTTATTTATTTTTAAAGACTTATTTATATTAGAGAGAGAGAGGGAGAGGTCGTGGGAGGAGGGGCAAAGGGATAGGGAAAGAGAGAATCAAGCAGATTCCATGCTGAGGCTGTTGAGCATGGAGCTGAGATGGAGCTTGATCTCATGACCCCAAGATCATGACCTGAGGTGAAACCAAGAGTCGGACCCTTAACAAAATGAGTCACCCAAGTGCCCCTCTCTTATTTTTGAGGAAATACTTTAGCTTCTTGTATTAATACTTTCAGGGGGCTCTGTTGCAAAGAACTTGAAATAATTAATTTCATTAAACCAAAGAGACCAAAGATGAAGAAGAAATAATCTTTGCCCTTAACACACTTATAGTCTAGGGGTAAAGAGGAATAGCAAAAGATGATTGCAGACCAGTGTGGAATATGCTGCTAAAGGCCCCCAGGGGTGATGAGCAAAGAAATAGAGCACTCAGGAGAGTCTGCCTGGAGAAGAGGGTGTCTGAGTTGAGGCTTAAAGAATAACAGGAATGACCTGGTGAACAGGCCTGAGTGATGGGGATGGGGTAAAAGTCTACATAATGTGGAAGCATGAAAAAAAAGTCACAGATTTGAACTTGCATTGTGTGTGTGTGTGTGTGTGTGTGTGTGGTGGGTATAGGGCTCAGAATGGGCACAATACAGGTAAGTATGGCCAAAACAGGGTTCCCACACTGCATAACCATAGGGTTCCCCAATTATGATGACTTTAGTTCCTACTGCAGAGTTTGCATGCCCATAGGTGCCTGGGGCACAGAGCATGGAGGTCGGAGTGGTAAGAGGTGATGGTGGAGAGGTAGGCAGAAATTAGATTAACATGAAATTTTTTTTTTCATTTTTTCCCCATTTTTATCATCATGAATTCTTAATGCCACGATAAAGCATTTGGCCTTGGGCAATCAGTCTACAGGCAATGCTGGGTTTCCCAATGGGAGATCAGACATATGCTTAAGACAGCAAAGAATCAGGAGAAGAGCAATGATTTCATTTTGAAATGGTTTATAAATTTTTTAAGTGGAAAAATAATTATTTTAGGGGCAAAAATTCCCAAAACATTGGGTTCTCTTATATTTATTTAATGTTTTAACATTGTTTTGGGTTTTGAATTAAAATATGGCAGGTTGGAGTAGGTAGGAGGCAGCATAATCTTGTCCATGTTTTGGACAGCTAAAGGTTTTCTGACCTTGCTGTTGATGATGTGTAGCTTTTCAAGTGTATTAACATGAGAAAATAAAGGAGGGAGAAACTTGGTGACCAGGATTAGGTGCCTTGTTTTGGTTTAGATGAAATAAAGTAGTGTTTTGTTTTTGTTTTTACCTTCATTGACCTCTATATAATGTACATAATAGCATCTTGGTATTACAAAATTTTAAAGTTATTTGAAGAAAAATATACTAAATCAAACTTCCCGACAGGACACATTCACAAGGAAAAATTCAGGGCAATTTACTGAAGTGATTATTTACCAAAGATGGAATAGAATCACTTTGGCTTAAGGGAAACCAACAGGGAATATTCTGGGGTTTAGCAACAGCAGGAAGCCATTAACACCCCGAAGTGTAAAGAGACAAGGACTGGGGATAGTAAACAGAACCCTGAGTTTCTAGATTGCCACCAGAACTGAAACTATGACCTTTGGGTAGAAGGACGGAACCAGCATGTGTTAACCAGCATGGAGAGACCTGGGAGAAGACCCAGCTTGGGCTCCATCTCCTCCTGCCTTCTAGTTTTCTAACAACGCCTCCTATTGACCAAACTCAAACAGAAACCAGGGGAAAAAGCTTGTCCGGCTATAAACCCATAGAAGTCAATTTCCATTACAGAAAACAGAGTGAAGAGGGCGCCTGGGTGGCTCAGTGGGTTGGGGCCGCTGCCTTCGGCTCAGGTCATGATCCCAGGGTCCTGGGATCGAGGCCCGCATCGGGCTCTCTGCTTCGCAGGGAGCCTGCTTCCTCCTCTCTCTCTCTCTGCCTGCCTCTCCGCCTACTTGTAATCTCTCTCTCTGTGTCAAATGAATAAATAAAATCTTTAAAAAGAAAAAAGAAAACAGAGTGAAGAAAGGATAGCAAGTGGGTCTGGAGAGGTGAACAGAAGATACCTAGCATCGGTCTATACAGCAAGCAAACATGTACTTAACTATTGACCTTTGACACAGGGTGTCAGCAAACCACAGGACAAATCCATTCTGCAGCCTGTCTTGGGAAAGGATGTTTTATTCGAACATAACCATGCTCATTTATGTACATATCTTCTATGGCCTCTTTTGTGCTACAATAGCAGTGCTGAGTAGTTGGGACAGAGTCTATATGGTCTGTGAATCTGAAAACATTTATTATTTGGCCTTTTACAGAAAACCTTTGCCAGCTCCAGCTCTCCACAGTTAAAAGTAGGCCTTCTCCTTTATACAATTATTTTGTTGTGATAAAAACATATGCTTGAGAGGAGATCTCATTTTTTGACCTCTGTCAACACCAAATGTGGATTAGTTTCAGTCCTGGGTTTTTCATGGACTGAAGCTATGTTTTTATATAAATAATAAATAGTAAATAAGTAAAGAAGTAAATAGAAATGTACTTGAAATAAATACATGTAACTAACGAATCTAGACCAGTATATTTATGGTAGCCTTCCTAATTTACCTGGGTGCTCTGATTTATATATATATGTCATATATATATATGTCAAAAATATGTAACTTTATTTGAGAGGAGGAGAGAGAGATAGTGTGTGCAAGAGCAGGGGGAGGGAGAAGCGGACCCTCTGCTGAGCAGGGAGACCTATGTGGGGCCTCCATCCCAGGACGCTGAGATCATGACCTGAGTCAAAGGCAGATGCCCAATCAACTGAGCCACCCAAAAATATATATTTTATATATATGTGGAATAATGCTTTTAAAATGACCAGACTTGGGGCATCTGGGTGGCACAGTTTGTTGGGCGTCTTCCTTCAGCTCAGGTCATGATCCCAGGGTCTGGGGACCGAGCCCCAGGTTGGGCTCCCTGCTCAGTGGGAAGCCTGCTTCCCCCTCTCCCACTCCCCCTGCTTGTGCTCTCTCCTTCTCTAGGTCTCTCTCTCTCTGTCTCTCTCTCTCTCTCTCTCTCTCTGTGTCAAATAAATAAATAAAATCTTTTTAAAAAATGACCAGACTCAAATATATGACTATTTAAGTGCAATTGTGTCATGGTGAGAGAGAATGAGAAAAAGAGTTGTTTACATATAAAGAAGGATTAAAAGAAATATTGGAGATTTTCACTTCAAGGGTCGTATTAAGGTCACCTGTGACTTTGGTTCCAAGTGATTTTTTACCCTGTTGTTTTTTAATGAATTTATATCAAAACTCTCAGGTACCGCTCTTATAAATCTTGGCTTGGATCTTTCTTGCTACTGTGCCATTCCACATTTCCACCAAATTCCCACCAGGATTTATTATGTGCTCTGGAATAGCAAACACTAAACTTGAAGTCAGAAAGCATGCCATAAAGCTTTTTTTCAGTGATCACTGGCAGGAGTGAAGAAGAGGAGAACAAAAGACAACAGAAGGGAAAGAAACGTTTAACCACAGTAATACACTGCCTTCTCTAAATGCATATAAAGATTGAATTCTCTTAAACTATATGTAAAAAATTACATGTCCCAAAATACTGTAACAAATTCAAAGTACAAATAGAAAAACTAATACATATGTTCACCCGTGTGTGTATTTGCCACTCATATCACCAAATTTCAGTGAATGACTGAAAAAGAACACATCAAAATGAAAAAATGAAATACAAGTGGCACTTAAATTATGGGAAAACAGATTTTTATTTGTAATAAGAGAAATCTGAAATAAAATTATGAGATGACACTGTTCATCTTTCTCACTAATGTGTTTTGATTATACCCACCTCTGGGATCAGACATGCTTATGCTTTGCAGTACATGAATATGAATGGTTAGTTACATCCTTCATGGAAAAAATTTAGCACTTTTTTTGGCAGTGTAAATGACATACACTTTGATCCCATGATTCTACTTCCAGAATCTCTGGTATGCTTTTTTTATGTGTAAAAATTGATGTGTGTACAATAACTAACAGTATGTGCATTTTTCGCTATTCCATTATGTGTTACAGCAAAAGATTGGCACCACTTAATGAGATCTAGAAGATTGGTTAACAAATTAGGAATGCAAAGCATTTACCTTTGCCGTAGTAAAAGTTACCAAGAACACAAAAAATTAAGAATCTATTAAAAACAATAAAAAGCAGGTCTGTATTGAAACAGAATGATTGTGAGAAATATGCTATAAAATCCAGCAGAACACCCATGAACAAGGGAGACTGGATGGAGCCTTTCTTAGGATTCAGCCTCCCAAAGGCACTGAGCAGGACAGTGAAGGCTGGAGAATAGCTCTACTGGAGCAAGGGAAGGAAAAAAGAAAATAATCACATTATTATAAAGCATGCCTTCCACAGTGTTGTTGCAATGAGTATCAAAACCGGCAAAATGCTTTGAAAGGCATAATGTGTGATATGACTGAAACAACTATTTATTAGCCTATTGGATCCATTCAGGGTGGAAGCTCCTCACAGTTGCCAAGTGACACTTAATTTTCATCTATCAGTTACTTGACTGGGGACATAATGTGAAATGCTTGGAGAAGGAAAAACAAGAGTTTTGAGTAAGACCATCTACACCAGTCACCCAAGACTGGCAAGCATCCTTCTGTGACCATATTCCTTTAAAAACACTGAGCTCCAATCACTCAGACCTCAATTCAGAAAGAGTGGAGGGAGAAGGTTACAATAGAAAAATACAAATAAATGAGGTGCTCTCCTGTTGTTTCTTGGGGTTTGGACTGTCATAAACAAAAATCATCTACCTTTACCTCTTAACCCCAGATCAAATCTTGGGTGGGAACTTTCTCAAATGCTTGATTTACCATGGAGCATGTTTTGACCACCCCACTGATCTGAAAGTCACCTCTCATTTTCCTGAAATCCCCTAGTGCTTTATTTTATCTTTTTACACGCAACATCTCATCTTATACTCTGCACATTTGAGATCCTTTGCACAGAAGAAGTAAGCCCCGATTCGTTCACCTTTGTGAGTTATCATCTAAAATGCCATCACATGGGGCGCCTGGGTGGCTCAGTGGATTAAAACCTCTGTCTTTGGCTCAGGTCATGATCTCAGGGTCCTGGGATCAAGCCCCGCATCGGGCTCCCTGCTCAGTGGGGAGCCTCCTACCCTCTCTCTCTGCCTTCCTCTCTGCCTACTTGTGATCTCTCTCTCTTTCTGTCAAATAAATATTTAAAATCTTAAAAAAATAATAAAATAAAATGCCATCACATGCCAGATACTTAGTAAGTGTTATGCACTAACTTGTGTCCCCCTGTAATTCATATGTTGAAACTCTAGCCTCTCAGGATGTGACAATATTTGGAGATGGAGCCTTTCAGAAGTAATTAAAATGAAACATTTAGGGTGGGCCCTATCCAATCTGACTGGTGTCCTTATAAAGAGAGGAAGTTAGCACACACAAACAGACACCAGTCTGTGAAGACACAGTGAAAAGGCAGCCATCTACAAGCCAAGGAGAGACCTCTGAAGAAAGCAAAGCTGCTGACACCTTGAACTCAGAGTACAAGTCTCTCGAACTATGAAGAAATAATTATTTGTTGTTCAAGCCACCCGGTCTGTGGTATTTTGTTTGACAGCCCTAATACACTAATACAGTAGGTATTCAAAGAAACATGACTACTGAGCTCAGCTGCCAAGTCATACTGCATTTCTAAACTTGACTGGAACTCAATTTCTTTAACTCCTGGAGAGTACATATCTGAACAAACAATTAAAGCAAGAGAATGTGCTTGCCATTGAAGAAAAAGTTGATAGAATTCATTCATGATGAGCATTCTATAAAGGTAAAAATGCTGAGAATTTACAAGTTGGTATGCTGGATTCAGATAGTCCCTTGATCAAATACCAGCTCTACTCTTTCCTGTTTTATTGACTTTGGGAAAGTTATTTTGACCTTCAATGCACCACTTTCTCATCTGTCAAATGGGCATAACACTAATTTTCTATCTCATGAGGTTATTGCACGCATTAAATAAGTCCATGCTAAGTGCTGAGAACAGTTCTGGGACCAGAGTAAGCACTCAATTTTTTTTAAAAAAAGTTTTTATATAGTAAAGCTATTTATAAACTAGGGTGACTGTGGTAGTCAAGGCACAAAGAACAACTGAGGGGCTCTTGGGTGGCTCAGTCAGTTAAGCATCTTCCTTCAGCTCAGATCATGATCTCAAGGTCTTGGGATCAGCCCAGTGTCTGCTCCCTGCTCAGTGGGGCTTCTGCTTCTCTCTCTCCCTTTATCCCTCACTCCAACTTGGGCTCACTTGTGTGTGCTCTCTCTCAAATAAATAATTAAATTTTTAAAACACACACACACAAAAAAAAAACACACAAAGAGCAAATGAATCAGCATCTGTCTTAGGTGAAGAGATAATGGACAAACACTGTCTCATATTCTAACTTAAAATCTGACTCCTCAGAATCAGAAGAGTGTGTCTTAGTTCATAGCCACAGAATCAGAGCCCCAGTAGCTTAAGGAAGTGAATGACAAGAAGATAGACTTCTTGGGTGCCATTTTGCCTAAGAATGGGTGTCCTTTTACCATTGACTTCCAAAGACTATTGACAAATATGTACTTAATACTTACAAGCAGAGAGTTTTGGTGTGACTTGTGATATAAGTATCAGTTTCCAAATGACAGATAAGGGAAGTTGCTGTTGAAGTAGAATTTGCCTGCAGGAAGAATGAGGAGGATTCTGGGTCATTTCTAGAGCAACACTGACTAAACGTCAGTCGGTTTTATGATGAGTCTTAACTGAAAAGCAGACAACTGAATGTGTAGGCATTCTGGGGGTTATTTAAGGTCTCAAATCCTGAATCCAGAGGAAGTACGGTTGATATAGGAAGCTCATATTATCCATCAATATTCCATGCTGTTGTAACCTTTCTTAAAAATAGCCAGAGGGGTGGGAAATAAGATGACCAGCCCAAGCTCTCACTGTCTGTGTGTTGTGAGACTGGGATTTGAACCCAAGCTTGTTGGTGATAGCACCACTAATTTTCCATTCTACCACTTCCATAGTTTACAGGAAAGTTAGCACTAAGTTCATCTCATTTGTCTATTGAGTCATGAGGACCCAGCCACTTGTTCTAGGCAGGTGGCTCATGGTTCTTAGTTCTATAAGATGAACAACAGACCCTTCACATAGTAGAGACCAGCATGGAGGGTATAGCCCACTTTTCTCTCTCCCATCAAAAGTGGCCATTTTACTGGTGGCAGATATGTTTCTGTGCCATACAAGGACCTGGCAATGTCTCTGCTTTATGGCTCCAGCTGGGTGTGGATAAGTGTGGCCACTTGGTTTCTCCCATCCTGCTTCTGATAAGGATGTGGTTGGTCTGTGAATCACCATTTTAACACTTGCACACAAATCTATGATGTCAGAGGATATGGGAGGTTTTGCTGGAGTATGGAGGAGAACAGGCTGCTAGAGTGATTGGAAGCTCTCTAAACTCTCCTAGAAAACATACTGGTTCAGGACTTTCAGCTGAAGAAGGTCATAAAACGTTGCCAACAAGAAAGAAAGGGCTTGTAACAGCACTCTGATCTCTGTATTCCTTTTACCAGCCACCATGTGTGCTGCTTCTAACAGCTCACAACTGCAATCTTCTTCAGAGGATTGTCCTTGGACAGTTGGAGCTGCCTAGCCCTGAGGTGTCTGGGGTTTATGCCCTGAATCCCTCAGTCATCACTCAGAACATCCCTGAACCAATGATTGACCAGGGCAAGGCTCAGAAGACTCACTCTCTCATCTCAAGGTAGGACAGAGCTTGGTCTATAGTGTAGCCTCTGGGGCTCCATGTAAAGTGAGGATGAGGCTAAATATCACTGGAACCCCTTATTTGCTTAGATTCTTCTGCTCCCCTATCCCACTTTTCTTACTTTTGGACCAGTTTCTCCTGGAAGCTCTCCTTCAGTAAATGACCTGCATAAAAATTCCCATATCAGGTTCTGCTTCTAGGGTCTAAAGAATTGTCAAGGGCCAGATGATAGCATCAGCAGAGCAAAGATGTAAACTGTAGAGTAGGGACCAAAAGGCTGAGAGGAGTATTAAAAGTGCTGTCTGAATGATTTCCTATGACAGACCCTCTCTAGGATGTTTGCAGGATGGTCCCCTATGTTGCTATGTGTGGTGAGGGCAGAGAGGGGGACAGGGAAGAGGAGGAAATTCTAGAACCTCCTCCAGGATTCTTGAATTCTCTGAAGAATTACTCCATCCCCCAACTCCACTAGATCTATAATGTCTCTTCTACTCTTTCCACAAAGAGTTACAAACACCCAAGTCTAGGTCTTGATTCCTGTTATATTTTTCAATCTCTGAGGAGGTAGAGAGGCGGATGCATTATTAGAGTAGCCAGTTTCAAGTATGCAGGGCCTCTTGCCTTGATACAGATATTCTCTTTTCTTTTCTACTTGGGCATGGAGGGGAACCCTTGACTGTGGCAGCCATGCAACACTGGAGCCCTCAGGATCTGTAAGATATAGATCCCCAAATCTTTAGAGACAACTAGAGACATTCAATTTCTTTATTCAACCTCAAAATATGTACTTCATTCAAGACAATGTTCTAGACCTTGAGAAAATGGACAAGGTAGACTGGCGCTCTGTCCCCATGGAGCTGGTGGTCCAGTAAAGGAGACAAAGAAGTAATTAGAGGATCTCCATCCATGGGCTATGTACAATAATCAGTGACCCCATGTGCTGTGAGAACTTGGAAAAGTGGCAGCTTTTCAGATTGGGGTCTAGGGATAGGGATGCCTTCCCAGAAACCTATATTGAAGGCAAGGATAAGCTGGAACTACCTAGTCAAAAAAAAAAATGGCGGGGGTCTATTTTTGCATGAAGAGGAGGGAACCGTCTAAGCAAAGACTGGGAACCAAGAAAGCTGGGGATTTCTTGAGGCCAGAGGAAGTTGAGAATGTTTAGAACACAGAGGCAGAGGTCACACTGGGCAGGTGCACACATCATTTTGAAAGCCAAGTTAAGGAACTGGGGTTTTACAGTATAAGGAAAGGGTGGGCATTAATAAATTCTTAGCATGAGCAATACATATTACTATATGCATTTTAGAATGATCACTGAAGCTTTCTCCTGAAAGGTAAGATTAGATGAGGGAAATAAGTTAGAAAGTTCTTAGCACAGTTTAAGAGAGGGAAAGAGAAAGAGACCGAGAAAGAGAGTAGTGGCCTGCACCAGATTAAAGATAATATAGAGATGAAAAGATCTTTAGGAGGTCAAATAGACAGGACTGGATGATTTGCTGTTGGAGCAGAGGGGAAAGAGTGAGGGGGAGCAAGAAATCAAGACTGATTTTGTGGTTTTGGGTTTATGGTAAGGCCATTCACCAGAATAGGAAACAAAAAATAAAAGAAGAAGATTGGTAGAGGAAATGAATCTGGTTTTGGAACACTATGACTTTGAAATATCAGTAGAACATCCCAGAATGCAATTACATTCATGGTTCTAGAGCCTAAGAGAGAATTCTGGGTTTTACAGAAGTCCATGGGACAAAGACCATAGCTGGTACATAAGTTCAGTTGAGAACATCCAGGGAGAATGTTAAGAACAAGAAGGTAAGAGGGCCTAGGACTAAAATCTGAGGTATCACTAAACCTCCCCACAGAAATATCTGGACCAGGACTGTTCAGAGGCTGGCATGTTGGTGGTAGATAAGATGGTCATGGCAATGATAATGATAATGATAATGATATTAACCACTAATTGTTCTTGAATGCTTACTATTTGTTATAAGCCTTATATATTTTTCTCTCATTTAAGTCTCTGACAGTTTTATGAAGTGTGCATTATTATCATCCCCACACTGCAGATGAGGAATACAGATTCAGAGAGGTCAAGAGTCTTGTCGGAGCTCACATGGCTTGGAAAGAGCAGAACTGGGGTCCCCATTCAGGCCTGTCTTTTCAGGGCTCTCAGTTGCCATATTTTCAAAGGAGGTCAAAACTGCAACCCCAAGACCTTCCAGATCTCAGTGCATGAGCTAAATCAGACTCACTGCCCTCTGGGGGTAAATTTAAGTGCTATCTGATTCTTTAAAAATTGTTAATGAGCTATTCATGCTACTGATAATAACTATTAGAATATTTGCCTGTCCAAGAGATCTTATTTCCTCATGAGTGTTAGGGACAGAGATGGAGCATCACAGCATTCTAGAAAAGGAGAACTAGAGGGCACGTTAGAACACCTAATCACAACCTCTTGGTCTACGATGGAGAAAGCTCAGGGTCTCAGGTCACTCAAGCACACAAAACAAATGGCAGAGTTTCTCGGGGCTCCTTTCATTACTATCCTATCTTTTTAGTTTCTCACAGCAGAAAACATGTCCTATGTGCCCTATTCCAGAACCCTGGAGAAATGAGAAGCCACAGGTCAAGCCAGAAGATAGCCTGGGCCCTACTATCCCCAATCAACCCAAAATTCTTCAGTGCTTCTGAAAAATTCCATGTTTCTGTGAGAAAGGAAAATATGGGTAAGGACAGCCTGAGGTAGAGGCTAAAGGTCACTGCATCTTGCTTAAAAAAGTTCTTTACTATCTTCTCAAATAGGATGTATCTGCAGTTGTATGGGGAAATGCTGGTATGAGAGGGTGGTACAGTGCTAGCTTAGGAATGGCAGTTTTTTTGGCTTCTCTAAGTTCTAGTCGAAAATTCATCCTTGAGATAAGATTGACACACCTCTGCCCCCACATACCTCATTAGTATCTCAAGGATACTAGTATCTTCCTAATTAGAGTTAGCCACATTTGTCTTCTTCGAGAAACTCTGGGACCTCATAGTAGTTCAAGTATTGAAAAGAGGGTCCTTGCCATGGTAACAAAATGTCTGTGAAGTGAACGGATGGTTGAATGGAGGGAGGCAGAGTTCACACCAGAGAATATAAATGAGCCTGATGACCTCTGTCCTCTCCACACCCCTATCCAGTTCCCCTTGGTTCTGCAAACGCTGGGGACCTCACTGGACAGGGCATATTTTGATTCCCTCGGGTACCCTCATGTTCCCTAAAGTAGGGGAAAGGAGAAACTTTCCCTTTCTCAGAGAAGTCCTCTCCTCATGGTGATCTAACACATTAGTAAGAGAGGATATTGGAGAAAAGTCACCAAGATGTGCCGCATAGGAGAAGCGGTCCTCCTTGATAGCATCATTGTGGTTACAGTGCCAACCCCTCCACCCTCCCTTCTCATCACCACCTCAGAAAGTGTTTCCCATTATTTATTCAAAGAGAAGAAACACAGGGACAGAAAGCAATGGGAGTTTCTTTAGTTTCTTTCACCATGCATTCCTTGCAGAAAGTGGACAAGTTTTCCAGATAAGAAGAGGAGAAAAGAGACCACAAAATTAAAAGATATGTTTGATAGACAGTTCCAGATCCTGCCCACCACAGCAGCCCCCATCATTCCTGACAAAATGTCAGCCCATCCTTTCATTTTCTCAAATACTAACAGTTGCTCAAGTCCCCCAGCATTACATGAAGTTTATTCTGGAAATGCTGAGCTCTCCACAGAGACCTGGGGCAAAGAAACATAATTAAAGGCCTTTATCAATTTTTATATCATCTCGTCCTAGTTTTATAGAATGCTCTTGATGAAGGCAGAGAACAGCAGTAAGTAATTAGTTTCTTCTCACAGAGAATTATGTGGGAATAGGAAATCACACAGGAGCAAGTACATAGAACAATCCGTTCTATGGTCTCGGAGTCCTAAGATCTCACTCACTTTCTACGAGAGGAGAGAGTCAAGTCAGGACTTTTACGGGATATCTATGCCTGTAGAGGGGGGTATGAATGAGCTAGTTATGTCATAAAATAGCCACATCATTTCCGCCACCTTTTTCTGCTTCCAGCCCGTACACACTTCATGTGTTTCTTGGCTTCCTTATTCGGATGAGGTACCAACGTCCAAGTGAGCCGAGGGCGTCATTTTAAAAGCTGCCCTTTGAGACGGGGTGGTGGCCGAGCCCACAGGAAATGAAGAAAGCTGATAGTGAGCTCCACGCTGAGGCCCGGAATCAGGACACTTGCTCTTGAGGACAAGAACTACTTTGTAAAGAATAACCAGCCTACCCGCAGCCCAAATGCTCTGTGCTTAAGCATAGCCAAGCCCCGAAACTCATTTTTCCATAAACAAGACCCAGCCTTAGACATAACTCTCTTTAGACTCTCTGATGACTTCATTTACTAGGCATGCCAAAGTGCCCAGATGTAGGACTCGCTCAGCCCCATTCACTGGGGAAACTGATCTTGTCCTTTGATTTGGTATTAGCAGAAATGTCATTTATCAAATCTTTGCCAGGAGGTCACCGAATCCCTAATTCGTCTCTTAGGACCCTGAGGTCATTTTGGGGCTGACTGTCTTTCCCCACCTCCACTTGCCACAGTCACGCACACACTCTCTTCCTAAAGCATCCAGATCTCCAGTTCCCCCAGGGAGGGGGTGTTTCATTAATAAAGACTGAACCAGCACATTTGGGCTCTTGGATATTTCCATGAATAAATGGCTTGGTGTTTTTATGACCTGATATTAAAAAAAAAAAAGGAAAAGACTGTCAGACTGTTACTGTCTTCATGGGAATGTTTTTAATGTAAAATAACTCCAATGACAAACAGCATTAAAAAAAAACAAGCTTATCTTCGTGCCAAACATGTTTCAAGTTTGACAAGCATTTCTCATCTGTTCATGCTGTTTGAGAGAAAGTAGGTTGGTCAGGAGCAAAACTAGATCAAGAAAAAAGGGTTTCGTTAAATTGAAGGAGTGGGGCTGAGGCAACACAGACAGGAGAAAACAAGACACTTCTCTAAATTTTTATAGGGCTCAGCTTTTTTTTTTTTTTCGGTGGTTTCAGACAGATGGCAGAGGTTAGTTTCATCTTCCCATCAGCTGTCAGCCGCTGAGACAATTGTAAATTCCCATCTCAGATGGTCTGCAAGGTTTTCTCTAACTCCAGGCACCACGTCTGCTGGTCTTCCACCTGAATTTCAACTCTACTCTCCCATTGTTTCTGTAAAATTTTGCCTTTGTCATGTTTCAGTTTTCAGTTTTGATTAAGTAATTACAGGTATTCAGTCAAGTATTCAAACCTTATGTGCACATCTTGAGATTTTTACCTATGTCCACGCATGCATAAACATAATATTTCCAACACCAAAGGAGGTTCCTCCATGCCTCTTACCAGTCCCAGACATAGCCCCACTTCTGCCTATATCATCATCTTTTTGCTTTGCCTATTGTAGAACTCCATAGAAATGTGACCACACTGTGTGGAGTCTTTTGGATCTGGCTTCGTTCATTCGCCATAACACCTGTGAGTTTCGTTCATTTCAGCATACATAACAGTAGCTTGTTCCCTTTTACTTCCATGTAGTAGTCTAATTTCTCAATAACCATGACTTTTGGTGGTGGAAAATTTGGTCACCATACCTACAGGATATCAGACATCGGGGAAAAGTGGGACAAAAAGTACAGGGACTTTCAAATCTGATACCAACATTCAAATACCCATTGACTCTGCCAGAGATTAGCTTTGTGCCCCCAGGGAAGTTGCTTAATTTATTGGAGCTTGCCTTTCATGGTAGGGTAGATTTAATATCTGCTATTACAGAGAATAATCCCAGAACAGGGTTCTGGGAATTGGTTCCAAGGATATGACCCCAAAGAGACTTATTTCTAGAGATCAATTATTCAGTGTTCAGCCAACAAATGATTGTGAAGCAACTATATATTCCAGGCACTGTTCCAGCAGTGGATCAAATGTGCAGTTTGTCCTCGTGGCTCTAGGGGAGATGGATACCAGAGAATTAAACACTTAAATGAACAAAATGATTTTGCTATCAATAGGTGTTGATGTAAGAAATCAACAGGGCAAGGAGATAGAGTAGTGGTTGTCAGGAGCTATTCTAAATCAAGAGGCCTAGGGAGATCACACGGAGGAAGTCATATCTAAGTAAAGGCCAGTGTGTATGATTCATTTATCTAACTCTCAGGAAAAAGACTTTCAGGCAGAGGGGAAGCAAGAACAAAGGCCTCTAGACAGATGAGTTTTGCACATTTGAGTAACATCAAGGAACCTCAAAGGGCCTGCAGCGTAGGGAATGGGTTGGGATTGGAAAGAGTGAAAGTGGTTGAGGTTAGAGAGGTAGTCAGGGGCCAGACCTTTGGGACCTCACCCACTCACTTTCATTAGAAGCTTCCATACGTGTCTTCTGAGCTTCTGGGGTAGGGGGTGGTTTGAGCAACTTCTCTAAGATCATTCAGAAGAATTGAACAAGAGTTCACATCCTCTATTTCTATTTTTCCCATGTTACCCAACTATAAATAATATAATTTAAACTGCATTGCCAGGGCAGGGGAAATGAATGGATGTGAATAGCATTTGGTAGCACACACTGGAATGATTTCTGAGGCTTCAATGGGCATGGCATGTTCTTTGTAGCAGGGATAGCAAAATATAACCCTTGGGCCATATCTGGCCTTCTGCCTATTTTTCCAAGTTTCATGGTTTTTACATTTTTAAATGGTTAACAAAAATCAAAAGGGGGTAATATTTTTGGACATGTAAAATTACATGAAATTCAAGCTTGTTTCCATTGAGTTTTATTGGAATATAGCTGTGCTCACATGTTTATATATTTTCTATGGCTGCTTTAAGTGTTATGATGGTGGGGCTGAGTAGTTGTGACAGAGATGGTATTGCCGCCCCCCAATCTAAAATACTTACTATCTGGCCTTTTGTAGAAAGTTTCCTGACTGATCTCTGTAGTATAAAATCTGGAAGTTTAGTAACTGAAACACCTGCCCACAAAATACCAAACTTTAAATAATACAATATTTGTGAGAAATATCCAGGAGAAATATGTTGCAAAATAGACTCCTAGACAACTGGGTTGACTTGCTGTGTAGACTTGCCAACAATATACAATTATAGGCAAAATAAAGATTTTTGATTTTGGAATATTCAATCTGCATGTCTTCTTTCCATCAGCAATTAGGTAACAGGTCTAGACTCTTGCAGTTTATTAAAGCTACTACTCATATATGACAAAAATTGCCTATTAGCCTATCTAATCATGTTTATTTTTCTCTTTTCTGTATCAATGGGACTTACTAAGTGGATCTAAAACATTAAGAAGGGAGAGCATGTGTGGATGATGAAATCGAAGAAGGGGCATTAGGGACTGAATGTTTGTGCCCTTCCCAACCCCCAAATTCCTATGTTGAAGTCCCAACCCTAAGTAGGCAGGGCCTTTGGAAGGCAATTAAGTTTAGAGGAGGTCATGAGGGTGGAGACTTCATGATAAGAATGGTGTCCTTATTTTTTATTTTGTTTTATTTATTTGAGAGAGAGAGAAAGCATGAGATAGGGGAGGATCAGAGGGAAAAGCAGATTTTCCGCTGAGTGAGAAACCCCATGTAGGACTCGATCCTAGCACTCCAAGAACATGACCTGAGCCAAAGGCAGACACTTAGCTGACTGAGCCACCCAGTCACCCAGGATTGAAGTCCTTATAAAAAGAGAAAGAGACTAGAGCTCTCTCTTTTTCTGCCATGTGAAGATACAATGAGAAGGTGGCCCATCTGCAAGCCAAGCAGAAAGCCCTCACCAAGAACTCAATCTGCTGGTACTTTGATCTTGGAGTTCCCAGCTTCTAGAACTATGAGAAAAGGAAAAAATCTCAATGCTTAAGCCATCCAGTATATGGTATTTTGTTATAGCAGCCTGAGCAGACGAAGACAGAGGGAGAGTAGGAAGAAAAAGTTAAAGAGAGACAGAAACACATTCTGACTTAACTCATTGGTAATTATTTCTAATCTTGCCAAAGAATCACAATTTCAAGAGAATTCACACCAACGTCAACTATTGCATAGTGTTAATATATAGGTTTATATTACCATGACTGTTCTAAGTCCATGCTCACTTTATGGTTTATTCTCTTACTTGTATCTGTTAAATTAAGATCAATAAGTCCTGAGAACCATCTCATATATTCCTGACAGATATCACTCTGATATGATAAAGAATATGATAAAATATTTCTCATTAATAGAAAAAGGAAGAAATAAACTATAATTTATTAAGAGCTTGAACTGGGTTGAACTTTGTGATATGCTATCTCCATAACATCTTCAATGACATTTTAAGGTGGTTAACCCTTATTATTCTCATTGTACACCAAGTGACTTTGAGGCTTGGATACAAGAGATAAGGGGTGCTCAAGGTCACATAACTAGTAAGCGGTGGAACCAAACTTCCAGCTCAGCTCTCTCTGGTGATAAGGTCTTCACTCTTTAAAATGAAAAGATGCCTCTTTCTAGCAGTCCCTTGGTCCTCCAGAAAATCTCTTCACTCTGGGTGCCAGGGAAGAGAAGAGACTTCCTTGAAGTATGCTAGCTTATCTTCTGCAGAAAAGAAAGACTACAAGATTTCAGACTAAGGGCAAGAAATCCCCTATAACAACAACTTTATTTTAGAACTATAGAAAGTCCCTTCTGGCCAGAACACTAATGTGTCCAAAGAATCATCCAGTGGGAGGCCTGTGGTGGACACTCAGCTGGAGAAGGCATTGAAGGGCCAAGATTTTCCCCAAACTTTCTCCACTGCCTATCCCTCCACTGCCAGTAGGTATTGACTGTGAACTTTGGAAGCTCTGGTACAACTGAAAGTCAATGTACAAAGACTATATTCTGATCTTCCTTTATTCATCTTTTTTAGGGAGAATAATATAAAGAAGTGGGTCATTCCCAAAGCTTTGCAAAATCCTTCTTTGTAAGACACTGAGAAATCTATCTGCTTTGATGATTCAGTTTGTCTATCTAGCAAGTAAAGTGTTTTAAGTTCTTTCTCTTGTATTTTTTCATATTTCTCCTTAACTCCTGACCCTTGTAACATTTTTCAACTGTTTTGAATTTTTGGTTGAGCACCTATGAAGTGCAAGGCATTGTACTTCGTGCATTGCTGAAGACAGCTATGTGGATGGACAAACAGCCATTTCTGCCCCCCCCCCCGCCCCCCGTCAAACCCGATCAAGAGTTTACAGTGGAAGGGGCACCTGGGTGGCTCAGTTGGTTAAGTGACTGCCTTCGGCTCAGGTCATGATCCCAGAATCTCAGGATCCAGTCCCACATCGGGCACCCAGCTCTATGGGGAGTCCGCTTCTCCTTTTGACCTTCTCTCCTCTCATGCTCTCTCTCACTCTCTCTCTCAAATAAATAAATAAAATCTTTAAAAAAAAAAAAAGAGTTTACAGTGGAGTGAACTAATCTGACCACAGCATAAATCTCTTACCAATGACCTCTTCTCATCCTTAAGCTTGCTTGAATAATCACATGATTTTGTGTAAATGTGTCTTAGGAGACATTTCATGACTGGAAGATGTGAAGGGCAAGACAATATTCCTTCCATTAAGAAATTTAGGTGTAGGGACACCTGGGTGGCTCAGTGGGTTAAAACCTCTGCTTTCAGCTCAGGTCATGATCTCAGGGTCCTGGGATTGAGCCCCGCATCGGGCTCTCTGCTCAGTGGGGAGCCTGTTCCCTCCTCTCTCTCTGCCTGCTTCTCTGCCTACTTGTAATCTCTCTCTCTCTCTCTCTCTCTCTCTCTCTCTCTCTCTCTGTCAAATAAATAAATAAAATCTTAAAAAAAAAGAAGTTTAGGTGTCTTTGTTTTTACAGCAGGATAGAAGTTTATCAAGGGGACATACGTCAGCTTTAGAGAAATACTGACTGGGGTTCAAATGATAGCATTTATTACTGTGTCACTTGGGACAAGGCATATAAGTTCCCTAAGTCTCAAAAACCCCCTTTAAAATAAACATATGAAAAGTAGTTTATAGAATCACCCTGAGATGAGATGGTGTTTGCTGTGTCTGGTGAGGAGGAACTGTTGACTCAATGTCCTCTGCAACCTCTATCCTTCCAAGTCTTGAACTGAGTTAATTAACTTCTTAGACATAGTCTCTGTATTCTTTGGTGAAAGATCCATTTTGTATTATTTCCCTCTTGCCTTTCTTTTATGGAGGAATGCCTTCAAAATGTACAAAAGAGTTTCAAAAATGCAAGATTGAATGGTTATACAAGTTCCTTTATTGAAGAACCACTCAGAGCCTTTACTATATTAATAAGTATGCATTATGAAGTAACAAGGAGAAAGTGTGCAATGTTTTGCTAAATGACTTAACTACAGAATTCTTTAATTTTCTTCTTTTTTTTAAAGATGAAATTTATAAATTGACTATCCCAAGGAACAAACCCTAGGACAGGCTGATTTTAACAATTGCTGTAAGGAAACTCGACTCATTACTAAAGGAAGAGAATAAATTCGTATCCTTTGTGTACTACATATATTGAATAGATTAATGTAAAAAAAGAAAATATATTAAGATCATAGTAAAATATAGAAGAATATCTCAAAATCTTTGCATACTCAGGACTTCAAAGAGCCTAGAACAAATGGAAAAAGTTGCAAAGATAAATATTGATGGGTTTGATTATATAAGTGCCTAGATATTTCTTTGGCCAAAATAAATCTTAAATTTAAGAGGAAAAAAGTCAAACATGAAAAAAAAATTTATTAAAATATAATAATCATCTATTGAAATAATGAAATGATCAAAGATATAAATTGTATATATTGATACAGTCATAAATCATATAAGAAGCAATAAAATGGGTCACAAATCATATAAGAAGCAATAAGATGGGGCGCCTGGGTGGCTCAGTGGGTTAAGCCTCTGCCTTTGGCTCAGGTCATGATCTCAGGGTCCTGGGATGGAGCCCCGCATCAGGCTCTCTGCTCAGTGGGGAGACTGCTTCCTCCTCTCTCTCTGCCTGCCTCTCTGCCTACTTGTGATCTCTCTCTCTCTGTGTCAAATAAATAAATAAAATCTTAAAAAAAAGAAGCAATAAGATGGCTAATAAATACACGAAATCCAACATTTAGAGAAGTGCAAATTAAAATAAAGACATGGTATTTTTTTTTAAAGATTTTATTTAACCTGAGCTGAAGGCAGAGGCTTTAACCCACTGAGCCACCCAGGCACCCAAGACATGATATTTTACCTATAAAATTTCTAATCAGTGGTCAATTTTCACGAATGTTTTTTTCTAATAGACATTTACATAAACTGTGAGAATATTAATTGGTACCGCCCTTCTAAAAGATAATTTCGTAAGATACATCAAAATAATTGCAAGTACCTTAAATATAAAAAAATGGGGATGTGATTAGGAAAATAAAAGAATATGCATAAGAAATAGTACATCGTATCCCCTAAAATACATATGAAGATGTTTAACACCTGGATAAAAGTCATGTATAATTTTGCCAACACAAAATGGGCTCAACTAAAATAGGTTTATTAATAAATATAACTGAAAAGAACTCAAATGTTAACATTGATTATCACTTGACTGGTGAAATTATGAGTGGTTTTTGTTGTTCTTTGCTTTCTTCCTTAAACATTTTTGTATTTTTTTTTTAGATTTTATTTTATTTATTTGACTCACAGAGATAGATTACAAGTAGGCAGAGAGGCAGGCAGAGAGAGGGAGAGGAGGAAGCAGGCTCCCTGCTGAGCAGAGAGCCCGATGCGGGCCTCGATCCCAGGACGCTGAGATCATGACCTGAGCCGAAAGCAGAGGCTTTAACCCACTGAGCCACCCAGGCGCCCAACATTTTTGTATTTTTTAAAAAAGGGGAAAAAAACCCACAAAGTTTTAGAAAAATATATTGACAAATTGGATTGGTATTTCTGACACTGATTATGTCCATGATGGTAGAAAAGGAAGCAGGGGTCTCCCAAACACTCCACAAATGCCTGCTAGTCCATTTACATATATATTTTGCACTGTTCGATAAAGCAAATAAAATGTTATGTCCAAGCTCAATTAGTCAGCTGACAAATTTTTCATCTAGTGTTGTGAGAGTCATCTAGAAAGGGGAATGAAGGAGAGAGGCAAGGAAAAGAAAGCAGAGGTTCTGGGCATCACAAGAGGGTTACCATTGAAGTCGGAGGAGGTGGTGAGGATATGTGCTATAAATCCCAAGAACTATCCTAACACTCTTATGATGAAAATCATCTGCAATAATTCTTTCTGGCAAAATAGGACTAGCCAAAGTCACAAGGTACTGAGGCACTTTGGGTTATGCTAATGAATTTTATAAATAATGAACTTAAAGCTGTAATGGTTACCCCATAATAATCCCATGACACTTATCACATGCCTACTCTCTTAAGAGGTTTCTACTCTGGGTTCTATATAAAGTATGGAAATTTGCAAACCTTTATTGACTTCCTCTTATGCATACAGGGCATGAAGGGAAACACCAAAAAACTCGTCCTTCTAGCATTTCAATTTTTTGTCTTGTTTGTTTTTGTTTTTGTTTGTTTTGAAATGCATACTACTAAGACATGAGTATTTCATTATAAAAAGTACTTCCCAATGAGAAGAATTATATATATATTTTACATATATATTACACATATTATATGTAATATACATACATATATGTAATATATACACATATATTCCATTGTATTATATATTAAATCATAAAAAAGCATCATGTCAGTCATTTTCTTAGCTCTTTTCTCTCCTGGGGCGCCTGGGTGGCTCAGTGGGTTAAAGCTCTTTTCTCTCCTGGATGTAGAAAGCAATGGGATGACTCTACAGGAGCTCAGTACCTCTGGAGTCTATTTACAGCGCATTTCTCTGCCCCTGGGTTCTGGCAAGGCTATGGCACTTCCGGTAGATGTTTACCTACTGTCTCTTCTGTTCATAAGCCACTCTCCTCTCTGAGAACTACCTCCTTACCTACAGGCATGTGTCACAGTTGGCGGTCATGATTATACTTTCTATTCCCAACCGTGTCTCATTACCTACAGGGGGCAGCAGGACAGGTGTGTGTGTGTGTGTGTGTGTGTGTGTGTGTGTGTGTCTGTGTGTGTGTCTGTGTCTGTGTGTCTGTATGTGTGTCTGTGTGTGTCTGTGAGTGTCTGACCCAAAGGGATCCAGTGAAAATCTCTCTCCTGGGAAATGGAAACTCAGACCTAGAGTCAGGGAATCTATCTATTGCCACATGCAGCTGTAACAGTAACAGGATAGAGACAGTAATGGAGACCAGAACAGGAGCAGGGACCTTATGAGGACACAGGGACGAAAAAGTCGAGGAAAAACAGCAGCTAGGACTCACTTTCTGGAGTTCCGTAGTTCTCTCTCCTAATTTCAGTTTCTCCTTAAAACCTAGACATATTCTGACTTGTAGGTTCTGTGAAGCTAAAAAAAATCATCCTTTTATATTAAAAAAAAATTATCCTGCCCTCCCCACTCCCCTTTTTATTTTTTATTAAGGGAGTTTAAGTTGACTCCAGTTATTTGAAAGCCTGGAGACTTAAACTAATATAAACTTTCACCAAAGATAAATATTTCATTCATCTTATCTCCTGCAGTCCTCCCTGACAAACCTGTCCTCCTTTGGGGCCGCTTCACTTGATTAACTTAAACTTGAACTGTATTTACATCATTTATATAATGTTCTTGTATCAGATTGTTTGAGCTCCTCTGGAGTAGTTATGGTCTATTGTGTAAACACAGCATCGATGTGATTTATACAACTTTCATTATTTACCCAACAGACTGCATAACTGCTCCAAATGAACCGTTATGACTGTCATGTGGCGTAAATCCATCTTCAGGCACTTTTGAAAGCATGACTCACTGTACTCCTTTGTGTAAGGGAATTTATGAAATGTGCATTATCCATTCAATAAGCTCTAATGTCTGCCTGGTTTAAAGCTAAATTAATCCACCGGCAAAAAATGAAACGTATGGATAAAGAAGAAATAATTCTTTATACCAACTAATGCTAGTACCCTTACACAAAGAAAAAGCAAATCCACAAATGTCTAGTCCAAAATCAATTGCAGGTGTGCATTGATGTTTAATCTACTCAAAAGAACTTATTTATCTGTTTAATTCACGTGACTAAAAACTAGGGCCATGCTGGTTTTGCTTACTGTTTTATCTGAGCCCTTGGCCCAGAACCTGGCATAGACACTCAATACACTTTGCTGAACAAATGACTGATTAAACCCATCTAAATAGTCTCATTTAGTTTTAGCAACAGGCCCATTCTACAGATGAGCAACTATGACTCAGGGATGGTAAATAATTTCTTCAAAGTTGCATAAACTTGTGAGTGGTAAAACTGGAATCCTGTCTCTCCTCCCCCAAAGCTTAGTTACATCAAAAAGCACAAAAAAATGCAGAGATAATAAAAACATTCCTGCAATAACCAGCATAAAACAAAAATCATGGATTCCAAAGAGTTCAAAAATAAGCAAGTAAAGCAGCCCAGGCTGGGAGTCAGGAGACCTGTGTTTCCTTCAGTTTGCTGCATCCATAGGCTGAATCACTTCATTTTTCTCATCTTTCCTTCTAGTGTCCCAACTCCTTTTCTAAAAAGTTCATTTTGGGGGGCCTGGGAGGCTCAGCCATTGGGCGTCTGCCTTTGGCTCAGGTCATGATCCCAGTGTCTTGGGATTGAGCCCCACATCGGGCTCCCTGCTCAGCGGGAAGCCTGCTTCTCCCTCTCCCACTCCCTCTGCTTTTGTTCCCTCTCTTGCCCTGTCTCTGTCAAATATATAAATAAAATCTTTAAAATAAATAAATAAATAAATAGTGCATTTTGGATACTTGTGTTTCACTTATCTTTATTCTCTTTTCCTCGGTCAGTACCTGAGAATGAGTGGCTCCTTCAACGTTCCCCCCTGGACACCTCACTAGCCTCACTCCGGTGCTGGCCCCAGAAGGCCAGTAATATCCTGTCACTACTTTCCACTGAGTAAATCAGTCATTAACAATGTTCCTAAGAGGCTCTAGACCCACCTCTCCAAAGAGGCTGAGGATTAGAAGGAATGTATTCTCATTAGTGAAATTATAGAGGTCTTACATTAATACCAGGGTGCATGGGTGGGGTGGTTCTTTCTCGCTTTTCCTCTCTTTCTCTCTTCTTCAATTTTGCTGCATGTGGAAATCTTCCCAGGCCTTTGAGATCATATCAGGCAGATACCCATAAGGGTGCCCTTGAGTGGACCATGGGAAGAAGAGTAATACCATCTCTCTTCTCAGATGGCATTATCAGATATGACCATTTTTTTAAAGATTTTATTTATTTATTTGAGAGAGAGTGAGAGAATGGGCAGAGAGAATGGCAATGGGAGAGGGAGAAGCAGACTCCCCACTGAGCAGGCAGCTCGATGCCGGGCTTGATCCCAGAACCCTGGAATCATGACCTGAGCCAAAGGCGGACACTCAACTGACCGAGCCACCCAGGCACCTCCAGATGTGACCATTTTATACCCTCTGAATGAATGCTGCTCTCATGAGCATTCCCACCCTTCATCTGGCTTTATTATGCTCTCGAGTGATGTTAACATAATCTTTGGTTCATATCATCTTCTTTCAGCAATAAAAGTGTGTCATAGCCACACTTCGGGCAAATTCGGGCCTGCGGCATGCAGAGGACATAGCCCCCTGGTAAACTTCTTTTGTTCTAGGATCCACCCGGCTCCGGGGATAACATAGCTGACTGATTGCTCATAGCCCCTTGGTACAAGAGCAGGGGAAACCCACAGCTGCCGGAGACTGAGAAACTCTGTGGCTTAAGCTGGGTTGGGTTGAGCTCAAAGCCCCACTTGGGACTCACAGGAAAAGTCTCCCAAGCTTTTGCATTGCCCTCTACAGAGCCTAAGATAATCAAGTAAGGCAACGCCGGGTGGGAAAATCTGGGGACTGACCCGATGGCTTTTCTATCCCTGCAGATCCGGTAGGCTCCCTTATTAGCTATCTGTGATGTGGATTTCAAGACTGAAAACTGTGCTGTCACTTAAAGTCAACTGTCCAGAGACTAAGCAGTTATTGAGGGGTGGGAGTGATTTATAGATGAATACAAACAATGGGTGATTGTTTATTTAGGGGGAAAAATTTTTTAGGGTAGATTAAATTGGAAAAAAAAAAAAGGAACAGCCAAGCAAAAAAAAAAAAAAAAAAAAAACAACAGCAGGAAAACAAATCCTACACAAAGAGGATCAGAAAAGAAACAAAATTAAAGCACCTGAATGGCATTTGAGTAACGGTGAAAGACAGAACCAACACATAGCCTTGTCCTTAAAATTCACGGAAATAGCAGAGAATGATGAATGATACACATACAATGAGGGAAACAAAAACCTCTTCATTTCCATGCTCTCCAGAGTTTAACTGAAATAAGTCCCGGTTCCTATTTGAATGTGGCCTTGCAGGGCTTTGAAGTCGGAAAACAATCCCTGCATGTGGAATAGGATGCTCACCAGCTAACGTTTAAAAATAGGAAGTGAAAATGAGTGACAAACTAGAACACTGGAGGAGAGAGAACAAGAAATATCGCTTCCCTAGCCTTCTGTTCCTTCGCCGTCCCATCCGTCCCACAGGCATAGCGGAAATTGGTTTGCTTGGGCTGGCTACGGGTTTTCACCGTAAGTTATTGAAAAGGCAAATCAGGGTCTTTAGATCCTTGTACTTACAAAGCTAAAAAGCAATTGGAAAAATATATTCAGCACCTTCAGAACATTTGATGTGACTTCCCAGTGACACTCAGAGACAGGGGCATGCTGTCGAGGGAGGATTTTTCTATTCAGTTCTGCAGCCCTTTCTAAAAGAAAAAGAATTCTGAGCACTGTTTTTTTCCCCATTAAGTGAATTCAGTTAATTAGCTTCACAAACAGAGCCCATGCATTATTCAGCAGCAGACATTCATCAAAATTGTCTTTCCACAGCCAGCTCTTCTTCTCACCTCTCAGGGAGACCGGGCCAGGCTCCTTCTGTTAGGATAAGCATTTGAGACAGCACTGACACAGGGGTTTGGGTGGAAGACGAGGACATCTGAGCCGTATTGGAGCGTGTGTGGATCGGGGGTGGATGAGCACGTGAACTGTGAAAAAGAATCTGAATCAGCTCATGATTTGAGAAAGAAAAAATAAATGCAGCAGTTCACTTGTGGCCTCTCTGGTGTGTGTGTCCCGGAGAGATTTCCCTGCCTCATCATATTCGTTGGGATCCAGTAACCCTGATTCATGATTTTATCACAGTTGGGCTGAGCAACTGGCCACACACATGCCTGGGGAATAGATTCTCTAACCACGCCCCGTGAGCACCACATGTAGCCAGGGAGGCAAGCCCAGCAAGAATCTCAAGACGGGGTCTCCGCGTCACCAGAGTCTCTATTCTAGGAAGAGGAGAGTAATCCAAGCTACCCATCTGGGTTTTTGGATGTAAACTTATCCAGTGTGTTCTCTTGGTAATGAGGAAAGAGTCTAAGGGATGTCAAGTAGTTGTGTGAGGTTCCCCAGTTGTCCGGCAGCAGAACTCCAAGACCCCTGTTGATGACTACTAAACGTCAGCCTCAGGACAGCCTCAAAAATCAGCATCTCTGCCATCTTCTGTCTCGTGATTTCTTATTCTCTATTCCCATTGAGAGGCTTTTAATGGCTTCTATAGACCGTTAGCTTGGGTTTGAATCCAGCTTCTGTCCCTTATCTGCTCTGGGATTAAGGGAAAGTTATTTAACTCATCTGGGTTTAAGTTTTCTCTCCCGTAAAAAGAATTCTAATGAGGATATGGATGACTTAGTGCCTGTACCATGACCTAGGTCCCCTGCTCTTCTCTCCTTACTTCCCTACTCTATTTAAGTAACAGACTTCATCCACCTGTGAGAGACATGGGGACAGTGATTCACCAGGCTGATGGCCCATAACGTACAAGTAAGGCTAATATGCTATAGTCTTGAGGTGAACAGCCGTTGTCTTATCTACCTAGCATTCTCCCCTTCTTCTCAGAATAGAACACCCCTTTCTCAGCCCATTATTTCTTTACTCATTCCGTTCACGTGGTCACCAAGTCAGTCTCTCTGTTCTTAGATGTCCCCGTCTCATGGGCCACAATTAATTTATCCAGTAGTAGGCACTCAAACCAAATTGAGCAAATGGGTCATTCAGCTGGATTTTTCCGACGGTAACTGAGGGGGAAAAAGCTTCTCATTTTTAGTGATGAAGCTGGGGAACAGGAGACAGAGAAATCTGACATTTGCCATGTGGAAGGAGCAGGACTCCAATGACAGAAAGTGAAACCATCGGAGTACTAAGCAGAGATGAGCTGGAGAAAGTCTTCGAAACATTTAAGTTCCTAGATTTACCTTTTCCTGAAGGCCAATTTCATTTCTACCTTTGATATGTTTAGCTTTTCACTTTTCTTTTTGCTTTTGTTTTCTGTTTGTTTGTTTGTTTGTTTGTTTGTTTTTTGATTGGGTGAGATACCCCAGTATCCAGTATCCACCCATTGAATGGTGCCTCTGCCTAAATGCTTCTGTAGAGTAGGTATGTGTCAAGGGTATGTTACTTTTCTTGCATGGTTGACTTAAGGAATAAATATTATCTCTAAGGTCCCTGAGTCCTAGTGGGTACATGTGTTTTATCTTTACATGTGTTTAAATATGAGATCTGATATTTGTTAGATGACATACATATCAATCTTCGTGAGGATCATTTATCTGTAAGATGGCAGTGATAATAACTCCATCATAGTGCAGTTATTTGTATTAAGTAAAATAATACTTGGTATGTGAGAGTGCACTGTATATTAAGATTGCTATGCAAGGATATGATAAAACATGACCTTCATCATACTCCATTAAACCTTCCACAATTCCAAGTCTAATTTAAGGAAATCTTCATATCACGCTCCCCCTCTATGATTTTCATATGGACTGCTAGTATGTAGCATAATTGAAAAATTGCAGTATAAATGCCACCGATTCGTATTTCTTCAGTAAACCTTCAGCTAGAACCCTAAAGCAGCTTAAATACAAAAGCAAAAGAAGCCAAGGATCCTACTAGTTTGGGAATCAACCCTTGCCAGATGTGAATGTACTTGACACACGCTTGACAAGTCATCTGAACAATTATTAAATCACTAGAAATGATTTTAAAAGGAAAATCTCCAAACTGTCTGGGCTGTGCATTTCATGTCTTTGTCCTTGGTTTTGTTTGGGAGTGAGATTTGAGAATCTATTGGGGCTGAGAATCAAGGCATCTCATTTCGGGTCCTCAGGAGGGAAGAGTAAGGCAGATGATTAATTCAGTTTTCATAATCAGTGATTTAAACAGAACAGACAGTCTGTCGTTTTTTTAAAATGAGGGTTTCTAGCAATTTATTAGGCAGAAGAAATATGAATAACCAACTAAGAGAAATGGGTGAAAGAAGGACTTCATCCTTGCATTTATCTTATTTGAAGCTAATGACAATTAGTAATGTTTATTGAGCACCAACAATGTGACGGGAGATTTATATGTAGTTTAGCCTTCACAACACTAGTTTTCTTATCCCACAAATGAAGAGAATGAGCTTCTGCAATGCAACGTGACTAACTTGAATCTAGAGCTGTCTGGGTCCAAACTATGCTTTCCTCCGATGCTAGACAGACAGGACTGGTTAGAGGTGATTGGGGGTAAATGGGTGCTGCTGGTTATGATCAAAGATGTGTCTGAACCACATATTTATTCCATGGCAAACAATTTTTCAAAACTGCGCAATGGGGCCGACCATTTCTGAGTCTTGTCCACAATGAATGCTAATTCTTCATTCACTGCATTCTTGAACTTACAAAGAGACTTCTCCAAATGTTTCCCCAATCAGGAAGTGTGAAAAAGTCCAACTGCGTGTAAGTCATTCGAGGAATCTGCCAGGTTACAGGAGGAATTGAAGAGTTTACCCGCCAAAGAGATAGAGCAGTTGATGACATTCTTTCCCTTTTTAAAAAAGTTTATTTATTTATTTAAGTAATCTCTACACACAATGTGGGGCTTGAACTCATAACCCTGAGATTAAGAGGCACGTGCTCTTCTGACTGAGTCAGCCTGGTGGCCCTGGTGATTTCTTAACTGAGATGAGAATGATTTCATCTGTAATAAGTCAAAACAAAAACAAAAACAAAAACAAAAACCCCAAAAACAAGCAAAAAAAAAAAGCAAAACACCTCTAAATTTCTCTCTGGCAAAAAAAAAAAATACTTTCACATCGAAATTGAACAGCTGCTATTGTAATCATTATTACCACCACTGTGATTATTATGACTACTTATTAAAGGTACCATCAATAAGGCCTCATATAAGAGCCCCCCTTGTGAGAAGGGATTGGGAAGGCTGAATTGTCATTTATTTTCCAATTTGCCACATGCACAGCAGTTTCTACCACAAGAGGCCTTCCAGCACTAAATTCTTGTTCGGAAGAGGATGTCTTTCTCTCCACTCTCCTCTCCCTGACACACTAGCTCAAATAATACTGCACTTGGGCCTGAAATTCCAGGATTCGTGATTCCATCTGCTACAGGAAGTGTTCCTCCTCTTACAGACTTCCTTGAAAATGGTAGTTTCTCCACCTTATGGTCAACCTCAGATTTCTGTAGATGAATTTCTGTATCAGCACATATTCTTTCTTTCTTTTAAGGATTTACTTATTTATTTTAGAGAGGGAGAGAATGTGGGAGGGAGGGGCAGAGGGAGAGGGAGATGGAGAGAGAGAATCCCTAGCAGACTCCTCCCCACTGAGTTCAGAGCCCAACATGGCCTCAATCTCATGACCCTGAGATCATGACCTGAGCTGAAATCAAGAGGCAGATGTTTAACTGACTGAACCCCCCAGGTGCCCCTCAGCACATATTCTTTGTCTCTCTATTAGGTATTTGTAATTTTTGCTTTAAAATCCCAGTGATTTTATTCTTAAGTCATGTCTCTCCTAAACATAAGCTATTTCACAGCAGAAAAACCACTGGACTTCTTTTCCCTTTTAGCCATAATCTTGAATGGGCATAAAGCCAAAACAGATTTCCTTTCCTACACCCTGGGGCTTTTCTTCATCACATATTTATCAAGCACTTTGCTGAATGGAGCGTACATGGGTGTCTCTTCTTTCATGTGGTTTTCTCCAGTAAACAAGTGAATAGGAATGAGATGAGAAAATCTCATACAGTATCAAGATAATGGAATATGATAAAAAACCAGGAACTTGAAGACCCTGGGTCAAGAGAACCCCAAGCTGAGGGATTAGCAAGCACAAAGCCCTAATGTGATATCCAAGGTGCCATTTCCTCTCCCCACAGTGGAGGATGCAAAAGCCCAGGATAGGAGACTTAGTGAATGAATTTCTCCTTTATAGGGAAAAATGGAAGTCAGGGGTACCAGGATTAGAGGAATCATGTCTTGAATAAAAATATGAAACTATCCTATTTATTTTATGTTCACTAAAATGATATAGCAAACCAAACATCAGAAGAGAAGATCAATGATGTTTATTTATTAAATTGGTAATAATTCTTATCCCTTGAGTAATTTCTAATAGTCTTTAGGCAAATTCCCCCAATGTGGAAATAAATAACAAAACTGAGTAAGAAGAAGTGTGGGCAACAATGTCTCAAGTGTTCTTTGAGGATTAGAAGCCATATTATGAAGTCTGAGGTCCAAAGAGTTAAACTCACATCACCGCCTCTGGTATGAAATTTAGCATGGGCCCCCTGCCTCTGAACCCAGAGAGTGGGATGAGTAATGAATTGCATACATGTCCATCATCAATACCTCAGGCTCAAATGAACATTTGAGAATTAAATGATTCTGCCTAGAGCCAGGGATTTGAAGGGGAAATCCTACCTCACAGCAATATTCTTTCCTTTTTTCAAATAGTCTTATAAATCTTCTCAAAAACGTCCCAGTCCTTAGTTTGTAACTTAAGGCACTCCCTGATATGCCTCCAATCTTCCCATCTAAGTAATAACTTCCCTCTTTATCCTGCAAAGTTCAGAGTATTAGAGGAATAGACCCATGAATCAAACTGGTAAGATGCAAGCTTTCTATTTGCTAAGCTTCTTGCATCTATAATCACAACAATAATTCCAAAAACCTGATTTTGTGTTAGCCCACTCAAGAACGAATTTGGGTCTACTGAGCAAAATGCTTTCCCAGAGTTGATGCCTTATTTCCAGTGTATCCTCCTACGTAGAGACCCATGGGTTTCCACCCTTGATTTCAAAAGCAGTTCTTGGCCATGACAATGTGTTCTTTCCACATGGAACTGGGACAAGTCGTGCATGCTCAGATCTTCTTCCCACTTTCGTCAGTCAGAATAGTCACCCCTCCTTCCTGGGCAATCGGGAAACAGAGAGAAAGGGACAGACACAGAGACAGAGAGAGAGCGTGCACACAGATATGCTGTTTTTGCAGACTTTTTTATGGGAATATGGATGGAATCTGTCTAGGAGATTCTTCCTAACACTTAACAACTTTTTGATCTCTTCATCCACTGGGCAAACAATGGTGTATGTTTTACCAAAGCAATTTTTCTCCCACCCACTTTAGACTATACCTCCTGGTGGGCAAGTTAGTTTTCACCCAGAAAGGATACTGAAATGGTTCAGAACAGCACATTTATGAAATCAACTCAGAAGCCACACTGTACCTTGAGTTGAAAGACTGCTTCCTAGTCTACTTCCCTTTTCAATTCATGCCACAGCACCTTTGTCGAATACAGCTCAAGATCTCTTCATCAGGATGAAGGCACAAACTGTCACAAATAATACAATAGTAACGGAATGAAAATGTCCCCACTTTGAATACTAGGATACTCCTTCTTTTTATTAAATCCTGGGGGTAATATAAAAGGCTTCAAATGAAATCTCTTGCCATTTTAAGTTAAAGTCTGAAGAAATTAATGTCCAAATCCTTCTCCCTAGTGCCTAATTCTGTTTAGTCTCTGCCAGGGGCATCTTACCTAGATGCTGAGGTATAAGCGGAATGCTTTTAACAGCTGGCCCCTGGTGATCTCTCATTGGATTGGTGATCCCTGAAATTGAAGTAATTCATAACTGAGCCTCACACTGTATAGAGGCTATTTGAAGAGTCTCCAGATTAGCAGGACATACTTATTATAGCAGCAGGGATGGCCATTGGAGATAGTCCTGTCATTTTTGCAAAGTGGCCTTGTCACAGGTTGGCATTCGTGGGAAGTAGATTCTGAAACAGTATGTAGTCTGTAGGATGTGTATTAATGAGCTCCCAGGGGATTTAAACTTGTGAAAGGGAGGGCGAGGAAACAAGTAGGTAAAGGAAGGAAAGCAGTGATAGAGACCCCAGACAGCATTGGCCAACCTCTACAGGGAGCTAGAAGGATTCAGAATCAACCCGAGTTTCAGGCCAAGGTGCCAGGACTTTATCTTGCCTCACTGACCAGGCACTGAATGTCGGCTGTCTGAACAAGGATGTGACCTGGGGGGCCAGGTGGCTTTCTGCATCTGAGGCAATCCCGCTGAAGGGAAGGCTGTCTCCACACCAACAGTCTTCCCAGCAGGTGAACAAGTCTGTCCTTGAAAGAGGCCATCATGCCCACCACACTTTCCAGCATTATGTCTTGCTCTAGTCTCCCCATTCCCCATGTCGCCTACCCAAAGCTTCTAAGTGTCCAACCTCCACTGAGTCCAGTGCTTCTCCAGGGCTGAGTGATGCCTCCATCTGGTAGAAGAACTGCCACTTCTGGCCTTTGAGGAGGCAGTTTAGCCCCCTTCTAAAGGTCTGTCATCACTGCTTCTTGCTATGGAGTGAATTTTCTTGGTCTCTGAACTCTGTCCGCCAGGGGCCACTTCCTTGTCCTCCCTATGTTTGCTTCTGCCACAGAATCCCTTTTAACAAATTCCTAAGGCTAAGCTGCCATTGATGATTCTACAACGTAAGGCCCTAGGGCCCTTGCAAGGATCTCTGCCAGGAGTCTTCTCAGGAATCCTTCTATTTTTAGAACAAATGTCTAGTCCTTAATTGGTATATTCACTTTGGAAAACTATCTACAAGTATCCACTAAAACAACCTAATCACACCCCTTGACCCAGAAATTCCACTCCTAGGTGTGTGCCCACAGAAATGCAAACATATGCTCACCAAGAGACATGCACAAGAATGTCCATAGCAGCCCTATGATAATATCTCTAGATTTGAAACAACCTCAGTGGTCATTAACCATGATAAATACAATGAAGAATCCTCATATAGTGGAGTTCCATGCAAACTGTTGCTACATATGCAAAACATAGAAGCTTCTCACAAACACATTGGGTCAAATAAGACATAAAAGCATACACACTATATCATTTTATTTCTATAATACTCAACACCAGACAGAACAAAGTTATGCTGTTTAGAGACAGGGTAGGTTTACTCCTGAGTGGGTAGCAATCAGAAGACATAAGGGCTCTTTCTGAGGCTGGTTACACAGTTGTGCACAGTTGGTAAAAATTCAGTGAACTGGATGTATGCTTATGATTTGTGCACTTTTCTATATATTGCTCCTAAACAAAAATTTACTAAAACATAAAAATCAATACAAGATTTATTTCTAGGCCTTGAATCATTACTTTCTAGCTCAATAACAGCAGTGAGGGGCAGCTCGGTGGTGCGGTAGGTTAAGTGTCTGACTTGATTTTGGCTCAGGTCATGATCTCAGTGTAGTAAGATCAAGCCATGTGTTAGGCTCCATGCTCAGTGGGGAGTCTGTTTGAGATTCTCTCCCTCCCACTGGCCTGGGGAATATGGATGGAATCTGTCTAAAATAAATAAATAAACAGCATAACTTTGTTCTCATTCTGTGCATGTTCCTCAGGCATCAAATGCTTAATCAATCTCTCCAAAATAACTGTGGCATATTAAAACTTACCTGCTACCTATGAGGTAATTTTTGTTGGTCTTCACAGAGATGCCTCTCAGATCAGCCCCCATTTTCTGTAACTACTTGGTTCTACTAGCCCAAGTTTCATGGGCACAATTTCCCAGAAGTTTGTATAGGAGACCCTCTGTCTGTGGCTTTAAAAGGAAAACTCTCTGCTTTTCCTTAGATCTCAAATTCTTGAGGGGGAGGAATCATATTTATTCTGATACTTTGCCTCTCTTTCCTGAAGATGTCTTGATATTTTCCCAGTTGCCTTTCTCAGAGTAGAAGCTTCTAAGAGTTAAAGCCTTTCTCCATGTTTTAGGCCAAACTTCTCTGATTAACTTAAACTGTCCAGAAGTTTCTCTTACTCTGCTTCTGTTACTATTTCCAAAGACTATGCATTCTGTGCACAAGCTTACTTTAATGCATTTTAGCTCTTGTACTTGTGACAAGCCTTTCAAATTTCCTTCCATTTCAGTTGAAATGTAAGTTAAGATTTCAATAGATTAATGGATTAAGCCATTCCTTAGACTGCCTCATTGTATTACATTCCCATCTCTGTCTGGTTGAAGCCACAGTCTGTGTCTCTAAAATATTAAAATGGCTACCATGAAACCATGCAATGGTAGATGACCCCAGATGAAACTGGGGAGAAAAAAACCCAGTGAGCCCTACAATCTCTCCTATGTTCTGCATGTAGCCTAAAACAAGGTGAAGAGAATTGGGGATAGCCAATCTAATGATGCTTAAATGTGCCTGACAGAAAATTTTAAGGTTAAATAATCTTTTGGTTTATAGCTCTGGCTATGAACCAACACAACTAAGACAAATTTATTTCACCTACTAAAAGATGTGGAAACATGCTCTGCCTTTTGTGATGTAAGTTTCACCTTAAACTAAAAAGTCTGCTTTTCTCCCCGAAATATGACTGTTGACTACTCTTTGACCTTCTCTCTCTCTCTCCTCTGTGTCTGCTTTCTCCTCACTCCTTTAGAAATCTCATTCAGTCTCATGGCTTGATGTTCCATGAATATACTCTTGACAACCCCAATTTATATTTCCTTCTCTAATCTTTCACTTAAACTCCAGAATAATATGTTCAACTACACTCAACACCTCAACTGAGATGTCTAATTAATTTCTCAAACTTGACACATTCAAAACTAAACTTTGGATCATCCTCTCCAAACCTAAGTTACTCCATTAAATGACAAGTCTATTCTAGTTTCCCAGGCTGAGAATCTTAGAGTCATCCTTATCTCTTTCTCCCTTACCTATATCCTAATGATCAGGAAATCCTGTTGACTCATTTAAAACATATCCCCAATTGACTACCCTTTACTACCTCTATTTCCATGATATTGGTCCAAGTTACTGTCATGTCTCATCTGTAAAAAAATGTAGAAGACTTCTAGGTGGTCTCCTTACTTCCACCTTTGCCCCTGTATTCTGTTCTTACACAGCAGACAGAGGTGTTTACAAACATAATTCAGTTTAGAAAGTCCTTGGATGATTTCCCAGCTCACTCAGGCAACTCTGCACAATGGAAACAGGTCCCTACATTGTTCTTCCTCCCTCATACTTCCCTGACCTCCCTAGTACTCTCCATTTTGCTTACTTGTCCCAGCCTCACTGGCCTCATTGTCTTACCCCACCAACCCCCCTTTTTTTAAAGCTGTTCTCTCTGCCTGAAATGCTCTTATACCCCACTTCCCTCAGAGATGCATGGCTCACTCTACCAATCCTTCCAGTCTTTGTTCTAATATAAGTTTTCATTTTGGCCTAGCGTGACCAAGTCATTTTATCTTGGAACCCCTCCTTTGACCTCTGGAATTTCTGATCTTCCTTTTCTTCTTTTATCCTTTGCTCACTGGTGTATTCCAAAAGTTTAGAGCAGTGCCTAGTACTTAGTAAGTCCTTATGAAATATTTGTGCATCCAAATGAATGAATGAATGTTGACATAATTCCTGCTAGAGCCAATGTGTGCCCATAAAAACCATTCAGAATAATCTGTAGAGGCCTCTAAAGCCCATGTCTTTTCAAAATTAGCTGCATAATCACTGTAGGACCTGCTTCAAATAGAGGCTTGCATGTATGAAACAGTGAAGCTTAAAACCTAATTTTCCTGCCCTGATTGATCCAATAACCTTCGTGTCTCCCTGGATTCCATTCAGCCTCTGAATATCAGTGCTTACAGTTATCTATCCAGATTCCCAGTTGATTCATTAATTGGAAGTTTAATGAAACAATAAATAACATTCACTCTTGCCTTTCTGAGTTCAGCAATAAGGACTAGGTGAATGAATTAATTAGATGGACATCAAAATATCAACTTTATTTATGGTAAAGGAGAAAGCAACTCAGGTCTGTGACTGGTTCCTGGTACATCACCCATTCTTTTGTGCTTGTTCATTAATGAAGTAGGTTTGTTTAAAACTTCCAAGTACTGAATCCTGAGGAAAGAGACTTTATGCCCTGGTGTGTGGGGAGGGAGATTGGTTTGAAATAAAAATAAATTTTATCCATTGCTAGCTTTCACTATGGGGACAATTGTAGGTAAAGAATGAGTCTTTCAGAATTTAAGTTTCCATGGTGTCCTTGGTGACATAAGCCAGGATAGTCCATCAAATAAGAGCATCACATGAAGTCTCTCTGGTCTTGATTCCCTTATTTTTCTACTTTTATAAGGCTTCCAAAAGGGAGAAGAGGTAAGGAAAGATAAAACTTCTGTCAACCACTGGCTAATTATTTTCTCCTCCTTCTCCTCATCCACATTTCTTTCCTTCTCTTACACCTTTTTTATTCCCCTTTCTGATGTCAGTATTTCTCTTTTATGACCTAAGAAAAAGGGAACTGTAACTCTTGACTACCTGAATTTCCCTTTTCCTCCCTTTCCCTCGGTTCCTTACCCTTCCCTTCCCTCCCTCCTCTCTCCTCCTCTTCCTCCCTCTCCCCTTTTTTGCTCTCCTCTATGCTCTATCCGCTTGGGTTTTTGGGTAGCTTTAATTTATTCCACACTCCATGAGCCCAGATGTTTTAGAGTTTGCTGCAAAGAATTGTGTTTTCTTGTTTCCTGTCATCTTTTCCTAGGATGATAAGTTCTAAAATTCTTGAGCCAATGAATCACTAACTTATATAAATAAAGACCAGGGAAAGCACACCATGACTGAGGCATTTTAATAGCTACGGTAATCCCAGCAGCAAATGTTTTCTGTCACCTTCTCTGTAGCTGACGGCTTCTTTCAGATACCATTGGCCCATGAAATCATTTAAGATTCAGTTCCAAAGCACAAGCACAGCTGATATTTCTAGACATGTTCCTGATATAAAAATATTCCAGGTTTTTCATTTAAACATTTATGAAAGATTCTAAACATGCTAGCATTTTTATGGTATCAGCAGTGATATTTATAAAGTTGCCAATATTCACAGATTGAGGAAATTTTTATCATTAAATGTAAAGCACACTATGGAGTATCTATAAGGCTAAGCATCTGATAGCAAGAGACATAACTCTTCCCCTTCCTTTTACCTGATCCTCACCCTGCATTTAAACCCCCCACTCCCACTATAGGCTTAAAATTATTCATTGACCCATCCCTTTCTCCACTGACCCCTATAAAGCTATGGAACAGGGCTGACAAATTCAAATACCTACAGAAGTCAGGAAGGTAATGTAAATGAGAGAGATGTTTGAATACAAAAAAACCAGTAGAACAAAGTTGATGATAAATAGTAAGTCCCTGCAGTGTCAGAGATACAACAGGGAGTGGTAGAGATTGTGGTGCATTAGAACCCATATATCTTGCCTAAAGGGAACAGATATTCTTGTACATTGTTGCCTGGTGAGAATATAGCCATGAATTGCCAGATCTTCCAAAGTTTCTGGATATTGATATAGAATATTCTATTACCCCAAATGCTAGCAACTTACTACAAATTCTTAACACCATTGGGTGGAACAATGATCATCTAAAGAGTAGAATTGGCTCAAAAAAGCTACAGTTTTGTTATAGAACAATTCAAACCCAACATCTCTGACAACTCTATTGCTTTGTCATGAACTCCAAAGTCATCAATTAGCTATTGAAAGTGAAGTAAAAATACGAAGGAAATAAGACTTAATGGGAACCCACTATGGGACAGAGTGCAAATTACTTCAATACCATTTAACAAATATTGATTGAGTACCTACTTCATGCCAGACACTAAGTAAAATGCTTGGGTTGAACAAACAGACAAAACAGACTGAACAAAACAGACAAAATCTCTCTAACCTCATTGAGTTCATTCTAACTATAGTTCTCTTATTGAATATCAACTTCAGTGCTGGAAGGAAGAAGTATTATTAACACGAATTTTTAGATGAGCCAAAAAATGATGGAAAACATGTTTAAATTCAGTTTTGTGAAACTTTGAAGCCTCATTTGTTCCCACCTTGCCATATTCTATGCTAGTTCCCAGGAGAAGGGGAATGAGGANTCTCCCTGTCTCTCTGCCTGCCTCTCTGCCTACTTGTGATCTCTCTCTCTGTGTCAAATAAATAAATAAAATCTTAAAAAAAAAAAAAAAATTCAGTTTTGTGAAACTTTGAAGCCTCATTTGTTCCCACCTTGCCATATTCTATGCTAGTTCCCAGGAGAAGGGGAATGAGGACACGGGGAGATGGCCTTCAAAATAAAGTCTTTTGATGTGTATTAAGGGAGTGTGGGCTCATTGAGTTACAAATTATAGTGGCCCCTTCCCAATTACAGTAGCCCCTTATTATAGGAGCACTGACCTCCCCACTCCCCCACCCCCTGTGACGTCAAATCCTTTTTTAAATTTTCACTCTCCCAAAACTTAACTACTTAATTACTAACAACTCACTGTTCATTGGAAGTCTTCCTGATAACATAAGCAGTTGATAAACACATATTTTACATGTTATATATGTTATATACTATATTCTTAAAATAAGCTAGAAAGAAAGAAACTGTTATTAAGAAAATCATAAAGAAGAGAAAACGTACTTACAGTCCTGTACTGTATTAATTGAAAAAAGTCCACGTGTAAGTGGGCCCATGCAGTTCAAACCCATGTTGTTCAAGGTCAATTGTACATCTCCTGATGCTACTATCAGTATCAATATCAGCACACATTTGTTATGCTTATTCTTGGCTAAGCACTGTGCTAAGCACTTTTCTTTTAAGTTTCATATTAAGTTTTGCTGCAATGGTATTATTAAGTAACAGCTATTCCTCATTTTAGAGGTAAGGTAACTGAGGATTAAAAAGAATAAAAAATCTACTTAGGATCACACAAATAATCAATGGTAGAAATCCAAGTCAAACTCAGATCTGTCCTGATCCAAAGCTTGTGCTCTAAAGCCCAGCTTTATTCTGCGTCTCATAATCAGTCCTTTTGTGATTAGCAGACATTGGAGTGAAAGATTAAACACTAGAGGGCAAGTGTGATTCCCTTGCTGTATCAATACTCATTGGCAGGAAAACCCATGGCAAAGGTCCTTTCCTAAGGAGTGTGGTCAGAGATTTGAACTCAGCCCTACTCAGCATGGAAAGCATAATAACAGGAAAACAAAACCCTTCTTCCTTCTACACCACATCCTTAGCACAGCTGGCTGTTGTAGATTCCTGTGAATTCTCTTACTGATAGAGCTGGCTGTCTCAGGAAATTCAGTAGGTCACGTAAACATCAAAATAATAAGGCCACTAAGCCAATGTAAATGGGAGAAGTCATGATGTAGACTAGTCACATCAAAGGCACCTGTTCTTTGTTTAATATATACATCGCTAATAATTATTAACAAATAATTTGCTTCTCTAATTTGAGCAAAGCTAGGAAAATATTTGGGCTATTTATACATAAATGTTATCTCCTTTTCAAGTATTTATGAGAAAGTGTTGAGTTTTATGGATTATAGAGTAAACTCTACCCTCTCTCACAAATTTGTTTCTTGTTTTCTGTTTTTCCCTTAATTCACCTAGTCACCCAAGCTAGAAATTTGAGTTATTTTAATTTTCTCTCTATTTTATCATATATATATGATATACTTATGATATGATATATGATATTCTCTCTACTTTATCATATTTATGTGTGTGTGTATATATACATATATGTGTGTGTGTATATGTATGTATGTATATATATATATATATATATATATATATATATATATATATATAATCAAGGCCTATCTGGGCACCTCTGAAATTTCTCAGAATCTCTTGTTCTTCTTCATTTTTTCTGTCTTTGGCATAGATTAGTCTTATAATCAACAGCTTGAACAATTATGATAGCCTTCATACTGGTTTGCCTGCTTTCACTTTTTTCAACATTGTTGGTTTCAAGAGGTCTTAGAACATGATTATTCTGTTCTATCAGGACCCTTCAAGAGTACTTTATGGTCTATAGAATAAAGTTCAAACTCCTTTGCCATGTATAATGTTTAAGTTCATTTATTCATTCAAACTTTTATTAAGCTTCTACTCTTTACTTCCCAGAGGAAAAATTATAATAAACAAAGATAATTTCTTGTCCTTGATGGAAATTACTTAGAGTCTAGTGAAGGAGTTGTAAATGTAAAGACATACATGATAAGTACAACAGACGTTACTTAGAGGTTTGTTTGAGATGGTGTAAACGTTTAATGAGGGAGTAGTTAATTAATTCCTATAAGGTATATCTGTTGGTGGACTTAGTAGCATATGTTCCATACTTTTCCATAATCCCACATCATGCTCTTATTGGTTTTAGTCACAGAAGGTGTGATATAGATTGAACCAATTAGAGTTTTCCTTGCCTCTGGTCTCAGCCAGTGGTTTAGGGATGGACTTGTAAATTTGGCTGGTGAAACAAAAATGAGTGTTGGGACTTTTCAGGAAACTGTGGGTCAAGGATGCTCTGTTTCTTTCTGGACAAATAGCATGATAACCCAGGACTCCCTGGAAGCCATTTGGAAAAGAAGATGGGAACCAAGGTCAGGATAAAGCCAACACTATGAAAAAGAGCAAAAAGATGATAGGAAATGTATCTTCGAAGATGCTGTTGAGCTGAGGGATCAGGTATTAAACTCTGCCCTAATTCTGAACTTTTTAGTTAGATAAGCCTTTTAGTGTTTAACCAAGATTATATATAATTTCACTCCCAGTTTTTAATTCCTTTTCTCTTGGAAACTGCTAGAAAACTTACTTCTGCAGTTTAAAGAGGGCCTCATATCTGGTCTAGATTCCTCCTTGTGAGGCCTGCTTTAGTCTTGTCAGCTATGTTCTTATGTGTTGAAATGTCTGCTTTTAGCTTTTGGACTCTCATTATTAAGACCAATCTTTCTCTCTCTTTTCTATTTCTCTTTCTTTCCGTTTCTCTCTTCTTCTCTCCCTTTAAGCATATGCTTTTTCAAATGGATTGTACTATTTGTGTCTCCCCAAAATGAATTCCTCACAATTTATCTTTGGAAAACCACTCCCTCTCTTGTTCTCAGTCTATATAAGTCTCTATGACCTTAGCCTATGGCTCAAGAGATAGCACAAGACCTATGCTTGGTTAATGAGCTCACTGTATTCCTCTGGTTACAAATATGAAGTTAGCAGGGCATCTGTGGCCAAGTCTGGTCAATCTAAATGAATAATCACCATCTCTGGTGTATCAGTCAGAGCCCAATCAGGAGACAGATATAAATAATAATTTGAACAGGAAGGTTCACTATAAGGAATTATTAATGATTTACTAAGTATTAACTAAAAAGGGATAAAAGAGAAATCTGAAGAATATCCTAGGGCTAGGGGAAGGTATCTAAGGAAGAAACAGACTTGGTAGGTGGGAAGTTCTCACCAAGGCCAGGATTCAGGCCCCACTGGAGAGGACATGGTTGTAGACACTGGATGGTGGAGAGGTTCCTTAAGTTGCTCAGACAAGACCTGCCCCAAAATGGTGGGCCATTTCCAGTAAGCAGAGAACCACCATTTAGGAGTGCCATGAAATTC
The DNA here is from genome assembly GCA_002007465.1 of Ailurus styani. NCBI lineage: Eukaryota > Metazoa > Chordata > Mammalia > Carnivora > Ailuridae > Ailurus > Ailurus styani. Next base: position 274,040 of record LNAC01000939.1, on the reverse strand, counting down.
ACCAGGAAGCTGCCTATATAAGAGTTGCTATGGAACCTGCTGGAAATTAAGCTGAAATAGAGTGGAGGTGGGGTTTTAGAGCCCAATGGAGACATTAGGAAGCTGTCACCAGGAAGCTGAGAGTAGGATAGTAAGGCATCTATAGAACTCACTCTGAGGAAGCCTGCTCTGACACTCCCAGAGCTTGTCTGGAAGCTGGCCAAAGGAATTTGTTCTATGGATCTCGCTGCTGGGAGGCCACCTAAAGAGGTGGGCTTTACCAAGTGTCCCAACACAACAGCAGCAAGAAAAAAACTAAGCATGCTGGAATCAGGAAGAGAAACTCCAGGGTCACTCTAGCACCTTCTACTAACAAATCTTAATGTCATTCAAGCTGGAAAGGGAAACATGTTCCAATCATCAAAAGAAAGGCAATGAAGGCTGGATTTGTAGATGAGAGGAAATAAATTACTAACTGGCACATTCTGGGTTTTTTATTTTAATAGTGAAAAAGAGATGCTCCCCCATGTCTACTGATGAATGCTCAGAGCAAAATGGTGGTGATTTTGCTACCAGAAGGCAAAAGTTCACCTTAGAATAAACCCAGCACAGATATAAGCAAAGCTGAGATATGAAAAGAGGCAAGTTGGTTACAACATTGTTTGGGTGACTGGATCCATCTATGCCTTCAATCCACAGTGAGGGGTGATCAAAATATGTGACCCCAAAATATGTCATCTTGTATGTGGATTGTTTTGAGCTGAAGGCCATCAAGACCCAGCAGACTCAAGAAAAACTTTTACCTTCTCCTTTAACTACCTGAAAGAATTTAGACAGAAGGCCTGGCCCAGAAAGAGACCTATTACCAAAAATAACTTTTTGTCTGAAAGACCTGTCTGTATAGAAGGGCAAACATCTAATTACCAAACATTTGCTCTTCTTATCATCTTGTGAATTACCCTCCTCTTTGAAATCCCAGGCTTCTATCCTATTCCTTACCTCAGGAGGGCATGTAAGCCTCAATTGACCTATTTGTCACAGGGTCTCATATTCTTATGGGGCTCCCATAGGGGCATAATTAAGTTTGTTCTTTCTGTTAATCTATCTTATGTCAGCTTAATTAATTGACCAGCCAAAATAACCTGGGATAGAATAACAGAAAAGTTTTCCTCCCCTACAACATATACTTGAACTCTTTAGTTATAAAGCCATTAAATTTTTTCCCCTAACTAAACCAGTTTGAGCTGGATTTAAGTGTCTTACAGTCTAAAGATTGCTGATCAAATCTTCAATAAATCCTCCAGCATTCATATCAGGTCGGTGGTTGTCTTTTTAATCTGCATGTGTTGTGTCTCATTCCTTGACTCTACCAAATACATCGTCCAGATACTGCAGTGATGTAAAATCTGAAAGCTTCATTTGTGTAGGGAATCTTCTTGTCCTTAAAGTAAATGCCACGTTTGCACAGCACCAAAAGCCTTCCTATGGAACATCCTTAGACTTCCTGTATCACGCCCCTTGCAGATATATCTCAGGATGTTATGGTTCAATCATTTCATATGCAACATCATATTAATTAAAATGGAACAAACGAGATTGAAAGGTGTTGAGTGACAGTGATGGGAGCAGAGTTCTTAATGAGGGAAACCAGGTTTGAGAGCCTTAGCATTTGTTTTCCAGATTTGGGGTAATTCCTGGCTAGATGAAGTCTTTAGAGGGAGCCAGGATACTCAACAAAATCCAAAGTATTCCTGCCTTTTTCTGAACTGAATGATTTCAATGTGAAAGACGAATGAATAGCTGTAATATGGTCCCATAAACTTAAATGGTCGTAATTTAAGAAATTGAATTGGTTTTGATGGGTACTTTTTCCTACTGCTGTTGAAAGGTAATTTGCCTGAAAGTCAAAGACAAGGGGAGAGAATTGTGTTGAACACTCAGAGGAATGGTTTCCAGGTGAACCATTAGCTCTGCTCCATGATCTCAGTGCCCTCAACCGAGGCTGAAGTTGTATCAATAGCAATCACTCATGTACTCTGACAGGGGAGGGATTGCCTGATGGAGAATATTTCCAAATACACAATACCTCAGAAACTGCTCTCAAATAACCTGGCACTGTTCCCAGAGATGACAGCCTCTATTATATATATCTTTGTAAGTAAAGATTTCTGCATTTCTCATATTCCACAAATTTAGTCCAAGTTAGAAGGTTTGCAGCAGAACAGAACTTGGTGTTGGAAGAGGTAATAGGATTGAAATACTCATCTCATTGATCTTAACAATTTTTGACTTTCTTCAGCTTATCCTACATGAGAGTTTGGCCTGACATAGGATTTGAATGTGAAAAAAGGAGTATGAAAAGAAGAAAAAAGGAGTGTGACAGAAGTGAAGAAGAGCCATTGGAGAATCTTCATTGAAAGTTGGGAACTGGACAAAAGGAAGATGATTGTGGAATCAGTGTCTCCTTCCCTGATATTTTTCTACTTTTAGAAAGAGAATAAGGTGTGAATCTAAGCTAAATGTTCACCTTGAGAATTCTGAATCACCAGGATAGATTATTGGGAGTCCTCTTTCATGAAGGACCATAGACCTTCTAGGACAAAGGATGCACATTCCAAGATTTGAGCCCAGAGCTCTCTAGTGGGAGATCAGTGGTTTCCTCAATCTGCTGGAAAACAAAGTTTACATTTTTCCAGAGGGCAGAAAATTCTTCCTGAGGAAAGAGGTGTCTAAAAGATATACAACTAACACGTGAAGGATGTATGAGCTGATGGTTCACATAAGCATGGGCCCTCAGGGAACTTGTTCCAATTTCTTAGAAAAGGATGATCTTTAAACTGCATCACTGTGTCTTTAAAAGAATCAGTTGGCCTTTGGAAGACCCAAGAGAATCATAATCATCGACAAGTTTACCCATCCACCGTAGATCAGGAAATTTCTGCTCATTTTGTTTATAACATCCAAAAACTTGGAAGAGGCCAACTGTCTATTATTAGATGAATGGATAAAAATAAATTGTGGTATATCTTTCAAATGGAATGCTAATAAACAACAAAAACAAATGAGATAGTGATACATGTAACAATATGGATGAACTTCCAAACAATTATACTGATGACACTTGTAAAAACTATGGAAATGCAGACGGATCTATAGTGACAGAAAACAGTTCAAAAATTACTTGAATATTTGGGGAGATCAAGGACAGATAGGACGGATAAGAAAGAGGAATTACAAAGGGGCATAAGGAAACTTGGGGTGATGATGCATATGTTCACTGTCCTGACTGTGGTGATTGTTTTACAGGGATCTACACCTGTGAAACATACCCATTTGTACTCTTTAAATTTTGTATGCTAATTATGTCTCAGTAAAGCTGTTAAGCATTCAAACAACTCTGCTCACCCAGAGGCCAGAGTAATTAAATTTGTCTTTGAGACCTGGAAAAGAAAACCTCCTCTTAACTTTAGGATGCATTTCATGCAGATGGTGAGAACATCAGAGTGGCATGCCATGGGAAAGCTGCACTAACTTCCAACGTGGTCAGAGGTCCTGGATTTGGCATCATAATGAAGCAAGAGTTTAGAGATAAATCAACTTAACTTTGTTATTGATGTCCAAGTCCTTAGTTATAGCTAACACTTGAATTGCAGTCAAGGACAAGGAAAGATTACATGATAAATACTACAAAGGGCAAATAGCGGACTTGGTGTTTATACCCACAAAACTGGGATGCTATGAAGAGATGGGAAGGCAGGAAGATCAATCTCATTGGCCCACACCAATACTTCAATTTGTTCTGGTTCCATTTACAGAGAGCAAGGCCTACCTCTTTCTTTTCATTTTATTGAGAAGACATTTACCAACCAGGATTATACTGGCCTAGGATAGAGAAAGCAAATGAGTGAGAAACATGACTGTTTTCAGGCCATGCCATGCAAAGAAGAAACAAGACTTCTTTGTGCCTCAAGAGGACTGAACTTAGAGTGAATGGATAAAAATTATTGGATGATAGCACTTGATATAATATGAAGAAGTTATTAAAAATAGTGGGTAATATTTTAAAAATGAAATGGGCTGCTTTGTGAGACAGTAATCTCCTTGTCAGCAAGAGCATTGGATCAGAAACTAATTACAGATATTGTTTCTACAGTGTGCGTTCCCTTAGCTAAATTGTGTATAATTTAATTGATTAATTCAGGAACACAATCTTTATTATGCAGGCTACTATTAGTTATAATATGATAACTAAGTGTGTGTGCATAGAAAAAAATATTGCAGGAAGCATAGTAATACATAGATTTTAAGTGGCTGCTTGCTTAATTTGCATTGCATTCTTTTGTTCAATATATGTGATTGTAAATTGCATTACAATTTTGTTTTATAAAGTTTTGCAATATAATTTGAATTATGTTCATTTTTTTAAACAGTCTGCACTATAGGTAATATGGAAGTATATATTCAACTGTGGATAGTTCAATTAAATTAATTGCCTTCATGACACAATTTTCTATAAAGTAAGATTTCCTATGGTTAAACTCTGACAACTATAGGTCACAGCCCTGGAGAAGGGCTGATTACACTGAGCAATACTAGACTAGATCCTCTAAGGTGATTGTCAATTCTTCAGTCATCTGATTCTCCTAATCTTAGAAAGATTACCTGATGGAGATGGAGTTCCTTCTACTGGTAATATTTCCCCTAATCCTACCCCACACCTTCTGCCTAAATTTCTCCTTCTTATTATTTAGGTCTCAGAACTTCTGGGAGTAGATTTTAAAGGGAAAAAAGGATCAGTAGTTTGGTTTCAGCCATATTACAATTTTAGATGTTTCTTTAACATTCAAAGAAAGCCGTGAGTTGGAGGCTGAGTCTGGAACAAGGGAAGAAAGAGCACTGTGTGGATGGTGCCTGTTTCCCTGAGATTTAGATAAGATTAGCAGGAAACAAGGTAGATAGAGGAGGGAGGAGAGCACAATGAGCAGCTGGACCTGTCTGGTGTTTAGAGACCCAGTAGAGAAGATAGAGATGCAACAGCCAGTGAGGTAGGAGGAAATTCAGGTTAATATCATGCCACAGAAGCCTTGGGAATTCCCCAAAGGGGGAAAGTCTATAACACCATTTTTGTGCTCTTTTTATCAAAAATGTAAAATTGAATATAGTCATGGAGAATCATCAGACAAGCTCAAATTGAGGGACAGTCTACAAAATAATATGTGGCCTGGAGTCTTCAAATATATCAAGGCCATGTATGATAAAAAAAAAGTGAGAAACTCTTCCAGATTAAAAGAAATAAAGAGACATCACACATAATGTGATGTGTGATCTTGGATTGGACCCTGGTGTAAAAATCATATATATATGTATATATACATATATATATAATATTTAATATATATATTGCTATAAAAGGCACTATTAGAACAATTGGAAAAATTGGGTAAAGTCTGTGGATTTGATAATATATCAATGTTAATTTGATGACTCTAATGCAGTTGTATAAGAGAATGTCTTTGGTTGTTAAAGATAACGGAGCCTAATGTTTGGAATATGTTCTCAAATAATTCAGAAAAAGTACTATCTACTTTATCTATCTATCTATCTATCTATCTATCTAGATAAAGATAAGGCAAATGTAAAATTTTAATTTGAAGAAGAATGAGTAAAAGATATATGATAATTACTGTACTATTTTTACAACTTTTTTTTAGAGAGAGAAAGTGGGTGCAAGTGCGAGGGAGGGGCAGAAGGAGAGGGAGACAGAAGATCCCAAGCAGTCTATGCTGAGTGTGGAGTCTGACTCCAGGGTCCATCCCATGACCCTGAGATCATGAGCTGAAATCAAGAGTCTGACACAGCCCACTGAGCCACCCAGGTGCCCCTACAACTTCTTTTTATCTGGAATTATTTCAAATGAAAAATTTCTTTAAACATTAGAAAACTAGAAGAGAAAATGAAAATACAGACACATGTCTCTGTCATTTATCAGTTTATAGACTGAGAAATGTGGCCCTTCGTGTCCCCTATCACCTACTATATGTTGTACATATGTCTTTTAACCTCACACGTGACTTTCAATCTTCTCTCTGCTTCAGAAATTCAGAACAAGTTCTCCAATTTCAAGGTGCCTTAGACCATTTTTCCCATAGAAGGATTTCTAACGATCCCAGATACAATTAAGCCCTGATGAAAGAGTACTTCAGTATGGTTTATGGGCCTATTCTGCTTGACATATAAGTCTATTAAAATGACTTTTCTCATGAAGGGATTCTTTGATACATTAGAACAACAATGATATTATTGTCACTCAACCATTCCATTCCAAGAGCCAGAGCTATATATAAGTCATAAGAATGCATTCATAGAAGTTGGAAAACACAGCTTTGTGAGATTGACAAGAAGACGTTTTAGTATTAGAACAGGCACGCTTTTTGAAGAGCATTTCAGAAATTGGGGTCAAGAAAATGGCAGCTGGGTCTGTAGGATATTCACATCAGCACTTTTTCCCTTTAACATTTGCAGTCTTACAGAGGCCAGAAATTATATCTTTGTTTCCCTCGGATTTTCTTGGCCTCTCAGACATCTGAGTGATTCCTTAGTTGTCACTCACCAACAAAGACTTCACATTTACCAGACGACTTGAGAGAAAATTCCTCAGGCCTTCAAACCATGGACGATTAGAAAAGCCAGCATTTAGTAATTAAACCATGAAATGAATGTGAACCACGGAATATTTGGAAGGTTATTGTAGAATGTGCCCAGCAGCTGTCGAGCATGAAGGACTTCTCCTCCAAGAGAAGCCCTTCAGTCTTCAAGATGTCCAGGGGACCCCTCTAGCGACGTTGCAGCTTTTCCCTAGCTGGAGATTTTCTAATACTTCTTAATAGCTAATATAAATCATAAAATTTCATAATGGTAGACAGGCATCCCAGGGTTGGCTTAATACGTATCATCTAGCAATTTGCAGTGCGACCTACTGGGTAACACTGCATAAGTTATTTTGATCAGTTTATGCAGCATAATGATAATGGCTTTTGTAAATTGCTTATTTTTCCTTTTGTGTGATAGATTTACTGCTTGGGATTCTGAGGGGGCTCTGAGAGTCATAACTTTGGAGGAATATCAAGGCTTCCCCCCTCTGTGTTAAAACATGAAAATTCTCATGAATCAAGAAAATGCACTCTGTATTTCCAGAGCTTACACAATCACAGGACACCCAACAAAATATTTGTCTGCTGAGAATATTTACTAGTATCTGCTTCTGTAGTAGCATTTCCTGAGAGGGTCCCCATGTTGAATGATAATTACTGTTTTATTCGTGAAGAGTAATTCTATTTTCAGTTGGATTAATGATCAGGCTTTTTCTAGATTGGTGCTCTTCTATCAGCTCAGAAGTCTTGCACCAAAATTAAAGAAATAACAAATGAAAATGACAGTACAGTAGGCCCTTTATTAACTTTACACAAGGCAAATGAATGAAACGCGTTCCATCTTTATCCATCTTTATTCTCCTTTTCTCACAAGTATCAATAAATATTCCAAAAATTGTCCCTGGGTATCATCAGGAGCACTCTGATGGGGGTAATCAAGAATAACATGTTTTCCACCCTATCTCTGTTCTTTTTGGAAAGGCAGAGCAGATGGTTGACCAACTGAAAGGAATTTAGAGTTTGTATGATGGGTCCTCACCTCTCCAAGTATGGTCTAAGGGTCAGCAATATGATCACTGCCTGTGAGCTTGGTAGAAACACAGACTCTCAGAACTGTGGAGCTGGAAACTGAATCTTAAGAAGGGTGCTGGGGGCTTGTGCCCACACTCAAAGTGCCCCTTTGAGAAACATTGCTGCAGGTGACAGAGAGCATTTTATGAGGAGTTTGGGGCAGGGAAAGAGGTGAAAAGGAAAAGTGTACTGTTCAGGCACCAGTAATATCTCAATAAATCCTGATGAGGAACTTCTCTTACCTTCTTTGCTGAAAGAGGAAAGCTGACACCTAAAGAGATTAATTATATCACCCAAAGTCGTGATTCAATAAATGGCAAAGCAAGAATCTGGACTCTGGTATTTCTAGTTCCAAAGAATGCCTGGCTCCATTTTGTGACCAAGTGATTTCATCAGTGTTGAGTTTTAGAAAGTTAAATGTGAGTCCACAAAGGGGGTCGAAGCTGCTTCTTGTCTGGAAACTACCCCTTTTTCTCTTGTGAGGACTGAATGAGATGGTTTAGAAATGTGAGGGACTTCTGCCAGGGAGGTGGTAAATTAATTATTAGTCACCAAACCATAGAGTCTTTGCTGCACTCCTCTCTCCAGGCTATGCTTATAAAACCAAGTGTCTCTGTGGTCTCTTTCCCCTTTAATACCCAAGTATCAACTATCTGAGTTGTCTTCCTGAGTGACTGTGGAAAGTCTGGTCTTTTAATTTATCCTCCCTTCAAGCATATCTGAAAATGCCAGAGGCTTGTTTACATGTTTGATGATCCCCATGTGGTTTTCATTTTTCAATTTTACCAGCCTTCTGTTTGATACCTCCTTCCTCAGTGGTCTCATCCTAACAATGGGCATCTCTATTAATTCCCCAAAGGACTGTTAAGGCCAATGTTTGGGAACAAGGCTAGAAAATAACGATGCAGAAAATATAATTGGATCCTGAGCAACTGTTTAGTCTCCTTTATTCTTCTCTTCTGTTTCCTTAGCTTCAGTTTGTTCTGATGTTTCAGGGGTCAACCTCATCTCTCTCCATGTGTGTGTTTTTGGCTGTTTCTACTCTGCCTTGAAAACAGGCTCCTAGCTTGCTCCTGGGTCAGCAAGGTGGGGAAAGAGTTCTTATCTCCTCCAATTCCAGACTTGATTTTTTCTTCCCTCGGATTTGTGAAAATGGAAATGTTCATTTCCTTTAGAGGAAATATCAATCTCTATCTGAAGGGTGTAAACTGGCCTCCATGTCTAAATTAGGCAATTGTAGTACTCAACATTTCATTTCCTGTTTGGCTAATTCAAGCTAAAATAACACCATGGACATGGATACCAAACCATGAAGATAGATCCCCACTAGTCCTCCGGCTCTTCATTCCTCTTGATGTGGCTTGGTATCCTAATTAGTAAGAAGCTACTTTTCAAACATACCTATACATTAAGAGCAAATAGCTTTCTTACAAAGAGAAGTCTGAAGTCTAAACAGCATTTAATATCTTGGGCTGAATTAGGCCTTCCCAAGGACAGTGCATTGATATTATATCTGCATAACTCAATGGGTTTAGTAAGTCCAACCTACACTATCCATTATGACTGGCACAAGACATTGCTCATAGAACAGATATGTTTATGGGTGGGTATGTGTGTGTATATGTGTGAAGAAGTAACCACAAGGTTATAGAAAAAATAAATCCATCCAACTGCTGTATTCTTTGACAGCCTGTTGACACAATAAATCACAGAAACTGGCCGTATCCAAACACTGATTCATAGCCCCTGCTTGATTTAAAGGTTACTCCATATTAAGGATTGGAGGAGTAGTCTCCAAAGAGGGTACACAGATACCAAAGACAAATTTTACATCTACCTTGAAAGCAAACACTTCCTGTAATCTCTCAAATGGCACAATAAACCTCAACAATTTTAATATATTTCTCCCCCATGAGCTATCTTATTATACCCATGCCCTGTTGTTTGCCTTAGATACAAGATGAAGGCTCGGCATTCACACCTCTGAAAATTATTTAGGTTATGTTTAGCCACAGATTAGGTTTTTCTGTCCCTATAGGATGGAGTCTATTTTTTAAATGTGGAGTTTGAAGGAGTAGGGAGAAGGAAAGAAAGAAAGGACATTTATTGAGTTTTATGCTTTTGAGGACACACCCTTATGTGCCTAGAAGCCATGGGCTTATTCCCGAAAAATGCACTCACAGATAACATTGAGAAAGTAATTTGACCTGATGTAGCCTTTTAAACCTTTCAGGGACATCCTCCATTAAGACTTTTAATTTAAAATTACTTATTTTAGAGAAATGGGGATAGGCAATATCTTGGCATCTCTAAGTGGAAGAGAATGTTAATACCTTAAAGAGAGCAGAAGACTTGATACTTCTAAAGAGTAATCTCAGCATCATCTTCTTGCTTCAGTCTGAGGTAAAAGGTGGACTTCATCTCTTACCATGATGGTTTTCCTGAGGCCAACAAAGTTGTTGACTAGATTTATCCCTGTAGTAGTTAATCCTGGATGCCTGCAGCTTGAATGGCTTTTGAAAGTGGAAAGGGACTAGAAATCAGTGGTTGACTATTGCTAGTTTCTGTGGCTTAGTCTTCAAAATGGAGGCAAGGGCAGTATCGATTTAAAGGATTTAGTTTCTTAGTGACCAGGTATTTCCTTTTTCACACATATGCTTAACTCACTGGGTGATGGCGAGTGATAATCATTCCTGTTTTTTGAACACTTACAAAGTGTTCTATCACTATAACTGTTGGAGGTTCTTTAATGGAGCCTTACTCATGACTTATCTTTTCTTCTGGTAAAGGGACAACTTGTGAGTATTCTCCAAATCCTAAGTGGGAAAGAGAGAGTGAGTGAGAGAGAGAGAGAGAGAGAGAGAGAGAGAGAGAGAGAGAATATCACATAAGTGAGTGAACCAGGATTATCGATTTGTAGACTATGGGAGAGTCTGTGTTTCTCAAAGTAAGGAAGAGGGCAGGGCAGGAGTAATATAATTTATATTTTCAACACACAGACAAAACAATGGTAGATCTTAGTGCTTAAGTAGAGTAGATTTCAGAAGGTGCTCCTCTGGGGTGTAGGCTTGTTTGAAGCAAAATTTTAAGAACATTGAAGGACACTACACTCTTGATTAAATGCCAGTTCATTTCAAACCTTGAAGACTCCAGCAGCACTATACCTCTGATATAGAAACACTGCAGTGTGAATTATTCAAATAAAGTCTCAAATGCTAAATGTCGATGCAAAATAATGACTTGAGTTCATGGAAAACGAAAACTTGGCCATTCTGGTCCAAGTCTCTAGCCTATCTAACCATGATCATTCTTGTTCTCCTGTTGCTCTTCTATAGTCCATTCTCCACACGGCCAGCAAGACAACTTTGAAAACAAAATGTGACTCACATTGAACTTAAAACTAGAACTTCACGTTACACTCAGAATAAAATCGAATAGGTCTCTTGGGGCTTGAGTGGCTCTGTTGAGCTCGCCCCAACCTCTCTGGGAACTTCATTTTGTCCCACTTTCTTACTGGCTCATAATGCCCCAGCCCCATGGGCTGCCTGCCATCCTTGGAACAAGCCAAGTTCATATTTCTTTGCACTTGCTATTTCCTTTTATTTTGGACTGCTTGTCCTCTACAAATTTCAATGCCTGCCTCCATCTTTTCGTTTGCGTCTCTGTTGAGAGTCATCACCTGCTTTCCTGGAATATTCAATCCAAGCCTGTACCCTCCCTCTGCCTTTTATCCCATTGTCTTATTTTCTTTATAGTACTTATCATTACTTAAAAATACAAAATAGATTTATTTTGTTGATGCATTTTTTTTCTCCTTCTTAGTAGGCTTTACGCTCCCCAAGGGCAAAGACTTTATCTTATTCAGAATTATATCCTCATTCTTTAAACCATGCCCTGCCACAGAAGTAACTATTCAAAACACAACATGACACAAGAAAACAAAACAACAACAATAACAACAAAAACTCCAGCTGTTTGGACTAGCAAATGAATGAAGGGATTAGCTTTCACTGAGATTTCACATGCTGGGTCTTATGAAATATAGAATGTTGGAGGGGAAAAGTATCATATTTCTTGGACTCATTGAGCCTCCCTTAAATACAGTCTCAGTCTTTGCTCTTTTGTGAGCAGATGAAGAGAGATCCCGTGGAAGATGACATAGGCTGTGATATTTGGGAATGCCTATAACCACTGGAGGGAGGGCAGGAAGAAGCTTCAAAAACCAATGACACATATGGAAAGGGAGAAAACCCTGGAACACAGCAGTGCCTCTCTCTGGACGTGGCACCTGATTAAGTCACGTTAATTGTTCTGTTCCTTGGGCACAGAGAAGGACTTTGGGCTCAGAATACGAACTTGAGTCCTATTCTTGCTATGCATCCTGAACAAAACTGAATAAAGTCTAGACTCCTTGGCCTGTTTTCTCATCTGTGAAGTGGCAAAACCAGTAAAAAGAGCTAATAGTTTTATTGGGTCTTTACTTTATTCCAAGTCCTATATAAATATTTGCATGTACTGCTTTGTGTTGTTCTTACAATCAGCCCCATGACATGGGTGTTCTTACTACACCTGACCCCACCCCCATGTCACAGACAAAGACCAAGAGGGATTTGGTGATTATGGAAAAGCAGTGGTAGAGCCGGGGTTGAAGCTTCATACCAATTGAACTGAACATTTAGGATGTTAATGGATAGAGGAAGAACAAAACGAAGTAAGTATGTAGCTCTAATTGAATGTATCATATGGTCTTGTAATTGTCATAAATGCATAGAGCCTCACCACTAGACTGGGAGAGTTTCCATGTTACAAACATGCTTTATATTCACCTGTCTCCAGGATCCAGTGGGGATCATGGCTCATAAAATTAAATAAGCTCCCTCTCCTTCCTCACTACCTTTCTTGCTCTCTTTCTCCTCTAGAGACAGAACTTATAGGTGCCATAACCCAGAGGGTCATAACAAAGGTGTTCCTGTGAAAGGAGTGAGAAGCAGATCATGTCCCGGACAAACTCTCTAGCTTTCCCTCTTTCAACCTGCTGACAATCCACGGGGCTGCTAGGCTTCCTGCAAATCCAGTTCCGCCAAATACTTTGTGTGATTCCCAGGCAGGTTAGGGTAAGTGCTATGTTTAGAGCACAACTGTAAGTAGGCAGGAGTTTTTAAATTCTAGGAAGTATCCTTAGTTCTACCTGAAGCACAGGGCTTGGCTTCATTAACTTCACGAAGTGCAGGAACAAGACTCCTAGCCACACATTGTATTTAGATTCAGTGGTGTTAATTTCGCAAGGGGGGAAAGGCTCTGTGATCTGGCACCAGGCGGGGATTCAACAAATACTAGAGGTTACACAACATTTAGGAAGCTGATTTTTTTTTTTAAATAGTGCTACCTACTGTTGAAGTTATGGGGAAATAATTTAGTTCTTACTTATTTGCTTGGTTCTATATTAGGGTCCCAAAGGAAATGTAAACAGCTGTTCTCAGCTGTGTGCTTTTGTTTATTAGTGTTTTAAGTTTATGTTTGTGCAACATGTAATTTCTCTTTGGATCCTTTTATTTATATAGATAGTAAATAATAATGTGACAGTCAACACACCAGGGTATATTAATCATTCTTGGCAGGTAGAGAGCTGCTCCTCGTTCTGCAAATAGAGGGAATAAAATTTCGAGAGCATTAAATGGTGTGCCTTGGATCAGTGGATTGGACAGTCATGAGCAAGACTGAGGAACAAAGGCCAAACCTGAAAACTTCCTCATTAACTCAGTAATCAGAATTGGATTAGGTAGAAGCAGACTGGAAAGAAAACGGGAAAGCAGGCTGATACTTCAAATTAAAAACAAGCTTGGGAAGTTTTGAAATTGTTTACCTTAGCTGTCCTCTGCCCTTTAAATGACCTTGACTGGGTCGCCAGTTGGGGTCCTTAAGGCTGATCTCCTTTTCCCTAAGCAAAAAGATTTTGACAGCCATTAAAGGAAGTTAAATATTTGGAAGGGAAAGGTTGTGCCAGAACATCTGCACTTTTGTTAATTTCACTTCTTGATCTGTAAATTGTCCTTGAGAAATGAAAACAGTCACCCTATTGTGGAAGGGTACAAACCGTAGGAACAGAAAACGGATTCACTTCTTGATGTTGTGATGAGCTTGTGTGCTTTCAAATTCTTTCAAATTCCACAAATAAATACTGGGCAAGCCTACCCATTCATGACACTCTGTACAGACTCAGAGGGCCAGATGGAGTGCTGGAGACTACCCAGAATCACACTCCATTTAACAGATGAGCAAACGGAGACTGTAGACAGAGACAAGGAACTGCTTAGTGACATTTCTATCCAGTAGCACAACTGCGACTTGAATCCCAGCTCGCTCAGTTCATACTACTCTTCTCAGGTTCTAGCCACCATTTCTCACCACCACCATTGCTGATTTCCATACTTCACAGGAAGTCATTCAATCAGCATATTGCAAAACACAGATTTTTGGACTCCTAATCCACTAGTCTTTCCACCTGCCACCATCATATTTCATCCCAGACTTTTTTTTTTTTTGAACGACAAATAAGAAAAGTATGCTAGTGTATACCTTCTGGCCTCTACACTTTATTTTGCACAACGACATCCTAATCTTTGTTCTCGGAGTGAAAATATTTCATAATAACAATGGGTTGCAAGGAGAACCACAGAAAGAGTCTCAAGGCATTCTACTGATGGAATTGATTTTTCAGAATTATCTCCTTTGTTCTGACAGGAAACAGGTTGGTAACTGTCTCATTGGAAATGAGGACCACATTAATTATTTATTATAAGTTACATCCACTTACACAGATATACAACAAAAGCAGGTTTGGACATGTTTATTAATTATCCCAAAGCAATTTTTTTAGTGATTGACTTCTTATTATTCTATAGTCTATTCAGGAAAGCAGAGAAAAATGACTTCCTTCAAGATACATTGGGAAAGAATTGTTTTAAAATATCTTGCAATTCTGAGAGCTAACACAGTGTTATCTTTTAAAATTACAGCTAGATCTCTCTGGATTTTTTTTCTTAATTGTTTTTTAGTGGCAACAACTAGAATCTTGAAGAAAAGAAAGCACAGGGAGATCCCTGAAAGAAAAGCTACAGGAAGTTGTTTCTAAAAATGGAACTTCTTTTTCAACTGCAAGGGAGACATAATTGGTAGTCCCAAACTTTTTTTTTTTTTTTTTTTAAGTTCTGATGAACTGAGTACAGTGTGGAAAGGGTGCACCACTCTGCAAGGACCATGGGGTCATTAACAAGTAGGGAAGAATTGGTCAGAATGGTTGTGAGGGCAGGAGGTGCCAGGATTGAGCAGAGTCGGTGGTATTAGGGCATAATAATTAAATTTCTTGATAACTTACATTCTTATTTTCCAAAGTAATGGGAGGTGGCATATAATAAAGGACAGAGGTACATTTAGGAAATCAAATGAGGAGTCGAAAGTTAAGCCTCACACAGAGGGCTCTTTATGAATAGACTACCCTGCTGCCAGGTCCTGAGGCCATCTCTCCTACCTGGTACCTCTGATAACTCTGAAGAGATTTCCTGATTCTTCTTCTCAGTGAATGGCACCTGTTGTTCATATCAGAACAGGAAAGTATCCTTTCCTTCCCTCTGCCACCCCATTTTTAATGCAAAGTGCAATTTATATGCAGTGAAATATACAGGTCAGAAGGATAGAATTTGATGAGCTTTGACAAATGTATGCATCCATTTGACCCAGACCCCAATTAAAGTATAGAACATTTCCAGAAAATTCTGTGGTGCCTGCTACCTCCAAAGAAATAAATGATAGGGTTTAAAATAATTTATTTGTTTTCCCTGGTGACCTGGCAACATTTCTGTGGCTTCCTTTGTCAGATACTGGGAATCAAGATTGTAGGAGACCATGGTGCTTTCAATGGCCTTGGCTGATTGGATGTTTAATGAATTTCTTATAGGTAATTATCACTGATAATATTAAATAAGCTCTGTCAATAAGGTGATATGGTCAGAATGCTTCATCCCTCTGTATAAAACCGTCATTTTGCTTTCTGCAGGAGCCATGTGTCAATGTGTATTAAACAGAATGGCCCCAAATGGCAAGCCCGTTCTCCAACTGTAGGGCAGGAAATATTGGGAGCTGCCTTTTTATGACTCTCCTGCTGCTTAAGCAAATTCTCGTATCTCTCAAAGGAGTGAACTTAATTTCAGGACGAATAAGCACTGGGGAAATAAAGTTTCACATGGGTAAGCAGGCCGAATTCTGTGTATTTTTATAGCTGGCTCTTGAAAAGTCTTTGAGCTTGAAAAGTCATTCACGCCATGGAGTCACGTGGTCACATGACAGGCTTGCTGAAAGTCGCTCAACCGCGGTTTTGTTGAGAGGCTCCCACATGCTGGTCTCTGGTAGAACCTATGTTGACTTTACCGAAAGCAGTCATTTGATGTGCTCAGTCCTTGGGGACCAAAGTGGTACGTAAACACCGCCTACAAAACTCCACTCCTACCACCAGGCCTGTGAAAATGCTTGTTAGGGAAAGAGAGAGATAGAGATTTATCCTGCTTTTTAAAATTAAAGATGTCTTTCCTATACCAGGGCCTCCTGAGAAACATGAACTTTCTTAACTGTAGTTAGTACCAGCAGCGAAAAGTACCAGCAGGGGAGCTGTTTAGCTGAAACCGGGCTGAGGTGCTATAGTTTATTTTAGATTAATGGGCTTCTCTGGTTTCATTCCCAAAGTCCCTACCAATGGAGGTCGACGTTTCTCCAGTTCTGGAACAATGATACCTGCCGTGCGTCTCTAGCAGGACTTTGCCTACAGATGTTGTCATTCATTCATCCAGGCCATATGAGTTGTTTTCTTAAGGATAAAAGGTGTAGGGTAAAAGAATGATCGATTCCCACCAGGAGACTGTGCTGACTAAAATTTGTTGGTGTATTTGTAGAAACTTCTTGCATAACATCAAGAGTATATTCATTCTCAAGGCATGCAGCTAAAAAAGACTTAAGCCTGCTGAAGGAGTTTTGGAAGGATGTAGTTGTGAAACTTATTCACGAGGCACTATGGTATAGGAACGCAAACTGGACCGAAAACCCAGAGGCCGGTGTTCCGGTCCCAAGGTCACTGCTAAATTGATGAGTCACTTGCAAAACAGGAAAGAAATAGAATAGAAATAAATACATGCTGAAGTCTTTTTCAGCTATAAATTTCTATGTAGGTAGGTTGTATCGAATCAGAATCAGTTTTATGGGAATGAAGTTAGAATTTCAAAATTGGCAATAATGATGAACCGAAACTCACATAAAAAATTTCCATAAGTAGAATGTGACTTCTGTTTTTTGCAATGATGGAGTAGTTTATATAGGCTGATAATTCTGCTTAGACACTAAAACAGCAAGGTAAAATTGAAAAACAAAACAATGCAACCCCCTCCATTCTGGGTGTTTGAAGGTCTTGGAGAGGAAGAATGATTTTGAAGAAAAATGCATCATAGTGAGCAATATGCCTAGCTACTTTTCCCCTTAAGGCATTTACTAATTTGTAAAAGGTGTGAGTCTAAGAAGTCAAGTAGAAGAGAGATAGATAAAGCCTTCTGTAGTCTACCTAGCTATAGGAGACAAAAAGTGGTGTTCAAATTTATTAAGCTACCTGGAACTTAAGGGTCTAACATCTCAGAGCAAAGGGAACTTCAGTGAAGTGATTCTAAAACTCTTATACAGGGGCACTTAGGTTCGGCTCAGGTCATGATCCCAGGGTCCTAGGATTGAGCCCCATGTTGGGCTCTCTGCTTGGCATGAAGCCTGCTTCTCCCTCTCCCACTCTCCCTGCTTGTGTTCCCTCTCTTGCTGTGTCCCTGTCAAATAAATAAATGAAATCTAAAATTAAAAAAAAAAAACCTCTTACACAGGTTTT
The DNA here is from genome assembly GCA_002007465.1 of Ailurus styani. NCBI lineage: Eukaryota > Metazoa > Chordata > Mammalia > Carnivora > Ailuridae > Ailurus > Ailurus styani. The sequence goes on along the minus strand of LNAC01000939.1, from coordinate 256,430 downwards.
ACCCTCAAAGCATTTATTTGCAAAATCGTAAACTACATGGAGTGAAAGCATACATGAGAAGCAGAGAGCAGCAGTTAGAAGCTAAAATGTTCATTAAAAACAGTTCTCTAGGAAATTCATGATGCTGGGGAGACAGAATTTGAATTTCAGGGCACTTCAAAGGAGGCTCCTGGTGAACATGACAGTATCCCTTGTGAGAGTCTTAGGAGGCTATGTCCTTGGAGTAAAGCGAAAATTAGGAATAGACCAGCCCTTACCACAACAGATACTCAGGCTGAGTCATCATAATTCTTGGTTGAATCATAGTGATTTGGTCCATACATAACCTGAATTTCAGAAGAAAATAAAATCTTCTCTGAGAAAAATAGCATGAATAACATGACACGGGTCTTCTGCAGTGATTCATTCACAATGCCCAGCATTCATTCAAAATTACCAGATTTACCAGGAGACAGGGCAAACTAAAGGTAAACCGAGGAGGAAAGAAAATAGGCCCATAGATGATCCATGTGTCAAAATTATTAGTCATGGAATTTACAATAAATGCAATTTCTTGCTGGAGTGATGAAAAATGTCCAAAAACCAAATGTAGCAATCATCATGTAACTACATGAATATACTTCTATCCATTGTATTTTACACTTTCAATGGGTAAACTGCTTTATATGTGAATCATGTCCTAAATAAAGCTGGCCAAACAAAATTCTAAAAAATAATCCACCAGGACGATTCAACAGTACTAAATTTGTATAACGCAAAAGGAAAGCATCAAAATAAATAAAGCAAAAATTAACAAAATTTTCAAAAGAAATAGAGAAATTCACAATCACAGAAGCAGATTATAATATAATCCTCTTGATAACTAATAAAACAAGCAGATAAACAAAAAGTAAAACCAAAAAGTTGATTTGTTAATGTACTTAATTGATCATTGCAGTCAATAAATGCAATATCCACATTCATGTACAGAAGGAAGATTTGGCAAAGTTGATCATCAGCTGAGCCATAAAGCGAGTCCCAACAAACTTGAGATGATTAAAATCTCGCAGGTTATATGCTCTGCCTAAGATGGAATTAAGCTAGAATAAAATTGATTAAAAGCTAAGTAGAAATCCTCAAATGATAGTAAATATAAAAACAAATTTAAGTAACAAATAGTTCAAAAACATTATCTTAATTAGAAAATATTTTTAGTTCAATGGAAAAGAAAATATTTTACATCAAGCCTTTGGGAATGTAAGCAAAGCCTTGCTTAGAGAATTTAAAGCCATGATTGGGAGTCTTAGAAATTAAGGAAGGCTAAATGTTAATGATCCAATATCTAGTTCAAATACTTAGAAAAAAAACAACAAATTAGATCCAAAGAGAGTAGAAATAAGAAAATAATAAACATAAGGTAATTGATAAAGTTAATAAAGTAGGAAATAAAGATAGAATGGATGTGATTAAAAGTCAAAAATTGGCTATTTGGAAATAGTATTAAAAGTGGTAAAATTCTGGTTTAACAGATTAAAAAGAAAATAGTAATGAGAAATCAATCACCTGGCAAAAGTCACAATATAATGAATTGTTTATAGATACTATAAATAATGAAGGGATAATAAAAGAATTTTATGAGCAACATTATTCCAATTTATTTTAAACCTTAGATTGAAGGAGCAATTTTTTGCATGTGAAAAACAAGCTACCAGAAGTGACACAAGGGATAGATAATTTGAATAGGATGATATTCATTAAAGTAATAAAATTCATAATGTAAAATAATCCACATCAAAGAAAACTTCAGACACAAGTGGCTTTGCTGGTAGTTTTTCCCCAAACATTAAAGGAGAAAAATATCAACCTTATAAACTGTTGAAAACAAGCAGCACTTTCCAACTCAAAGTCAATCTTTCTTCTCATGATCATCAGTAGAAAAACCCTAAACAAAATATTTGCAAATAAAACCATTAATGTATAAAACGTATAGTATCATAACCATGTTGTGTTCGTATCAGAAAAGTATGGCTAATTAACATTTAAAAAAATCAATCAATTCAAACTCTCAACAAGACAAAGGAGAAAATTACATGATTGTCTCAATAGATACAGAAAAAGCATTGATAAAATCCAGTATGTATTCATAATTAAAAAAACAACTTTTTAATGATTCTGAGTAGAAGAGAACTTTCTCAATCTAAAGAAAAGATTAAAAAATAGATATAAAAGAGCATACTTGATGGTAAAATATTGAAAGTAGTGCTAATATTAAGATGGAGGCAAGGAAACTCATTATCACCACTTCTGCAGGAGGCAAGATCCAACATGGCTCCCAATGATCCTTAAATCCTGGTATCCATGCTTTTGTGTCATCTTCTCCCCTTGAGTGAAGGTTGGACTTACTGATTCACATCTCAGAAATTAAATATGGCAGAAGCAGTGAGATGTTATTCTGAGATTAGTTATTAAAAAAACTGTCACTTCCACCTTTGCTTTTACTCTCTCTCATTCTCTTAAGTCACTCTCCATGGGAGAAACCACCTGCCATGACTTGACACAGCCCTATGAAGATGCCCAAGTAGTGAGGAAGCTGGGCCTGCTAACATGTGAGTGAGCTTGGAAATGAATCACCGGCTTCACACTCCCCTATTGGGGTCTTCAGTTAAAATGTGGCCTCTGCCTACTGCTTTAGTCAAGGTCTCATGAAGCACCTTCAACCAGAGGCACTTAGGTAAGTTTCATACACATATGTGACGTATGAAATAATAAATATTCATTGTCTTAAGCTTCTAAATGTAGAGGCAAATTACTACCCAGTAATAGATAACTAATACAACTTCTATTCAGCATTGTTTTGTCAGTCTTAGACTGCTCAATAAGACAAGAAAAGACATCATTGAGGATATAGAAAATAAGTATGATTTATTATACTCATAGGTTACAAAATAAATATACAGAGAATGATTGCATTATATTCATACAGATATAGGTATGAATATATATTAGCAATAAACAATTTAAAAATAAAATTTAAGGGATCCCTGGGTAGCTCCATCAGTTAGGCATCTGCCTTCAGCTCAGGTCATGATCCTGGAGTCCTGGGATCAAGCCCCACATTGGGCTCCCTGCTCAGCGGGAGTCTGCTTCTCCCTCTCCCTGCTACTCCCCCTGCTTGTACTCTCTCTGTCAAATAAATAAATAAAATCTTATAAATAAATAAGTAAATAGGTAGATAAATAAAATAAAATTTAAAACAGATCAAAAAAGCACTAATAATAAAGAGGTTGATACATTTAACCCTATGAAAATTAAGATGTTCTATTTATCAAAAGATAGCAATGAAAGATCATAGATTGGGAGAATATATTTTAGAACATATATTCAATAAAATAAATTTATTCAGCATATATAAAAACCACACACTAATCAAAAACAAAAAGATAATCCAGCATTTAAAACTGGGCAAAAGTCTTGAATAGGCATCTCACAATAAAAGGATACCCAAATAGCCAATAACCATATGAAAATTGCTCAATATCATTAGTCATCAGAAATGTGAATCAAAACTCCGATGAGATACCACTCATTCTATACCAAACAGAATGGCTGAAAATAAATACATAAATAAATTGTAATACTAAATGTCAGTGACAGTGTGGAAAAAATGGGAGCCAACTCTATCACTAGTGAAAGTATAAATTGATTCAACCACTTTAGGATGTCTATCAAGGCTCTATTTATGGCTTCTCTCCCACATAGCAATTCCACTTTTAAGTGTATAGCCTAAAAAGAAGCCTATGTACATGCATCAAAGCACATGTGAAATAGTGTCCATAGCAGCATTATAAATAAGTGCTGCAGACTGAAGGCAATACATAGTAGGATGGATACATTGTGATCTGTTTGCACAATGGAATACTATACAATAGAGAAAATGAGTAATTCCTGCTAAGAAATAGCATGAATGAATTTCAAAACCATTTTATTGACTTAAAGAAACTATATACTAAAAGAGTATGTTAGTCGTCTCCCGTTTTTTAAAAGTACAAAGCCAGCCCAAATGAATCCATAGTATTAGAATTCAGAAGAGTTTTATTCTTTGGTTGCTCATGATGGGGGCCGGCAGAGGGGGCGGTATGAAGGTGGATTTCGAGTTGTTATAATATTCTCTTTCCTGTTCCTGGCAGTGGTTAGACAAGTGAGTCATTCTGTGAAAACTCACTGAGCTCTACTGATTCATGCCTTCTTTTTCATGTATGTTATATTTCAGTAAAATGGGGACTAAAACAATTCTTCTTAAAGGTCACAGTTTTTCTTGTAGTAAACTCATGAAGCCCAAGGCCAGGGCAGGAAGCTCAGAAGGCCCAGTGCCAGGCAGGTGAAATGAGGGGAACGAGCCTGGAGGGAACACTGGCCAGGTGGCTCCTGGCTGCCTGTTCCAACTAGATGGGCAGTTGCTGCAGTTCAGTCCACAGTGGCTTTCTGGGCATACGGGCCTGTCTGACACACCTTCCAGTTTTTCAAGGAATGTCAGAAATTCACATTTGTATATGAAATCTTTTGACTTTAATGTTGGTATTGAATTAGAATTCTTTTATTAAAAAGATTTTGTTTATTTATCTGAGAGAAAGAGAGTGAGAGAGCAAGTGAGCATGAGTCGGGGGAAGAGGCAGGAGAGGGAGAAACAGACTCCCCACTGAGCAGGGAGCCCGGCACAGAGCTCGATCCCAGGACCCCAAGATCACGACCTGAGCTGAAGGCAGATGCTTAGCCAACTGAGCCACCCAGGTGCCCCAGGCCCCCCAAATTAGAAGCCTTTAAAACACTACAGAAAGAGAGAAGAGGAGGGGGTAGTACCAAGCTGTGGGGCCCTCTGACATTTATGTTATTCATAGGAAAAAGAAAGGCCAAGCAGGTGATTTACAAGGAGCAACCAGTGGAGTGAGAAAAAAGCAAGGTAGGTGTAGACTCACAGAAGCCCACAGACACAATATATTATGAAGGAGGAGAGAAAAATGAAAGTACAGTCTTGGATCAGTGACCACTCTGTAAGATGGAGTCCCCTGGGACTTTAACACTCACCCTATGTAGCTGTCTAGGCCCCAGCTCTTCTTCAGACATATGTCATACCATTCTTTCCTTTGTTCATAACATTGCAGGCACACTGCCCTTCTTCCAGAATCAAGCAAACCAAATAAGCTCCCATCCCTGGGGCTTTGTCCTCACTATCATTTCTATCTGGAAAACATCCCTCCTGGCATCTCCCTTGATTGGCTCCTCATTCTATATATCTCAACTTAAATACCACTCCTTACAAAGGTCTTCCTCATGGTTGGGGACATGGCGACAAAAAGCTGACCCTGCTCCAGGCCCTCTGTCTCCTCAGTCTTTTTAATTCCCCATCAGCCCTTAGCATCATCTGAAATCACAGATGTACTTGGGCGTTTGATCTTCTATCTTCTGTTGCTTAGGGAGAACAGAGTTCCATGAAGGCAAGGATGTATTTGACCATGTCCAATCCTGATCCTAGCATCTGGTAAAGTGTCTCTTTTGACTGAATAAGTAAATAAATTAGAGGAAGAAAACTGATTGAGCTCGAAATCATAAACTTGATGGGAATATTAGAACACAGCGATATATTCTTATCTGTCCTATTTTATCAGTATGCAAGTGTGGCCATAAGTAAATACCACTCTGGGTGGTTTAAACAACAGAAATTTATTTCTCACAGCTCCAGAGGCTGGAAGTTCAAGATCAAGGTGTTGGCAGGTTTTGTGTGTGTGTGTGTGTGTGTGTGTGTGTGTGTGTGTGTGTGTGTGTGTGTTTCCTGAGGCCTCGCCCTTGGCTTGCAGAGAGCACCTTCTTGCTGTTCCTCACATGGCCTTTCCTCTGTGTATCTCTGGTGTCTCTCTTCTTATAAAGACAGCAGTCCTATTGGAATAGCAACCCCCCTCCCCTTTATGGACTCATTTAATCTTAATCTACCTCCTTAAAGCCCCTCTCTTCAAACACAGCTTTGTTAGGGGTTAGGGATGCAATATGTGAATCTGGGGGGATGGGACACAATTCAGTCATTAACAACCGTGTTAATCTCTGCCATGTTCACTCCCACTGTGTGGGTCTGTGACCTATTCCATAGGATGACTGAGTGCCATTTGTAATCTACTTGAATTGGCTGAGAAGGGGGTAGGTAGAGTCCTTATTTAGTTAGATATAAATGGCTTTGCTGAGAACCAATGTTATCTAGAATCTAGAGGACAGAAATGGATACTATGCCCTTTTCTTAAAAAAAAAAAAAAATCCACCAGGAAACTTTGATATTTCCATCATCCACTCCAGAACATGTGCTTTTTTTCCTTGAAAGATGTGAAAATTCAAGCATGAAATTCTGTTATTAAAGACCTCATTGTTTCTCTTCAAATAGCACATAAGACCTGGAAATATAGCTTAATTATCTAAAAGGACCATGTTATAACTAATGATTGACTACTACATTGCTCAGGTAGAAAAAAAAATCATGTTGGTGCATTTAATTTTGTTGAGTAGTGAGCAGTGACTTCTTTCTGATTAATGGTTTCACACTAAGTGCTTCTCATTTTGCTCTCTGAAACAATAAAGATTAGGTACAATTAGAATAACCTTCACCTTTCAACTTGGAGAGCTCTCTTGATCTGCTTGTATCTTCATTATTTACCTGGAAAACTATATCACACAAAGGCATGACATTGAAAAACACAAGACATTGTGATTTTTCCAGGGATTCTTGGCTAAAAACAGGAATGATTCATTTTCCTTTTGCCACCACGCAAGGACTGATCCTTAAACAGAGGTTCCTGGCATTCCCTGAAACTACCTATTATAGGTATGGGAGACCCAATAGCATGAGTACAACAAGGCTGTCTCTGGAGTAGAGATTTTAAGTTGGATCGGACTGGGGCTTCTCAGTATGTTGTCCAGAGAGTATGTTGAACAAGTCTGACACCCGAGGTGAAAAACTTTTATTTTTTTTTTGCAATAAAAGCACTGAATTGATTTTTGCAGAAGTTTTTTCTTATCAGACTCTTGAAGGAGAACACTTTGTTACTAGGAAGTAAGAAAGACAAGGTTGCTTCAATTCCTGATGACACAGCAGTATCCTTCCAATTTGGGGATTCTGAGCATTCCTTGTGAGATAAAGTTCATCTGGTGTTTTGGGGCTTTCCTGCTACAATCTGACCTTAGTCATACTTTGAACACAGCCAGACCTAAAAAAGGCAATTTATTAAGAAGCAGAATATAACTTTGCCCCTTGAGAGTTGGCTTTCAGCTGCCACACAGCTGTGATCTGAGGAGCTAGTCTTCTTCTTCTTCTTCTTTTTTTTTTTTTTTGGTATATGCATATATTGTGTAATAATCACCACAATAGGTCTAGTTAACATCCACCTATTCGCAACAACATAGATGGAGCTTGAAGGCTTTATGCTCAAGTGAAATAAGCCAGACAGAGAAAGACAAATACTGTATAATCTCATTTATATATGGAATCTTAAAAAAAAAATGGAATTCATAGACAAGAGAACAGATGGGAGGTTGCCGGACAAGCAGCTAGTCTTCTATGGGAGGTGGGGATTTCTTCACTAACAGGAGAGTCAGGAAGACTGGCAGCAGATTTCATGCACGTATGAGTAGAAGCCCCATGTCCCTTTGACACCTGGATCTACAGGAACGGAGTCCCTTTTCCCCCCAGGTCCGCCATGACTTGAAGCGCAAGTTTTTCAACTGTTTTCACAGATCCCCCACTCACAAACCGTGGGGAGTCTACAGAAAACTCGGGAGGTTTTCTGCTCACCCTCTTTCCTCTTACCCTCCCCCAGAAGTGATACAAATTCCTTTTCTGGTCCTTAATGCCCTTGTCATTTCATCAAGAGCCAAATGTAACATCAGAAACAGAGTAAGGTTGGATAGGCTTATTAATGACTATTTCAAATTTACAGTATTTCTCTTTCCAAGAATGCTTCTGATGAATACAGTTTTGACTGATAATAGCATAAATCTTTATTCCCTCAGAGTCATCGCAAACTTTAAGAGAGTGGAGAAATCTCGTACTTTCAAATGACACATACCTGGAATTCGAACTTTAGGTTATCGGCTTGTCAAAATCTGCTGTCTTCTATAACTCAGCGTAACCAACAGTAGATGGTATGTCCACAGGGTAAGATACAAAGTTCCCAGAAAGAGGCTGTGTTTCCTATTCCTATTCCCTGTAAGTTTCCCATTCTGTCTCCCTTCTTTATATTATGTGCAGGATTTAGCATGGTCTGGAGCCTGACACCTGCTTACATGTTTGATCAATTGCAACCAGTTTCAAGTGAACTCTGGGGGAGGAACTTCTTTATCCTGGAAGGATTTTGCAGGACTGGAACAGCAGTCTCTAATGAGAAGAGGGTAAATGTGAGTTTTACATTTTTGAGTGTTGTTTTTTAGAGATGGGATTCTGCTGTGCTAGGTAGAGTTATGATTTTATAACTATCTGTTGCTTTTGAATGCAGGCTGTAACCTTAGCACCATTAGTTTGCAGAGAGTGAAATATTTGAAGAAAAAAAAAAAAACCCATCTGAGAACTTAAGAAACTAGAAGAATACAGCCAGGGATGTGGAACTGCTGCTGGGGGTGAGAAGACAGAAGGAAAAATGGTGAGAGATTCACATTAAGATTATTATTTTGGGTCTGCAGATAATCAGATACCTCTCTAACCTCCGTCTCTGATGTAAGTATGTTCTTCTCTCTAGAGACTTGCAGTGTCCCCCCAGATGCAATCCCGCACAAATTATAGGGTAATTTCTATAGTTAGCTCCTTCCCACCTTCATGTTTAAACCTCCTTATAGTGGAGTGCTCCGCATTGTAAAATCCAATAAAAACAAAGGCTTGTTTTCCATCTAGGCTGTTCTCCTAACTAAATTCCTCCCAATGAGTTTAATGAGCGTTGATTCAATTTATAGATGGTGCTATTTCTTCAATAGCCCCCAAGCCTATAAAACCATGAGAGGCAAATACTCTCATTCCAGGTGGTAAAGTGTAAATGCATCCTCTATCCCACCTGTTTTCATTTAATCTTGGATTGTTTGCCTCATTTTGTTCTTCCCGCGTGGAATGGAAATGCCTGGTGCTGCTGAGAGAAGCCAACCAAATGGTAACATTTCAACTTTCAATTCTCTCCTGAGTCAGTTGGAAAATAAATTCAAACTTTTTTTTTTCCTGTTTGGAATTAGATCTGATCCTCCCACCCTGACTTCAGGATATGCCAAACATACTTTACGTTTTGCATTTTAAAGTTTCTGACCTCTCTGTCTAGGAAAAAGCAACGGAGAATAATATTTATATGATAATTTCTCTTTCTCCAAGCTTTTCAAACTCTAGCCTAAAGGTTGCCATTTTCCACCTCCCCACCCCCCATCCCTCCACCCCCTCTGACCCCCACCCCAGTACCAAGAATTTCAAAGCTCAAAAGGAAACAGTAAGATAAAGAAAAATGGTGGCAATTTAGAAACGGAACTCGCAGAGTATCCCAGGGACTCTGGGTTTTTCTAGCCCTGCCAATCTAGTCCCTTTTGTATTGAGCAGAGAGATCTTTTCCAAAAAATGGGCCGGACTTCCCTATCCAGAAGACACCTCCAATGCAGTCCCAGAATTGAGGGGATGCAGATCAGATAGGAGGAAGAAAGGGAAAAGGACAGCTTGTAAAAGAAAATGGAGAGTAGGTGGGCAGCTATCCAACTATTCTTTTCCCGGTTCCTACCCGCAAAGTCCCTTTTATACCGTCTGCTTCGAGATAGTTTTAATTTTATCCATTTAGCACTATATCCATTCTGTGATGAAGTGGGTGTTCAGAAGATGCGAGTAACTTGCCCCAAATCACACGCTCATTAGGTGGTAGATGGACTTTATCCAGAGTCTGCTGTTCTCATGACAGGTTCTGCTTTGGGTAGAATCAAGAAAGGATGAAAAGGTAAAGGAGAAAAAACAACTCTGAAAACAATATAATGCCATTATATAAAAACTTATATTTGAAATATTTAATACTTTAAAAAATGTATATGTATAGAATCCAATAATTGGAAAATCTACTAAGGCATAAAAGAGGAAATAGAAATGATCTATGAGAAGATCTTAGGAGAAGAGGGTAAATATGAGTTTTACATGACTCTTTCAGTGTTGTTTTTAGAAATAAGATTCTGCTGTGGTAGGTATGTTTCATATCATGGCTTAAAGTTTTCTTTTGCCATAAGTTTATATATACCTTGAGATCATCTATTTTAATATGGTATTTTCACTTAATATATTATGAACATTTTCCTCTGTCTACAGATACTTTCTATAATATGATTTTAAGTAATCGAGTACTTTTTTCAACAACAACAAAAAAACCCCAACTTCATTGAACATGTCATCTGTCCTCTGTCCCAGGCACTCTTACTAGGAAATAGGGATTCATAATAAATGAATGAATGAAGCAAACGATATCCTAGCTTTCGGGGAGTTCACATTTGTTGAGAGGAGACAGATAATAACAATGAACAAGTAAACAAGATAAAATTTGATTTACAAAGCATTATGAAGAAAATACATATTAGGATATAATAAAATAATAACTCTTTTTGTTAGGCAAGCCAGAGAGAGAACATTTTGGAGGATGTGATATTGGAGTGAAAATTAAAGAACAAAGGAAAGAAGTTAAAAAATTTAAATAAGAAATTACATTTCAAGCAAAGGAACAGCCGTCCAGACAAAGGTCCCAGCAAGTAAAAAGACTTCAGATAGGAAAGATCTTGCTCCATTCACAAGAAAGTCTGTGCTGTGGGAATATCGTGGGAGCAAAGGAGAGGGGACAAGAGATGATCTGAGAGATTTAATCAAGGAGGAGAACATACGGGGTCTTCTGGCCCCAGAGTTTGGATTTCATTAGAACCACAACTGGGAAGCTATCAAGCGTTGCCAAGCAAGGATAGCCCTGATTTGATTAAGGTTTAATAGGCATGAATTTCTCAGCCACAGACTCAGGCATGTAAAAATAGAATTTATTTCTTAACCCAATTTAACTTCTGACTTTTAGCCTCAAGCTCACCCAGCAGCAGACAATCAAATCTACCCAACTGCAAGTTTCTCACAGTTCAATCCAATGATTTTCTAGTAAATCCACAAGTATAATCACATTCTGCCCTTTGTCTCTTCTTTTTCCAGGAAGAAGAGGATGATAAACATCCTGTTGAGATACGTGTGTGCATGTATATACATGGGTGGGCATCATGTTGTATGTGATGGTGGTGGTGGGGTTGGATTACTGCTTTTTTATGCTGGGCTTCACTGCTTCACCACTGGTCCAGTCCTCAAGCACACACTCCCCATCCATGTGGGTATCTGTGAATTGTCCAGTTGTTGACCAATGGTCCCATTATTATTTATCATCAGTGTAAAATGTCACCTTTGAAAGTCTTATCTTACAGAAAAAGGTTTTCTTTTTGTCTCAGATTTTAATTACTTTCCTTTGATATCCTTATTTTCACTTTAATACCACAGCTTTAATTATTGCCTCATATACGTATTTTCATGTTTGGTTGGGAAGTTCCTTTTTTTTAATGGAGGGAGGGAGAGATGGTAGAGAGAGATAGAGAGAGAGCGGGGAAAGAGAGTGGGGGAAGAGGGAGAAGGAAAGAGAGAATCTGAAGCAGATTCTACATCCAACATAGAGTCTGACATGGGGCTCTAGTCCATGGCCCTTAGATTAGGACCTGAGCCAAAATCAAGAGTCAGATGTTCAACCAACTGAGCCACCCAGGTGCCCCGGGAAGTTCCTTTCTAATATTCTTTGTTTATTCAAAATTTTCTTGGGAAGTATCATCCCCATATTTTTCAAAATGAACTTTCATTAAAATAAAATTAAAGTAAAAAAATAAAAAATAAAACTCAAAATGAACTCATCATCAATTTGTCACTTTTAAAAAATACAAACACCTTGAGTTTTTTTTTTTACAAACTTTGTATTTTTAAATTTATTCGGTGAAAACTTACTTTCATTTTATGTGCATAACTATTTTTTCTTATAAAATTATTTTGTACTTTTTTTCTGTCGAGTGTATTTTTAGCCATTAAATGCCTTGTGTTTTGTGTGACAGTAGTCATTTTTCCACTCTAGCTATCGGTTTTTACATAATTTTTTTGTCTCTGGATATTTTATTACTTGTGTAAGATTTTCCAGCTGATTCTCTTCATTTCTCTAATGAAATGATAGTACCTACTAATAATAATTGTAGTTCCCCTTTGCAATTGTTAAACATCTCTTTTATACTTCTTGTTCTTTGTTATTGATTGAATCTTTCAAAACAAGGTTTAAGAAAAGGTAGTGGCAATAGTTCAAATCTTAGTCTCTTTCCTTATTTTAATGGGAATGTTTCTTGCATTTTATTCTTATATTCTAAGCTAGTCCTAGATTACTTTTTAACTGTGATGAATGTCCCTTCTATTTGTAGTTCAAGATTTTGTGTGTAATGTATTGATATTCACTGAATGACTTTTTAACTTATTACATGGTTTTCCATTTGATGCGATCAATTGTATTATATTTTTTACTGAGAGATTGTAATGCAAAGATAAGATTTTTTGATTATGTCCTCTTGCTCTTGATATATCGCTTTTTAATAAACCACTGAATTTATCATTCAAGAGCTTAGAATTTATATCAATAAGTAAGATTTACATTTTTATATTCTAACTTTTATTGAAATGTGTCATTTATATGAAATATTCATACATAAATATTTGGTGAAAAATCACATGAAGTTTGTTTTTATGTTTTACTTTACTTTAAAATTTTATATGCTGGTCTTATCTGTTAGATGGTGGTCTCCAGATTAGGCTCATTACATAAAATGCACTGTGAAGCTTTCCATCATTTTCAGTAATGGAAAAATCTGGTATAATATGAGAATTTTCTATTGCTTAATACTTTGAAATAACTAATCTATAAAACCATGTCCGAGCCTACATCTTTTTTATGACTTTTTTTCTTTGGAACATTCTCCATTTCTTCCATAGCTATTGTTCCATATTTTATCTGTGTACAATTTTGTACTGTTTTATGTGGAAATTGTTAATATATTTTATTTTCTTATTCTTTGGAAGCAATATCCATTTCTATGGTTATATCATATTTTTAAAGTTGATCTTGTGAATTTATGCTTTTCAATTTCTTTTAGAGATTACATTTGCCAGAAGAATTCATTGTTTTCCTCAAGAACTTATTCTTTGATTTATGCAGTCTATTTCTTTCAGTGTAATTATTTATTTCCTGCTTTTAACCTTATTAATTCCTTCCATTTTATTAAGTTTCTTTTATTGTTCTTCATTATTAATCCCCTTTATTTTATTAAGTTTATTTTATTGTTCTTCATATAACTTCTTGAATTGAATTCTTTACTCTTTTGTGTCATTTTTCTTGTTTAATAATGAAAGCATTTATAACAATGAAATAACTCTGAGAACATGCCACATGTTCTTATATGGGTTTTGTACTTTTTTGACTTTCTAAAAATCCTGCAATTGCTCTCTGAGTTAGGAGTTCGGGAAGCTTGGGGAGCCTGGGTGGCTCAGTTGTTAAGCGTCTACCTTCAGCTCAGGTTAGGATCCCAGGGTCCTTGTATTGAGCCCTGCATCAGGCTCCCTGCTCGGTGGTGGGAAGCCTGCTTCTTCCTCTCCCATTCCCCCTGCTTGTGTTCCCTCTCTCGCTGTGTCTCTCTCTGTCAAATAAATAAATAAAATCATAAAAATAAAAGAAAAAAGAATTCAGGAAGCTTAAAGTGCCTAAGATGGGGTTTAGTTGTCTTTAAACTTAGCAAAAAGAGGTAGTGGCTTTTTTCCATTCCACATAATAGGAGTTCTGAGATGGTCGATAGCCAGTAAGATGGTTGTCAAAGGTCCCAAGATTCTTCAAAGGATTTGTACCACCATCTTAGCAGAGAGAAGAAACATCTTCAGAAATACTGCCCCAAAGTTCACTGGAATTATAATTGTTTAGAGTAAAACACTTTGCCCAGTGAATTACTCATTCTTGTGCACCCATATGCAGACACCTGTCAACAGAGAAGTCAAGAATGACATGAATTGGCATTAGAACATGAATCCTTTAAAATCTATCAGGAGAGTCCTTTGCCAAATTAGTTAGCTTCTTGAAAAATTTGTGCAGTTCAGGTATGAACCAGAGGCTTCAGTACTAAACAGTATGACATTTGAAGCTAGTCACAAACTTTGCCAAGGACACCAGAACTTTTCAAGAGGGATCCTGAAGTCTTTTTCTAAGGTCAACCTTCAGAATAGAGTGGCACCAGCACAGAGTTTTCACTAGCCTAGGGATGTTAACGTGGAGGAAAATAAGGACCATACTGATAAGTTCTTACAAACCAATATATAGGGCACCTGGGTAGCTCAGTGGGTTAAAGCCTGTGCCTGCAGCTCAGGTCATGATCTCAGTGTCCTGGGATCAAGGCCCGTATCAGGCTCCAGGCTTGGCAGAGAGCCTGCTTCCTCCTTTCTCTCTGCCTGCCTCTCAGCCTACTTGTGATCTTTCTCTGTCAAATAAATAAATAAAAAACAAAAACAACAAAAAACAATATATAGTTATTAGGAGCGGTATATATTCAAAGGTCTGTTCTTTTTTAAAATAGTGGCACTCTTGAGTAGTATTCATTTGTAGGTTGTTCTTTGTTGTTGGTGTTGTTTTGAGAGTGAGAGTGGGGGCACGAAGGGGCAGAGGTAGAAGGAGAGGGAAACTCAAGCAGATTCCACACTGAGCATGGAGCCCAATGTGGGGCTCAATCTCATGACCCTGAGATCATGACCTTAGCTGAAATCAAGATCCAATGCTTAACTGACTGAGCCACCCAGGTGCCCCTTTTTCTAAATGTCTTCACTCAGTAACATTAGAAGTTTGCACATCTTACGTCATGTCACCCATTTTTTAATTGTTAGCTTTTCCTCTCTTAGATTCCTAAATTCTGGTAGCCCAGTATAAAGGACACGATAGTTTTCAATGTTTAGATTCTGTCAGCCCCAGTTCTGTGTCATCCCTCCACAAATGTCCTGGCATGTTACTGCATTCATTTCTCCCCTCTGAGGGTATCTCTTCAAAGGATTAATAACTGGCTCTGGCTTCGTCCAGAGTCATACACAAATGGACATACGGGTTCCTCCCTTCTCCCCTGAGTTTGTGCTCAACTACAGGGGCATGAATCCTTGTGCCGCTCCCCTTTCACCAGCAGGGCCCAGAGCCTGAGAAATTGACATTGGATCCGCCGTTGTTTCAATGATAAGAGGTCACAGGGAAAGGAAGACACATAGGATACGAGTAGGTGAAAATATAAGATAATTGAAACATGACAAAAAATCTGAGAAGACATTTTTCTTTGGATGTCAGAGCATGTATCTTTGTTAGAAAGTAAGATTAACTCTCATTTTATTACAGCTGCAACATCTCAGGCTTTTATGCAATCAGGGCAGTGATACAGATTTCTGCGCTCCAGTCATAGTTCCCATCATATTCTTCTTATCCCAAGGTGCCATTTGATTTCTAACTTTTGCGATAATAAGCCACACCCATCCTTTTTAAATAACGGATTTTAAAATAATTTATAACTAAGTCCTGGTTTCTGGACAGCATAGAATAAGTTTTGACTCTTCTACTTGTTTTCCTTTTTAAAATCTCTTTCTATTCACTTTCTTCCTAAAGGAAAGAAAACAATTTATGCCATAAAGAGCAAATTCAGTTGTATTTTACATTGTCACAAAAGATATGATACTGAATTATGAGTTATCACACTCCCTAATCTCAAAGTCTTTCAAAGTGGTGGAATAATGAATACCAAACTGGCTCCTTGGGATGTATGTGGGAGACAGAAAAAGGGAGAGAGGATCTAGATGATTTTTTAATCATTTTTTTGTTGTTGTCCAAAAAAGCCCACACCTAAATTATTATGTTTCTTCTTGGTTCATATGTGTTGCACATGTGACTAAAGTGTTATATACATGTGTCAAGCTTGTTTCATGCAGGATAACACTGACAAGGTGATTTTTGCAGGCAGGGTGCACTTTGTGGAGGGGAAAGAAGTCGGAGAGGAAGAGTCACAGAAGAGGGCTTGAGTGCACCTGCCCTCCCCATCCCCATGTAGTACAGAAGGCATCAGTGCTGTGGGAAGGGAGCATACGTGCCTATAAAGGGAATTCCTGAATAAACATCCTGAGGCCCTATGAAAGAAAGGGTGGTAGAGTCTGTTTAAAGTAAATGATTGCTCCTGTTTCCTGTGGTCCAGAAGTGGAAGAAAATAATATTTTACAGGAGTCCTTATCCCTTCTGGGAAACAATGTTTCTGGTCTGACCAAGAGATGAACAGATTTGAGGACAGAAGCATAGAGAAGATGGGTGGATCCATTCTTGTGTTGGAATTTTTGGCAGAGGTTACTAATTACCGCCCAAAGGCATTCTTTCTTTGTGGCAGATTGTATCGTTGCTCTAAATATTTTCGGTCCTTCCATCTTAGTTTGGATTCCCAGAAGGGGACCCTGAAGCAATCAAGGACTTAAGTGAAAGGAGCTTATTTGGGAAGTGATCACAGGAAATACTAATATGGAAATGAAAAGCAAAACAGAAAATGGACAGATGCCAACATAGGGGATGTTATAAGGCAAGTTACCACGGAGAACAACTGGAACTCAATCTTATCCCAGTTTAGACCATGAACTTCAGAGTTGTCCTGAGGGAAGGAGACCTAGAGTGCTATTTGGTTGAGGCAGTGGTGGGTGGAGGCTTTAATTCCCCAGTATTATGGGCCTGTTGTAAACATGGACAAGGAAGGCTCCATGCTGGCAACTGGATGTAAGGCTGGTTTGTACTGAGATAGTGACCACTGGGCAAATATTCATAGTGGGCTCACTGTATCTGCTCTACTCTCCATGTGAAAGGATTGGATATCCTGCTGCATTGACTTTAAGCTTGGATATGTAATGCATCATTTTCTTCCCAATGGGAGGTTATATTTCTCTACTCCATTGACAAGAGTATTCGACCAATGAAATGTGAGCAGAAATAATGTGTTCAACTTTCTAGCAAAAGGTTTAAGAGTTATCACATTTTTTCCTTCTACCTTGCACCTAGCAACTTCCTGGATAGGAACTGGTCATTTAATCTGGGCCCCGAGATGAGAAAAAATGTAGCTGGGGCTCAGCATGATTAGAATAAGAAATAAATACAATTCGTGATTATAAGCCTTAGAAACTTTGAGGTCATTTATTACAACCCAACATGATTAACTAGTATATC
Source organism: Ailurus styani (assembly GCA_002007465.1). NCBI lineage: Eukaryota > Metazoa > Chordata > Mammalia > Carnivora > Ailuridae > Ailurus > Ailurus styani. The sequence goes on along the minus strand of LNAC01000939.1, from coordinate 239,109 downwards.
CTGACAAATACCTGTATCTAAAAGTAAGCTGTTGGGGAAAAAAAAATACATGTGGTATTGACTTTGTGTCTGGACAGAGAATGACAAGGCAACTGTTACTGAGGCCATAAAGATGACATCCAATGTATGCAGTACTGAAACATTTGATAAAACTGTAAGCAGGAGGGGTGCCTGGGTGGCTCAGTGGGTTAAAGCCTCTGCCTTTGGCTCAGGTCATGATCTCAGGGTCCTGGGATGGAATCCTGCATTGGGCTCTCTGCTCAGCGGGGAGCCTGCTTTCTCTTTTCTCTCTGCCTGCCTCTCTGCTTACTTGTGATCTCTCTCTCTCTCTGTCAAATAAATAAATAAAAAATCTTTAAAAAAAATTGTAAGCAGGAGTTTGGAAGGCAGGGTCCAAGATGGCGGCATAGAAAGATCCTGAACTCACCTTCCATGGACACATCAAATATATAGCTACATATAGAACAATTCCCTCTGAAAAGGACCTGAAAATTGGCTAAAGAGCTAGTTTTTCCACATATAAAGGATAAAACAGCCACATAGAAACATATAGGAGAGGCAGAGACTACATGTTTGCCCAAAACCCCACCCCTGCATGATAATGCACAATTGAGAAGGATCTCACAAAGGAGGAACATGTTCCTGAGGAGGTAGGGGTTTGTGCCCCAAAGCAGGCACCCCAACTCTTGGGACATGCACTGGAGAGATGAGCCTCCAAAGCATCTGGCTTTGAAAAACAGTGGGGTTACATCCAAGAGACCCAAAGGGCTGTGATGAAACTGAGGCACCACTCTTAAAGGTCTTGCATGCACACTCACTTACCAAGGGACTCAGCACAAAAGCTGCACTGTGAAAAGTGCATAGACCATTTGTGAAGGAGATCCATTTGCTAATCTCACACTGTTTGCCAGAGGGGCAAGGGCGTATTGGGACACTCCAGGACAGAGGTACTGGTGGGAACGAATTCTATGCTCTCCCTTAACCTTGCTGCTACTGGTAGGTGTGTGCATTTTCTGCAGTCTCCTGCTGCACTGCTAGAGCTGGCACACACACGCTGCCCCTCCACTGTCCAGTTACCTCGCTAAAGCTGGCGAGTACACACAGATCACACAGGAGACAGTCTCTGATCGCCTGGCTCTGGTGGTCAGGGCGCTAGCATTCCTGAGTCCCATCATACTGTCATAACTGGAGAGACCGTTCTTGGCAGGCTACCACCCCAGAACACTGTGCAGATAGCAGACTGAAACACACTTTTAGTCTTCCTATGAAAAAATCCTATTTATTTGTCCTGGAGCTTCAGTCTGAGGGGGAGACTTTAGGTTTGCCACACATCTAGAAGCTACAGAGGGCTCTCAGGGAATGTGGGCTGGAGGATTCCATCTTTTCAGTCTCCCTAGGTCTTGACACAACTCATGAGTACCTCCTAAAAAGGAGCATGTATACTTGTGTGGAGCCTCAATTTTTGCGACTGTTGCCTGAAGGATACCTCTAGATCATTTGTTCTGGAGGCAGCAAGTTTTACAATTGCAGCCTCATGAGACTACATATATTGGCATCCTTTATAATCTGTGGTCTGGGGGTCTGGCTTCCAATCATCCTGCTGGTAGGTGCTGATTGAGATCCCATCCTTTGGAACATTCAAATGTCTTGGCACATCCTCAACAACTGGGATCTATCAAGAATAAATCAAGCTGCTTAGACAATCACAATGTTTTGAGAGGCAACCAAGAGATAGAGCAAGGTTAAATGACAAGTTTCATCTCCTACATAAGACCACTCACTCAAGACTGAGAGACATCTGTTTTACCTAATACACAGAAACAAACACAGAGAGTCAAGAAAAATGAGGAAACAGAGGAATATGTTCCAAATAAAAGAGCAAGATAAATCCTCATGAAAAATCCATCATGAAATGAATATAATTGATTTACGTGATAAAGAGTACAAAGTAATAATCATAAAGATGCTCATTGAACTTGGAAAAATGGATTAACACAGTAAAAACTTCAACAAAGAGAAAAGATAAGAAAGTGCCAGCCAGAAGTCACAGAGCTGAAGAATATAATAACAAAACTGAAAAGTACACTCAAGGTGTTCAAGAACAGACAAGATGAAGCAGAAGAAATGACCAGTGAGCTAGAAGACAGAGCAGTGGAACTCAAACATAACAACAAACATAAAAGGAATTTTAAAAAGTGAAGGTACCACTGAGGACTACTGGGGGGTGAGAGGGTAGGGATAGGGTGGCTGGGTTATGGACATCGGGGAGGGTTTGTGCTATGGTGAGTGCTGTGAAAGGTGAAAGAGAGAGGAGGGAAAGGGAGAGAAAAGAGAGCAGAAAACTTATTTGAAGAAATAATGCCCCCAAACCTCCCTAACCTGTAGAAAGAAACAGACATCTAGATCCAGGAATCACAGAGAGTGCCAAACAATATGAACCTGAAAAGATTCACACCAAGACATATTATAATTAAAATGTTGTAAGTTAGGGAATTTTAAAAGCAACAAGAGAAAACAACTTTTTTTTACATGTGAAGGATCCCCCACAAGACTGTCAACAGATTTTTCAGGAGAAAATTTGCAGGCCCGAAGGGGCTGGCATAATATATCCAAAGAGCTGAAAGGGAAAAATTTCCAACCAAGGACCCAGCAAGGTTATCATTCAGAATTGAAGGGAAGATAAGAAGTTTTCCAGATAAGAAAAAGCTAAAAGAGTTTATCACTACTAAACAAGCCTTATAAGAAATGTTACAGGGACTTCTTTAAACTAAAAAGAAAGGGTACTAATTAGTGACAAGAAAACATATGAAAGAATAAATCTCAGTGATAAGGGTAAATATACAATAAAGATAGTGGATTAATCATTTATAAAGCTAGTACAAAGGTTCAAAGACAAAAGTGTTAACTTTAACTACAATAACTAAAGTATATACACAATAAAAAGATGCAAAATGTGACAACAAAAACATAAAATATAGGATTTGTGGGGAGTAAAAATATAGAGTTTTAGAATGCATTCAAATTTAAGTTGCTATCAACTTAAAATAGACAATTACATATCTAGGCTGTTATATGTGAACCTCGTGGTAACTTAAAAGCAAAAGCCTAGAGTGAATACATAAAGGATCATGAGAAAGGAATCTAAACATAACACTAAAGAAAGTCATTGAACCATAAGGGAAGAGACCAAGAGAAGAAGAAAGGAACAGAGAGGAACTACAGAACAACAAGCAAACATTTAACAAAATGGCAGTAAGTACATACCTAGCAATAATGTCTCTTTAAATGTAAATGGAATAAATTCTCTGATCAAAAGACATAAAGTGGCTTAATGGATAAAAAAGAAGACCCATCTGTATGCTGTTTTTAGAAATACACTTCAGATATATATACACACATTGGAAGTGAAGGGATGGAAAAATATGTTCTATGCAAATGGTAACCAAAAATTTGGATGGCAGATAATAAGCTAAGTGAGCTTGTGGCTTTAAGTGAAGAAGTTGGCATACAGAATATTAGTAGCCTGGCTTAGTGCTAATGACTGAATTTCATAATAAAGAGGTAAACTCAGAAAAATAATTGGCTGGTTTGCCAATAGGGATGGAAGGGAAAAGAAGAAGTCTAGAAGCTTCAGGATTAACAGTGCTGAAAAACCTTGGAAAATGACTGAAAAATGACCAAAAAAAATGACAGAAAATAGAAGGGCCCTGGCCTCTAATGGCACTCTGAAGCTAACATAGCTGTAATGATGATTTAATTCAGAATTATTTCACATGGAAAAGAAAAGCAAACTTTAATCTTTTCAAAGCCACTGGAATTTTTGCTTTCTATTACTAATATCTGAATGTAAATTTAAGCTGACTTTATATAGTCATAAGACTCAGAGCAGTGTGTGCTCCAGGAAACTTTCAAGACTTGCTGAACATGGTATGGATTGGATTAATGTGCCTTTATCTAAGATGGCCCAGGTTTAGGCACTGGGTTGAGAGGTGGACATGTGCATCCATGCCCATGGATGTTGCACAGTGTTGTGGATGGGCTAGCAGGAAGAGCTGGAACAGTAAATTGCAGGCTTAGCTGATGATGGCCTGAAACATTGGCTATTAGTTATTGTTAGGCTTGCCTAGGAATGTCACACAGTAGGGCTCTAGCAGGAGTTTATATTGTCTGCCAATCGCTATAAGAGATCCTTCAGGACTAAAGGGTTATTCTTACTATTTGCATAGCAATCCTTGTAATTATTTGTGGCAAAATAGGAGATAAGAATGCACTTCTATCATTATCTTCCTTTTTCTCCTGGCTTTGCCCCATACTGATGGAGTCATCTTGAGTGCATTCTACAGATTTCTGATGAAAACCATGCAATCCCATGACATGGAGAACTTGGTGACAATTAGCTTCATGTTCTTGACAAAGGAATGCTTGTTCAGCACATAGATGGGGCTGATTTAGGCCAGGTATGGATTCTTTTATCAATACTGAAGTTCAGCTTCCTCTTAGTGAACATATCCTGCAGCTACTGGGCTCACAGGACTATAAAAGCATTAACATAACCATCCAAACATAAAATAAGTCTTCTTTTCCCAGGGTCTATTAATCATTTGCAAAGAATGACCATGTTTGGTTAGTAAAGAAAACCTCAATAAATTCCAAAAAGAAATTATAAAATCAATCTTGTCTGACTATTCAGCAGTCAGATTTAAAAATCTTTGAATTCAACCTTTGCAACAAGTAAATATCATGAAAAAAGTGAGAAAGTTACTTCATTAGACTAGCAAGGCTTATGTGACTTAATCAAACACAAAGCATTGATTTGTTTGGATTCAGATTCAAACAAACCAACTACTAAAAAAAGGTTTTGAGACAGTTGGTCAAATTAATTATGGACTAAGAATTAGAGGACACCAAGGAATTATTTTGGGGGGGATTTTGTTAGGGTGATAATAGTTGCACTAATTCTTCCTTCCATAACTTAAATGTTCCTAATAAAATAAAAGTTGCTGAGTGGAAGGCAGAAGATTCAGCCCCTGTAGACAACCTGTCACAGCCTGGCCCTGCCATGTCTTCAGCACCATCTGTAACCATCATAACAATATATGTTCTAGCCAGGCTGCTGTCCTCAAAATTCCTCACATACACTCTTGTCTTTCAGAATTCAGTGCCTTTACAAAGGTGTTCCTAGGAGTTTGCCTGAAATCCTCAAACCCTTCACCTGGCAAAACCGTCCTGTAAGATTCAGTTCAAAAATTGCTTCCTGTATTCTTTCCTCAGCAGATGTGGCACATAAGTTCCAGCGTTACCACATTTTTATAGCACTTACTCCATGAGACTGTATTTATTTCTTGGGACACCTTTCTTTTCCCAATGTGCCCTGTATACACTTCCAGTCTTTCCATTTCCTTCAGAAGATAGTTGGTTCCATTTTCTTACTTCCCGTTGCTTTACTCCACAATCTACTTTAATATTGCCTCCCACCCACCTCTCCAGTGCACTGATTAACAATTGCTTCCAAATTACCTAATCTTACTTGACCTCTATGTAGTATTTGAAAGTGTTGTTCATCAATATTTTCTTGACCACTTGTGGGTTCATTTTTTGTTGATGATGAAACAAAGCCTTGTGTGCAGGGGGTTCATTTTAGGAAGTGTTTCCAAGGAATATGAAGGGGCAAATTGGAAGAGCAAAACAGGGAAAGAGAAAAAGCTGATCTAAGTGTGCAACCTTGATTTTTTTTTAACATCTTAATTTTATTTTATTTTTTTCAGTGTTCCAAGATTCATTGTTTATGCACCACACCCAGTGCTCCATGCAATATATGTCCTCCTTAATACCCACCACCAGGCTCACCCATAACCCTCTCCTCCATAACCCTGTTTGCTTTTCAGAATCCACAGTCTCTCATCTTTCATCTCCCCCTCCAATATACCCCAATTCACTTTTTCTTTCCTTCTCCTAATGTCCTCCATTTTATTCCTTATGTCCCACAAGTAAGTGAAGCCATATAATTGACTTTTTCACTTGACTTATTTTATAGAGCATAATCTCTTCCAGTCCCATCCATGTTTATACAAAAGTTGAGTATTCATCCTTTCTCATAGCTGTGTAATATTCCATTGTATATATGGACCACATCTTCTTTATCCATTCGTCTGTTGAAGGGCATCTCAGCTCTTTCCACAGTACAGCTGTTGTGGACATTGTTGCTATGAACACTGGGGTGATGTGGCCCTTCTTTTCACTACATCTGTATCTTTGGGGTAAATACCCAATAGTGCGATTGCAGGAGTCATAGCAACCTTGATTAAGGAAATCACAACTGTGGACCATAAAGGACTTCATTTTGTTAAGAGCTGTGTATGGAGCTATGAAGATGCAGTTGAGAATGTTCAGAAGAGAGTAATATTTGTCCATCATTTCCCATCCCCCACTGGTCAAAGGTTGCTCCACGGGCTGTTAACAACCTTGTACTTCCATGTTTACATGAGTGGGAGAGTAGCTGAGTGGATCCTGCCGGTCCCCTTCTTGCTGATGGCAGCAAATCCCCAGCAAAAATTTCCCATTACTTGTTATAGCTGTGACAGGATACATTCATATTACATTTGAGCTCATCTGGTTGATCCAAAAATGACAAGGTTAAGAAAGTAGAGGTAGTCCTAGCCTAGTTACATTCAACACCCAGTGCTCATCACATTACATGCCTTCCTTAATGGCCATCACCCAGTTATGCCATTCCCCCCCACCTCCCCTCTAGCAACCCTCAGTTTGTTTCTCAGAGATAAGAGTCTCTCATAGTTTGTCTCCCTCTCTGATTTCTTCCCATTCAGATTTCCCTCCCTTCCCCTATGACCCTCTGCGCTATTTCTTATATTCCACATATGAGTGAAGCCATATAATTGTCTTTCTCTGATTGACTTATTTCACTTAATATAATACCCTCCAGTTCCATCCATGTTGATGCAAACGGTAGGTATTCATCCTTTCTGATGGCTGCATAACATTCCATTGTATACATATATTAACCACATCTTCTTTATCCATTCATCTGTTAAAGGAAATCTTGGCTTCTTCCACACTTTGGCTATTGTGGACATTGTTGCTATGAACATTGGGGTGCAGGTGCCCCTTCTTTTTCATTGTTGGTTCATAGGGTAACTCTATTTTTAACCCTTTCTATGTTCTTGTCATACCTCATATTTCCTCCATAGCATGAATATCTTCTACTATATTTGCCTTCATGTAAATTCCCTAGATTCTGATACCTTTGGGGGTAGGGACATTTTCCATCTTATCCACTGGGTCTAGTTTAGTGACTGTTATGTTGCAGACAGTAAGCAAATAGGTGATAGAACTTGGTGCTAGCCATATCTTGACACCAGCTGTTTCTATTACACTCTTTACAGCCATTCTCCAGTTATCTCTGGATATCTGGATGTCTATTGGCCCACCAAATTTAACATGCCCCCTCTTCTTTTTTTCCTTCTCAACTGATGACAACAAAATTCACTCAGTTATATGGGCCACTGAATTGAAGTCTCTTGGAGTCCCATATCAGACATCACCATATTCTATTGGATATTTCTTGGCCACCTCTTAAGTTAAGCTGTTGTCTTTCTCACTACTATTGTCTTAGATAAGATCCGCTTATCTCTCAGCTGTGCAAATTCTATATACTCAGAAAACATCTGCCTGTGTCTATCATCTGCTCATCTTGGCATCAACTCAGAACCCTGCTGGCAAACCCAGTCCTACTTTCTCCTGCTTCAAGTGCCTCACTGACACCTCAGAGGCATTAGGCCTAATTCAAATGCTGTAAGAGGTTCCTGACATTCAACTTTTATGCATTCATGACCTAGCTTAGCTTACATTTCTTATGATCTCCCACCACACTGCCCCATCCTGCACATTATGCTCTAAAAATATCAGGCCTCTTATAGTATCCTAAACAAAATTTCTATACCATGGCTTAAATGCATTTACCTGTACTGTTATTTCTACCAACATTCTGTTTCATCTCTCCAGAGAGACTGTTATTCATCTTCTGAATTCAGCTCAAATGTCCCCTTATCCAGGAATTACTTTTTAATATTTCCCTCTAAGAGTTACTCAGTTCCTATGAGCTGCCTTGGATGTTTATTTATATTTCTATTGTACTTATAAATCCATTTCTTCCTTTAGGCTCTGAGGTCTTTAAGAACAGAGCCTGGGCTTTACTTATCTCTGTTGTCCTACAGACAAGCACAGAACGTGATGCAAAGTGATTGTTTATAGACAGTGTTTCATTGAATGATGGCCATTCGTTATCACATGCAGCTTGAATATACTACTGATTTGGAGAACACTAAATACTCCCATTTGTATTGAGAGCATTTGCCAAAGCATTTAGATTTCAACATACAAGGAAATAGACAGAAAGGCTCCTGTTGCCCTGATCTTGAAGTCAGTAAGCATTTTTCTGCTCATGTCTGCTGCAGAGTAACCAGGGGAGACTAAGCAAAATTGTGAGGAAATGGAGGTTGCCTTTGGTATCTTGCCTGCTTTCCTTCCAGTGTTCATTTTGAAACGTTTTACCTTCTAACTTTTTCCCTTTACCCCCAACATGCTTATTCTCTTTTCTATTCCCAAAGCTCTTCATTTTTGGCCTCCAACAGATTCAGAAATTTTGATCAACAATAATCTTTAGAGTAAATTAATAATCTTTTTTGAACTCTTGGTCTAAAAGGAATGAATCCAGTGGTGGAACAAAAGTACAGGATGTTTGTTTAAAATTGAGTCTATTCCAGAAAATGTGTAATTTATGTTCCATGTCCCTGAGACAGGGAAACTGAAGGACTCTATACAAATCTGTTTTTGCTTCTTTTCCTGCTTCTATTTTTGCTAGGACCTGCACCCCTACCCTATTTTGCACAAGCTTTGTAATGCAATTAGCATATGTACTCTTTGCAAGGGACAAGGAATTAGTGATTTCCCAGAATAACATCCAAGGAAGGACCAGGTGAGAATGACAGGTAGAAGCTATCATATGAAAATTCCAGACCACCTGAGCTAGATATCTCTGTACCAAAGCCTCCTGGTTCTAAGGAATAACACCTTGGTCTTTACCTTCATTCTAACTGGTTTCTGGATGCCTGAAAGGATCACTGTCCTTAATAAAAATCCCAAACCCTGAACAAAGGCAAGACCCCCTCATTTCCTTTCCAAGTCTTCCAGATACTCTGAGTATCTCTTTCTTCGATCCTGAACAAAATCTGCTCTCACCTCCTGATGTCTTACATATATGATTTTCATCCTACATGAAGCCAAGGATCCTCTTGACTGGTCCTGTGAGACTCCTGCCTGGGTCCTCGGACCCAGTCTACCAGCATCATAACCAGAGATGAGTTGACTTTATACTTCATTTTCTGGGTGAGAAAGGCAAAGCCCTCAGACACTGCCCAAGGCTGCACTATTTTGTGGTTCCAGGACCATCTTCCATGCTGTCATTCACAAATTGTCATAAGGAATTAAGCACGTAAGAGCAAGTAGTTTTTCTACTACATTTCCAGAGGGAGTTCTTGACATTGGAATACTATGTAGGACTCAGAAGAAGAAATCTCAGCTGATAAAATTCTGAATACAGGTGAGCAAATATTACATGATATTTAATTATAGGCATAATATTGAATCATGAAGGCCACTTGGCACGTAGAAGAAAACAACTTCCTGTAATTTTTCTTTTCAGAATCTCAGCGGGACTGAAAGAGTGAGTACACAAACCCAGATCTTGTTTTCATGGGAATGAATTTGTGATGACACAGAGGAAATGCCTGTTGTCACTAGCATAGATTTGGGAGGTTTTCTTCTTTCCTTTAGATGAACAGCAAATATGACGGGCATTCTTTGGAGAAGATAGCAATGGCATCGTCTTACACAGCGGATGCCTCAGATGCTACCAATGAGGATTAAAAAGGCTGGCAAGATTTGGGGAGTTGTGGCTAATCAACAGGCCTGGTCTTGCTAATTGTAGTGAGTGTCAAACTGCAAATTTTGCTGATTGCAGTCTCTGTCTGGGAACTGCACACCCCATCTCATAATTAGCAGAACAGCATTAATAATCTTCTGACAAACACCTTCCCCCAGCTCTTTGTTTTTCTGTTTAATTTCTATAGCTCTTTTCCCCCGGTTTTCTCTCTGGAGTTAGAGTTAGGAAGCTAAATTATAAACATTGAATACTAATTAGACTCTAAGCACTGTGAAACTCATTTCATTTTGTTATTAAATGAGCTACAATAAAGCCCACATTCCCATTTACAGATATGGAGACTGAGGCAGAGAGAGTTTAATAAATAATTTTTCAGAGATTGTAACAACTAGTAAGCACATTGGCACATATTTGACAAGTACTTATTTTCTTTTCCTTTTTTAAATAGATTTATTTATTTATTTGGGAGAGAGAGCTAAACAGAGGAAGGGGTAGAGGAAGAGGGAGGTTCCCAAGCAGACTCCCTGCTGAGAGCAGAGCCCTACATGGGGCTCAATCCCAGGACCCTGAGACCATGACCTGAGCTGAAATCAAGAATCAAAGCTTAATCAAACGGACCACCCAGGCACCCCAAGCATTTTTTTTTTCTTAATTTGCAGCATGTAGGAACTTCATTTCTGAAGCTCAGGTGTGCAAGGAGCATAACTTCTGTTACTTTGTACAGAACACAATTTCCACTATAAATCCTCCATTTGGCCAGTTGGTAGGTACTTTAGCTCAGTCAATGATGGATTCCTCCTCTGTCCTTTCCTCGAAGTGGTAGAAATTTATTTTGGTCAATTTTTTCTCTCTTGCCTATTTCTTAGAATGGTGTCTAAGTTCTGGTGGGCTTGTAATGTCAGTGCTTGAAAGGAAACACACAGCCTGGGCCATCAGCTCTCCAGGCTGGCACAGACTAAAATGACTTCATTCCTGCCTGTCACTGGGTGCTGATCCAGGCAGGTCCTTCCTGAGTTGGTCTTAATAACCAGGATCAACCCCAACAGCTAGGTTCTTGGGTCTAGTGCTCTCTCCTTTCACTCTCAGAACCTTTTTGGGATTTGGAATCATTCTCCAAATCCAGGCTACACTGCGATTAAGAAGGTTGGTTTGACCACCTATGGTTCTCCCTTTATTGTTTCCATGTTCCTCTTGGATGCTCTCATATGTCAATTTTGCCTATGTTACACTGAGCAGTGGGTAGCTGCTGAGGCTGTCAGTGCCATGTGCCTGGACAGTCATTTCTATTCGGACATCTTGCTATTACCTTGGGCTTGGTCTGTGAAAGGGAGCATAGGTTTCCCCTGCCCTGGAATCACCGAAATTATCTAAAGTTCCTTTCATATATCTACACCCCAAACTGATGCCAGAAAGGGCAGGTTCCAGCCCAACCCATATTTCCATGGTTTGCACTGTCTTTCCACCCCTTGTTAACTCTTTCAAACCTCTCTTCCGCCCCACCAGGGTAGTTTTAGTTTGGGGAGGGTAGTGTATTCTGACTCTTGTTCTCAGAAAGTCCATCTTTTGTCCCAATTCTACTGTATATTTTACACATATGATTTTTTTCTCTTGAAAATCTAGACTTCTGAAAGAAAAAAAATGTAATATACTTCTTTATTTTTCTGTTAACATTTCCACCCTTGCTTGAGGCAATGACCATAGACATCTTTAAACTTCTGCATGAAGAAGGATCATGAGGTAATAAGAAATCTGTGATATGGGAAACTCATTGGTTAATTTTTCAAGAATATTACTCCACCACATCCCAACATAGAGGAATTAGCCATAAAGAGTCAAGGCTGGACTGTGGTCCAGTCCTTGGAAGAGAAGGAAGGCATTATAGCACAAGTGAAGTGAAAGTAGATTCAAGAAAATGATCAACAGGATAATGCAAACCTAGAGAAGCATTTGTTTTGGTCAGGCTAACTGCTCTGTACTTTAAAAAAATTCCCTTTTATCCTCCTCACAAATATACTGGACAGGTTTCATTACCTCCATTTTGCAGATGATGAAAACTGATGTTTAGAGAGATAAAATGACCTGTACAAAATCACCTCATATAATATGTCCCAGATTTAGAAAGGACTAGAAGCACAGATACTTGTCATGTACAAATTCTTCCAAAAAATAAGAAGAAAAGGAAAATCATCCCTTTTCTTTTAAGAAGCTAGAATTTCAAAACTGGATGAGGATTATAAAGGAAGGAAAATTACAGCTCACTTCACTTCTGATAATAGATGGAAAAATAAATAAAATATTAATTGAAGCTAATGAAGTATGAAAAATGTGTCAAGATGAATTAGGGCTTATTCAAGGAGTGAAAAGAAAGTTTAGCATTAGAAGATCTAATTTTCTTAATCACCTCTGGATTGGAATCACAGTGAGGAGTGTGAGGCATCTGGGGTGAACTATTTAAGTGGGCATGCATTCTCAGGCTGAGAGCCTCCTTATATTTTGTGCCCTACACTCCTAGCTTGCCTTCTTTTGTCCTGGCTCTGATAACCACGTTTGGGATTGAGGAAAAAATTCACATCTGCTTTCTAAACAGTATTAAATCTCAACCAATTTATATGAGAGACTTTTAGAAAATGATGATGAATAGGCACTACCTTTCATTCATAAAAGCTATACATCCAAAACTTAGACAAATATCAAGTATGAGAGAGGAATATTAGATGCATTTTCTTCTACAATCCAGAAAAAGATGAAGATCCCTTGTATCACCATTACTGTTCAACATGGTTTTGAAGAGTCTGTCCAATTAAAGTACTAAATGTTGCAAGCACAGGAAGAGGAAAGACAAAACTATTATTTGTTTGCAGATGACTCAATTGTCTACATAGAATGCTGCAAGATCAAGAAATTATTAGAATCAATATGAGAATTAGCAAGGTTGCAGAAGTTAAGCTAAACAGAGACTGGTAGTGTTCTTTTCACAGTAATAATCCACAAGAAATAATCAACAAAAATAATATACTAATATTATATACTATAATAAACTATATATAATATACTAGTATTGTATAATGTACTAATATACAATATTTAGGAACTAACTTAAAGAAGACAATAAAAAACCATAGAAAGGAAATTTGTAAGTTCCATTGTAGGACACTGATAAGGAATTTGAATAAACTGAGAGCTATACATTGTTCATATTTACAAAGACCTAACACTGTAAAGATGTCAATTCTCTCAAAATTGGTTTTATAAATTCAAAAAAATTCCAGCAAGATATTTTTAGGGAAAATGACGAGCTTATTTCAAAATTCATATGGAAGAATTGAGGTGTAGCAGATTTGAAAAAATAAGAACAAAGAATAAGCGCTCGAGTGATCAAAGTCTTTGAGATACTGTGGTGGGAAAGGATTTATAAATAAACACTGGTCCCTCTTTCACAAAGCATAAGGCAAAGATTAATGAACTTGACTAATTAAAATTACTACTACAGCAAGTTTATGTTTAGTGTGGGACACAATGAACAAAGTTGACAGACAGATGTCACACTGGAAGATGATATTTGCAAAAAAACAAGGTAGTTGTTAGTCCAAATATTTCAAAAATATTCTAAGCAACAGGAGGAGGGGTAAAAAGGTTAGTAGAAATGTGAGCCAAGGATTGGAATCAGCAATTGATCAAAGGGTCAATAAGGATACAATATTGGAAGAGGGCGCTGCATTTGGAGCAAAAACCAAAGATATATAGAGGCATAAATTTAATTTGTCTTGAAACTCTGACATGTAGTTGGCGTGTATATATTTTAATGATGAATGTTTGCAGCTGTTTCCCGTGGCATGTGCTGCTGAGACAGGATCTGAAAACAGCCACTACCACAAGGGAAGGTCTAATTTGGAATTCACAGACTCGACAGTGAAGCCCTTAGCATCTCCTCCCACCACTTGGGATCTACTTATATTTTATTTACAATCGTGTTTCCCAATTAGATAAGGGGTTTCATTAAGGTTGAGGACTACCATTTACTATTGTGACTCCCCTACGAATCCAGCACAGCATTTGGCACATTGTGTGTATGGTAAGCATTTGAAAAAAAACAAAATTCAGGATTGGCAAAGATAAAGAAAAGAGCCCTCTAGAATTGACTCTGATTCTGTAATTATTACACGTCTCTTTTTTTTTTATTTATTTATTCATTTGACACAGAGAGAGAGATTACAAGTAGCAGAGAGGCAGGCAGAGAGAGAGGAGAGAGGAGGAAGCAGGCTCCCTGCTGAGCAGAGAGCCCGACGTGGGCCTCGATCCCAGGACTCTGGGATCATGACCTGAGCCGAAGGCAGCAGCTTTAACCCACTGAGCCACCCAGGCGCCCACACGTCTCTTATTAAAAAAAGAAATATTTTTACAATTTGCCTTTATGTAGGAGATTTCCCTATTCCACTGCTTTTTTAAATTGACATATACCAGATTAAAAGCTATATGAAATAGGCATATAACACGTTCTCGGAAATTATCTAATGGTACCACCTGCTTATATTTATTTAGTTTTCAAAGTTATGTAAGAGTGTGTTAATATTACCATGAGCCATTTTAAGTAAAAATCTAAGTAAGATATACATGCATTTAAAATAGTTTTATACTCTTGATTTCATCAAGTTTATTTATAGATCCTAAATCTCCTAAAGATAGAGAGGATATCACATATATATTTATATGTGTGTGTATATATATATATATGTAGACATACGTAATATATATTATTAAATTACATTCAATAATATATTACTCAATATTAAAATATATACTTTTTAATTGTTCCTTTCAACTCCCATTATAGTAATGAGCTTTGAATTGGTGAACATACTGAATGAGCTCCCTCAGGGGAAATGCAAAGCAAGTATGAGCTCCTTCAAGGGTCTATTTTTATTTTTTAGGATTAAATGCCTAATATTCTCTGCCCATGCGACTATAGAATGTCTAGAGTAAAGGTGAAGTTATGCTCATAGTAAATACCTTTATGTTTGAGTCTAAGCCAACTCATGGAGTAAACAATGTGAAGGGAACATAATTAACATTCTTGGTTTACTGTCAAGGCCTGAGTCAGGGGAAGGAAGGCAGTGTATATGCAAGGTCTTTATGAAAGCATTTATGAAAAGTTGGAAAGACTAACAGGTAAAACTAAAGGAAGGAAAAGCAGTACTTCATTGGTTAGCAGGGTTTGAAAGTAAATTTGCCTTCAGCACAGTTCCACGTGGCTTGCTGAATATGAAACGTATGGAGAATGATACTAACACATATCCCACTTTCCCATACATGTTAACCAAATAACCTAAATTATAACCAAAGTAGCCAAAGCCATAACAATGTGTGAAGCAAAGAAGCATCCCACTCTAAAAGAACTTTGTGTTGTGTTGTGATGTGATGAAATGCTGAAAGCTAGTCCCAGAACGGCAATCTGAGGAGGCAGATCACCCCTCCCCAGTCTCCCTTCCCCCAGGTGCAACTTACTTCTTTCCATGTTAAAGAAAACAAAAACTGAAAAAATCATTTTAAATAAATAGACCACCTTTTCTCCTCACATTTATTTTATCAGCCCTGTTTCATTACATTTGCAACAGTGTTCACTTTTATTCAAAGACAAGATGTATTTCATGTCCATTTTGGACTTGAAGAACGAAACAAGAAACATTTCTTAGCAATTCTATATTTTCTTTTCTCTGGATAAATTTTTTCCTTTTCCTTTATTTGATAAAGAGGAAGTGTTTTCAGGTAAACTGGGTGTAAACTTGGACTAATTGACATTGATTTAAGACTTTGGTCTGGAAAACTACATTGAGAGTTTGGATGGACTTGTATAATCCAAACCCAAAGAAGGGCATTCTGATGCCCCACAAATCCATTCCTCTAGAGGACGTTTGTCACTCGTTATTCAGAAATAATTTTAAACCACATCTCTTTGCATTCACTAAATTATCAAAGCTAAGGTGATTGGCTTATTTGCTGTGTCTTTATAATAAATATTTTTTGCCAGAATAATCATGAAGGATCTATTACTGGGTAATATTTTTCTATTAGTAGTACAGTATTTCAAAGCAAATTTTTAAAAATAAATTTCTTAGCAAATAATGCAAATATACTTTCCAACTTTTCACTCACTGTAAGTAAAAAAGAAATTTGATTGGTAGCCCAAATATCAGTGCTAGGAAATGAAACTTTTCTCATTGGGGAAAAGAATAGTAACTTGCATAATTAGACTTGAGTTTTAGCCTGGCCGGGCCCCTTATTCACTGTGTGAACTTGACAATCATACTTTACTTCCACGTGCCTCAGTTTCCTTCTCTTTACCACATCCACTTCCTGGGGTATTTGTGAGAAATGAAGAAAATCATACTTGTGGAAGGCTCAATTTGGCAATGTGTGAGCTGAATCCTGTCTATAAATATGGTTTTTTTGTTTTACAAAAAGCTTAAAAATTTTTAAAGTTGTTGATAACATTTAAAAATTAGACAATTCTGATTTTTGATGTTTAGTTTTTAAATCTAAACTCTGTAAGACTTAGAACTGGCTGGAACTTAGATACATTCCTACTGCTGCCTTTTGTCTTCAGCCACACTGCCCTGTAGATGTTTCCCCATTATAAAATATAGATATGTATTTAATTGAATGCCCTGGTGACATCCTATTAAAGAAAGATTTTTAGACAAGGTGATCTCCAGCACAGATCAAAATTTAAACAAGGTGATCTCTAGCACAACAGGGAAGTAGTGAATATGCCAAAACAGTAGAGGAAAGAGACATGTACCCAGATGATAGAATGTTTATACAAGTCACTGGACAGTTAAACACAGATACTGGTTTATTTCACAGAGCTGGAAAACCACCATCCCTTGTACTGTTGATGTGGATTACTTTTTAGGACATGTGTGATTTGAGTCACCGACAGATAGGAATGAACTATTCATCAAAAAAAAAAATAGGTAATCTATGTCAGACATAATAAGTAAATTGATCTCTGGTTAGTAATTAGAAATAGCAAACAACAAGGATTTATCCCTTAGTAAGCCAGTAAGCTTATAGGCTCCAAACAGTGTTAAGTAAAGCTCACTTGACAAAAACACAGGGTACTGATTGTTCTCAACTAGCTATGAAAAATTTTCCCACATCATGAATTAAATATGCGAGCACAGTTTGATTAATTCTTAGTTCAGATATAAATGTGTTTTTTCAACATCTATCACCCCAGAGATCTATCTATATTTCTATTTTTCCTTATTTTCATTAAAGTATAAAATTACACAGCAAAGTGCACAGATAAGTGTACAACCATTGACTTTTCACAAATTGAACACAGCTATGCTCCAAACCCAGAATAGGTGTCCTCTGGAAACTCCGCTACCTCTGTTTCCCTCTGGACCCTCCCTACCCACCCCCTACAAGGGCAACAGCTCTCATGACTTTAAATCCTTTTAGTTGCCTTTGCTTGTTTTTGAGCTTCATTTAAATAGAATCTTAAGATCTTTTTAATGTCTCTTTTCCCTCACATATCATTGTATTTACAAGATTCAACCATATTTTCAGGTATACCTGTAAGTCTTCTATTCACATTGCTGAATAGTATTTCATAGTGTAAAAATGCCACCATTTATTTATGAATTCTGCTGTTAATGTACATTTGGGTAGTTTCCAGTAGAAGAGCCATTATCAATAGTGTTTCCATGAATATTATTGTACATTGTCTTTGGTGCACATATGAGACATATCCGCTCAGGTTCCCCAGTGATTCCTAACATCCACTCATAAAAGATTTCCCATGTACTTAGAGTTATGCAGAACACTTGGATCCAATCACAGGGGCTGTCTTCATTATCCTTTTTGAGGTAGAGAGGCTTCTTTGGGTTAAATTGGGCTCCTCATTGTGTTCCGACCCTTCTGACCTACTCTGCCTTTCTAGAGCATATTCGTTGCCTTCATCTCTGCCATCTGACTACTCTCTCCCACTCTGCTGGTTCTGATGTCATCAGACATGCCTTCGTCCAGATCACTCCTGCTTTTCCTTGTCTTTCTTTGTCTCTCCTGCTCTTGTTTGCCATCTTTGGCTAAAGCCCTCCTGTGCAGCCAAGGATTCCCAACACTGTTCTTTATACTACTGGCCTGTTAAGAAAACTTTCCCATTAAAATAACGAGGAAGATGGTAGAGCATATAAATTAAGAGCACAGGCTCCGAAGCCAGACCTTCTGGGTGAAAATTCTGGTTACAAGTGACCAACTGTGTAATAGTGGGTGAGTGTTCTCTGTGCCTCAGTTTTCATAGTGGTGCAGCTGAAGAACTTCTATCCAATAATGCTTATAATAAACTCCTCTTTTTTCGAAACTACTTTTATTCTTCTTGGCCCTATCTGGTTTTTATATGTCAATAACTCTCTGTATTTTACCTACCTGTGCTGTGTTCACCTCATTTCTCTTCACATGCATATCTCAATTGGCATTACCTTACACAATGATTCCTTCTAAAGTTTGTTAACCAGAACAGGATCTGTCTTGGATATTAACAGGTCTCAATTTAAGGTACACTGAATGCAGTAACAAATTGCTGTAAATGCAATGGCTTAAAACTACATGGATTATTATTATCTTACAGTTCTGGAGGTGAAAAGTTCAAAATAGTCTCACAGGCCTAAAATCAAGGTGTCAGTATTCCTTCTGGAATCTCTTGGAAAGAATCTGTTTCTTTGTCTCTTTCAGCTTCTAGAGGCATCCTGAATTCCTTGGCTTGTGGCCCTGTCCTCCATCTTCAGAGCTAATCACCCCAACCTCTACTTCTGTCATTACATCTCCTGTCTCTGATCTTGGTCTTCTTGACTCCCTTTTAGAAGGACCCCTGTGATTAGTAAATAGGCCTCCTCCATATAATCCAGGGTAATTTCCCAATTTAACATCCTTCATTTAGTCACATCAACAAAGCTCTTGTTGCCACACAGCCTAACATATAGGTTTTGGGCTCAAGGGCATGGATATTGTTGGGAGGCCATTATTCAGTCTAGCACCATGGTCAGACCATTTGTTTTAATTACCTAAAGAAGTCTTTGTTGCTCTTTCCCTCAGGGCCCTCTTATGTTCACAGAAAATAATTTGCCTTCCAAAGGAAGGAAAAAAACAAAACAAAACAAACAAAACAAAACAAAACAAAACCATGGTATTATTCCAGTGAGTAGTGTGCTTGCTAGATATTAAAAATTAACGATCATTACACTCTGGCAGGTAAATATCAGAAGAATGTGGGTTATGCTCTAGGTCTGGCTGTACCTCCACTTGAATAATACCAGCTAATCCCCGATGATAAAGACATCCATCAATGAGCATGTAATTACATGTGTAATAAATTCAGCATGTAGATATTCATCTGCATAAGGATTACATCACTGTGGCACTGACAGTCTTTATTCACTTAGCTCCAACAAATCCTCAGGGCTAAATGAGATGGGTCTGCATCTTTTTGCTTTAACCTATTTACTATATATAGTCCTACCTCTTAGGAACATTGTTTAGGACATGTGACCGCCCTAGGAGACCCAGGATGAGATCACTTCCATACATTTTCCATTTCTGTCATCTACTCCTTTTTAAATTTTAGAGCATCTTTTAGGTTAAGGCAACGAAAAAGAAAATATTATTAACTCCTTCCTAAATTTATCTCTGCTTCATCTAAGACTAAGCTTCTGCTTTATTCCTAAGCTTACCATTCAATAAGGCTCCAGAAGTTTCCTTAGTGCACTGATCTGACCGAGGCACTAGATGGATAGCTGGTGGCCTCCAGAGAACTTAGTTTCAGAGACAAAGTGTCTACCAAATTAATTAAGTTCTTAAAATATGGAGTGTGGATGCACAATGTCCTCTTGCTCATTTTTTTTCTCCTTGGGGCCTATTTGTTGTTCAAAACAGAAAACTTTTCTCTGAATTTGTAGAGACACATTTTTCTGTATTTCAGGTTCTTACATAAGGAAGCCAACTGCGTGGAGTAGGATGTTACATTGTGGATAATAACGTGGTTCTGAGTACAGGAATTGGACATACAGTTGGGAGATAACAGCAGGAAATGACACGTATTGGGAAACATGTGGTTCTCATTCCTGACAGGGACTGCCGTTCTGACCCATGACTTAGAGATGACACAAGCCCAAGGAGGTCATAGCAACACTTTGTTTAAGTCAAAAGTGACTTTTTAAACTAACTCATGAAGGGAAGCCACAGAATACCTCTTTCTGCCATTGGTCAACCCTTTTGTTTATCTACATGGAGAGAACGAACAGAGACTAAAGCAGTTACTAAGATAAATCTGTTGCAAAACTTTGTAATCAAATATGTTTTTTTAAATCATCAAACTTATACATAATAGAGGATAGATTGTGGTTGCCAGAGTGGGGTATGGGGGGAGTGAAGGGAGTCAAAAGGTCTAAGCGTCCATTGTAAACAAATGAGGGGAGGTAATATAAAGTTGGTGACTTTGGTTAGTAAAACTGCTGTGTATATTTGAAAGTTGGTGAGAGAGTAGATCTTAAAAGTTATCAACACAAGGAAAAAAGTTTGTACCTACATATAGTCATTGATATTAACCAGACTTACCGTGCTCATTATTTCACAATATATGCAAATATTGAATTATGTCATATACCTGAAATTAATAAGTCAATTATATCTCAATTAAAAATAATAACAAGTGAGTTTAAGATTTTTTTCTGACCTTTTCTATTCAAAATAATTGTCCTTGAGTTTGAGGTCTGGACAGCACCATAATAAGAATAATATGGGATACTTGTTAAAAATGCAGATTCCTCACAGACCTGTACCCTTGGGGCAAAGAATAAAAATAAAATTAAAAAATAAAATAAAATAAAATAAAATTAAGTGGGTTTAAGGATCCAGGTTAAAAAAAAATGCAGATTCCTGGCTCATGGCACACCTATCCATCTGGGGACAGGTTCTAGGAATCCTGAGGCAAAATTGAAGTTTGAGATTTTCTGATTTAGGGGAAGGTGTATGATGGTAAATGTAGATAGCTGAGTTTGAATTTTTTATTAAATGATTTCCTCATTTGCAGTGTCAATGAAATATTTGCGAAACCCTTATAACAAAGAGAATTGTTAAGTAATGGTATTGTTTCCACTTCAGATAAAAATCTTAAATGGCTACAATTTGTGACAGCACCAAAAATTGTTTTCCCGGTTTGAAATGACCTCACTAACTATGAACACATCAGATCAATCTGCTTGTGTCTACTGAGCATGCACCCCATAGGAGGGGCTACTAATGTGATTACTACTTTGGGAATTATAAAGGACATAAGATAATTTAAAAACCCTTTATTATAATTCTTTATTGCTTGTATGCTGCTGCCAATAATGCTAATAATGACATTAATAATGCTATTTGCCTATAGGACAATCACTTTCTATTTTTTATCTTTAGTGCTCACAAATCCAGTAGGTAGATACTATCAACATCAACACTTAATGAAGAAATTAAATCTAAAAGTTTGTAACTGAACTTGTAAATGTCACATAACTGGTGATTCACAGAGCTGATATTTAAATCCAAGTATGTCTGTCTCTACATTCTGCAATCTTAACGAGGGCATTATATTGTTTCCAGATAAATTTCCACTTTGGGGGTCCACGTGAGACATATTAAGGCTCTAACCTTGGTTGAGGCAGTCTTAGGAACAGGAATCCTGGGGGTCAAATAATGAGCACTGTAAGGAGCATGAGGCCACGAGCTTTGGAACCTAGAGCCAAAGATTTGATAATCATGAAGCTAAATCTATACCTATGATGACATAACCAATCAGGTTGAAAACATGAGGTAAGGGCAAAAAATGGAGCAAAAATAAATGAGAACAGAAGTCAGGAGGATAGGGGCGCCTGGGTGGCTCAGTGGGTTAAGTCTCTGCCTGCGGCTCAGGTCATGATCTCAGGGTCCTGGGATCGAGCCCCACATCAGGCTCTCTGCTCAGCGGAGGGCCTGCTTCCCCCCCTCTCTCTCTGCCTGCCTATCTGGGAGCTCAGGGCTCAGATCAAAGACTGTGGTCTGTGAGCAACCATGGTATACAGCATAGAGGAATAGCACTGGGTTAAACCATGTGCCCCCCCCACCAAAAAAAACTGGGTTTTAACTGTGTCCTTACTGATTCTCACTCTATTTGCTTAGGTGGGAAAAGGAAAAGAGTGGTACTTTGAAAATCCCGATTATTATTTTTAGAGTCCAACTGTATCTTTCCTTCTCATTTAAAACCTTCCTTCTTTTCAGATGATCCACAAAGCACTGATGTCTGCAGTTTGGAGGTCTGTCTCTATATAACAGACATGACGAACAAGCCCATTTGGAGCATCTTATTAAGTATGGCAAAAAGGTAGAGAATCCATTTTTTTGGAAAACAAAGCCCAGTTCAATCAGGCAGCGTTTGAATAGTGAAGGCAATTAGCAAACTTGCCATTGTTCACATTACTAACAGATGTGTTTGTTATTCAGGAGACTACCCAGAGATGAGAATTAAAGCAGCTTTGTGGCTTTTTGGAGGCAAATATGGAGCTATTAGAAGGGATAGCTAACTGTTTACTGCATGAGGTCAGCTTCAGGAGCTTGGTTAAAGGAACACCTTAGATCTCTGGGGAGCGTGATCTAAGGCTGATCTTAAAAACAAACAAACAAACAAATAAATAAATAAAAACACCTGAAATGAAGAGGGATATAATGAACTTTTCCTGGATTATATAAATAGGGCAAAACCGATAAAAAGGATGTAATATTATAATGGCACATATCCACTTGCAGAAAAATAAATCCACGTAAAGAAAAATAAAAATAAAAATATCGAACAAATACCCCACAGCCCATCCTAAATTAATTGCCACTTTTGTACATAGATTTATGAATTTGTGTCTACCGTCTTAAATTTGTACACAAACGGGTAGAAAGTTCAATGACAGATCAAAAAACAAAAACAACAATGTTGAACCTAAAAAGGGGACTTTATCTACTTTGCTTTCTCCCCACTCCCTACTCAGCCCAACAGTTTTGCATCTAATTCACTCTTGATTTAGATTTGTTTGACTCCAGAAAGGCTTCCGGATACTTTAAGCATCGATAGGTTCTTTCCTCATTTGTAATTCATACAAATATGAATTTATGTTTGAGTTATACACCAGATATAACATATATATTAATATACAATATTATTATATATAAGTATCACTTGGGCTTATCTCCCACTAGACCACATTGGGGCAGGTGGTCTCCCAGGTCCCATCAACGTGTTTGGGTCTGTGTGTCCAATACTCAGAACAGAACATGGAACATAGGAGTTGGTCCAGAAATATCTGATGAATACCGGAATAAAACCAGATTATCTCCCTCTTTTATCATCTGAAGAAAATGAGGTAAGAAGTCAGGTGCTTTATCTGGAGACAGTAGGAAAGATGGCTAGAACAGTTAGAACAAATAAAAGAACGTCTGTGCAAATTCTTTAGAAAACAGTAAAAGGAAAACAACAGAAAAACAAAGCTATTGGTGTGATTAGCTCCCTCTGTCTCTCTCTCATCACACGGCTGAAACTCACCACCCTGAGATCAAGACCTGAGTTGAGATCAAGGGTTGGACACCTAACCGACTGAGCCACCCAGGCACCCCAACAGCTAGCTTTCTTAAACTTTTATTTCCCATGATAGGAAACCAGTCGGCAGGCTCAGTGGCACCCACTGCCACCAGCTGCCGCCACCACACATTACCCTGGTTCTAGAACAGTCTCGAGGGAGGCTCTCTCCTCACTGAGCCAGCCATTCCTCAGCAAGAATGGACAGAGAGAGAAACAGGCCACAGCTCGTTGGGCTGCTGACATCTGGGACACGGGTCCCCCTGTCATCCAGCGATCCTGTTTTCCTCTCCTGGAGCCCTGAGGCTTAAAAATGTGCTCTACATTTCAGGCAGGCTGGCTTGAAATTATGTTTAAATATAACAACCCTAATGTCTAAAAATAACATCCATCTAAAACTGGACAATATTGGAACAAGTGAAAAGAAGTAGAAACATGAAAGTCAAGAGCAAATAACATCAGGGCGCCTGGGTGGCTCAGTCGGTTAAGTGTCTGCCTTCCACTCGGGTCATGATCCCAGGGTCCTAGGATCATGCCCCACATTGGGCTCCCAGCTCAGCAGGGAGCCTGCTTCTCCCTCTCCATCTACCTGCCATTCCCCCTGCTTGTGCTCTCTCTCTCTTGCTATCTCTCATTCTCAAGTAAATAAAACCTTAAAAAAAAAAAAGCAAACATCAAATTAGAGACCTGATAGCTGCGCCTAGGCTCTCCTGTTCTGCTGTGTCACTTGCTCTAGGAACTCGGATTTACATTTACATGGCTTAAAACCGATTTCAGTTTTCTTCTCTCATTTTAGAATTTACCTCCAATGCCTCAAATTGCTAGAAAACTTGGTCTCTCAGTTTATAAAAAAAAGCAAACTAAGAACTTTGTGGCAGTTTTTTAAAACTGTCCACAGGGGTGCCTGGGTGGCTCAGTCAGTTGAGCATCTGCCTTCTGCTTGGATCATGATCCCAGGGTCCTGGGATGGAGCCCAGGGTCAGGCTCCCTACTCAGCAGGGAGCCTGCTTCTGACTTCCACTCTGCCTAGTTGTGCTCTCTCTCTAGCTCTCTGTCAAATAAATAAATAAAATATTTAAAAATAAATAAAAGTAAATAAAGATAAAACTGTCCACAATTTTTTAAATTTTTTTTAAAGATTTTATTTATTTATTTGACAGAGAGAGAGAGATCACAAGGAGACAGAGAGGCAGACAGAGAGGGTGGGGGGAAGCAGGTTCCCCACTGAGGAGAGAGCCTCATGTGGGACTTGATCCCAGGTCCCTGAGATCATGACCCGAACTGAAGGCAGAGGCTTAACCCACTGAGCCACCCAGGTGCCCCATGTCCACAATTTCTTTGACTCTCCTCTCATTGAGAATCAGGTCCTGTGATCCCTCTCCTCCACTCTGGAAGGCTGTGGCTATCTCAACCAAGGAAGCAGGGTTTCTCAAACTCACCACTGTTGGCACTTTGGGCCGCAGATTCTTTGCTGATGGGGGCTATCCTGTGCATTGTAGAATATTTAGCAGCACCCAGGGTTTGAGACACTAGATGCTTCTAGCCCGTCCCCCATGCCCCCTGGTTGTACAAACCAAAAGTAAATTCAGACGTTGGAAAACTTTCTGTGGGGAGCAAAATTGCTCCTGGTTGAGAGCCACCGTGCTAGAATACGGAGGAAATGAAGTTATAGGACTTGTAAAGCCAGGTCATGAAAGGCCATTCAGCATTCTGGTTCTCTTGGGACACTTGTCCTGGGAGAAACCAATTGCTATGGAAATCTAATTACCCCAAAACAGCCATGCTTGGAGAGGAGATTTTCTGAGTGAACCACCTGAGCTGAGCCCAGGTGATAGCCTTCCCTGAGTCTTAGCCATATTCTCAACCCATAAAACCTGTGAAATAATAAGTTGTTGTTTTACCCCGCTAAGTTAGGGGTGGGGCATTAATGCAGCAATGGCACTTCAAACTGAATTACCAGGAAATGAGAAGAATATCTAGTCGACTGAAGAGATAGGTTTTACCTGCATTTCACGTGTACCTTATCAAATGAGAAGCAGATACACGAGCACCCACAGGCATGAATTCTGCACACTCAGTTATCTGGGTGTGTACTTGTGGTATGCTGAGAAAATAAGAATTGGCATCTGAAACTTGTTCTAATCCTTTTTTTTCTCTCTCTCTCTCTCAAAAGAAAAATATTTTAAAGATGTAAGAGTTAAAGAAAACATCTGGTTTATGGGAAAATTATAAGAACAAGCTCTTCCCTCCCCCACTTCCTACTACTCCCTCCGTGGAGCATTAGCAGATTCTCAGAACTTAGCAACAAAATCAATAACAACAGGCTAACGTAATTACACTGTAGAGGGCAGATTGTGTCGGCTATTACTTTATTAAGAAAGAACAACATGTGTGAAAGAACAGCATCCTGCAAGGACGGAAGACTCTAGAGAATGCAGGAAAGAGGGCAAGGCAGTTCACAAATATGCTGAATTGAAGGAATTAGGATCACACCCTGAAATAGCAGGAAAACGAATGTTTGCTTTCTCTGGCTTATTATTTGCTTAGTGATACTTCAGCGTTTCTGAAAGATAAATGCCTTGGCTGTTGTTCTATCAGTCTCTCTGCTTTATTTAATTTTACAAAGAGGAATGCTCAGATGTTAAAATATTTGTTCTCTTTTCACTTACGATTTGTTTCATTTTCTACTCAAAATGGAATGACCCTCCAAGGTAAGAGTTGAAGCACAGAGAATTCATGCTCATCTGGCACTGGTTCTGTGATAAGTTCTTGGCATATTTTCATTTATTTTACAAAACACCCGAGGGAGGTGTTTTGAAATGAAATGACTTGTCTCCTTTCACCTTCCTTGAGAAGGTCAAGATAAAATATTTAGAACCTCAAACCTCCCATGCCAGCCCATTTTCCCCTTCAGTTTATTTCAAAATGGAAGGTAAAGAAGGCTTTCACATTGGAAGGGGGCTGGTCATTTGCCTGTTTGCCCTGAAACCCCTTTCCTGGCCTTCCCTTCTGCTTTACCTAGTACTGCGGGGGCTGCTCCTGCCACACCGTCTTTCTCAGGCTCCTCTGCCACCTCTTCTGCCGAAGCTCAGCCAACAGGAGACCCTGGAGGGATTCAAGGGTGGGAGAGGAGAGAAATAGCCCTCCTGCCTAGTTCTTGTCTCTCCAGGCAACTCTAGCCTTGGATGCGGTTTCAAGCCAGCTGTGCTACAACATCTCCTCCTATTGTCCTTCCAGCCCCAGGGCTGGTAGCAGCTGATATGTCCAATATTAAATTTCATCTGTTGCATAACATGATGTAGGTTCTGTTTTTCCCTCTCTGGACCTTCACTAATATGGGAGAATCTCGTTCCAAATGAAGACCAGCTTGAGACCTAGAGATTTTATGGTATGTTTTCAGAGAACACACACAAAAAAACAAGAAAACCTTTGTACTATTTCTTTAGAGTTTGTTGATTGACTTTACAGTTTAGGTCAGAATGATTTTAGAGTAATATAATATAAAATTCTAGAGAAAGCCAAACTGATGTACACTGACAGCAGATCAGTGGTTGTCTTGACCCAGGGATGGGACAGATTAACTGCAAGGGGCATGCTGGGAACTTTTTCACATGCTAGAGGTATTCCAAATCATGATTTTTGTGATGGCTACAGAATTGTATATATTTGTCAAAAGTCAATGAGCCATATATGTAAAATGGAGCATTTTACTGTGTGCAAATTATACTGGTGTGAGTAGCAACCAACATTCCCCAAGTCTTGTCTGAATCATTTATTTCTATGGTGTTTCTGTAATAACAATGCTTTCTTCCTTTCTCCATTTATCAATTTGAACACTATTTGTGAGGAAGAACTATCTCTTCTCCTGTATTTCATTATGTATTTCATTATCTATCTATATCAATAAGGACTTGTGGATGGATTAAAATTCAGATTTGTTCCTAAAATTTTGTTGCTAAATTTTTTCCAGTTTTGGGCCATTAAGGCCTTCAGGTGGGCTCCTGTGTTCTTTTATCAAGACTCCCCCCAGCTTTTTGAACATTTTCTTACTTTCTGGCCCCACATGTTCCTAGTTTACCTTATTTATTTTTTATTATTTTTTTCCTGGTTCACTTTATATTTATGATGCTCCATCCCTAGAATTAATCACTTCTCAAAGGAGCCCTCATTGCTTTTATTTGAATGTAGTGTTTAGAGCCAGTATCTGGGTGTTAGGCGATCTCATTGTTTTTGGGCTGTCATTGCTCTGACCTTCAAGCAAACAGAGGTAGTTATTTTATGCATGTATACTAATCCACATGTACATATATATTTTGTATCCGTTATTTTATGTATGTCTACTAATACGTATGTACATATACATTTTGTCTCTCTATAGACATACATTAAAAATCATGAGTTAACACTAAAAAAAATCATGATTTAATACTGGATCTCTAACTACTATGGAGTTTATTTTAGGCCTCCCTTTTTCCTTCTTTATAAATTCTTTTTTTAACATTAAGAAACCCTGGCTCTCATTATCTATGATCTATTCACTTTTTTTCACTATAAACATAAGGTAATTTCAAAACTGCTAGACATTACCCTTGTTTAAAAACAAAAACAAAAGCAAAAAATTAGTTACTAACTAGATTATAGTTTTTATATATAGTTATTTTTGTCTTTAGAGTATCCAGTCAAGACACAGATTTCCAGAGCTTTTTTCTTTCCAGATAGATCTTTCCTTCCCATACCCTTAGGTGTAGGTATGTTATTTATTTGTAATAGAGTCAGGTTCATTTGCTAGTGTTTGTACTCCATTTTGATTTACCCTCATGTCCTGATTGCTTTTAATTACTTGTTTAATTTTGGGGTACATGAAGGATGATTTTTCACAGCTGCATAGTGCTTCCTTATGTTATTATTATATTATGCCTGGTAATTCTTTATTGACCTTCCAATGTTGTAAAGCTTGTGTT
The DNA here is from genome assembly GCA_002007465.1 of Ailurus styani. Taxonomy (NCBI): domain Eukaryota; kingdom Metazoa; phylum Chordata; class Mammalia; order Carnivora; family Ailuridae; genus Ailurus; species Ailurus styani. Next base: position 210,554 of record LNAC01000939.1, on the reverse strand, counting down.
GTTAGAGCTGGATATTTTTGTATTCTTATAAATATCCTTAAGCTTGGCACAGGATTGCAGTGAAGTATTTGGAAATAGTGTGAGTTTTTAGAGTCTTGCTTTCAAGTTTTGTTGGGCACTACTTGGGCAAGACCCATTGGCCATCTCCTCCGTGCCCAATGAATCAGGAGGGTTTCCACTCTGGCAGGTGGAAACTGGTATGGTTTCTAGACCTGTGTGAGTGCTGGGAACTATTACCTCTAATTCTTTCTGTGGGCTCTGGTAGTTTCCATTAATGCACTGAATAGTATTCTGTTACATACCCGGCAGAAATCCCATGTTCTCTCTGTATGCAGTTATCTCTCCTCCAGTAGGTTGTCTGGTAAATTCTGTCTGCCATGGTCCTTCTGGATGCCTAAGTTCATCTCCTCAACTCAGGGAGTCCTTTCCCTGGGGGACCCCCCCTCCCCCACCCAACCCCCTCACTTCACCACAGCCTGGAAACTGTCTCATGACAGTCAGATGAAGCAATTGGATGACTCATCTTATTTGTTTTCTGTCTCTCAGGAATCACCGGCCTTCTGTATCTGATGTCTAGTATCTTGAAAACTTTTGTTTCATGTATTTTGTCCTTTTTAAAAAAACTGTTTTAGGCAGAAGGGTACATCTGGTCCCTGTTGTTCCATCTTGGCTAAAAGTGGATGTCTTTGCTTTTGTAAACAAAATCATTTTATTTTTAAATTTAAATTTCCAGTTGTTCATTGCTAATATATAAAAATCCAATAGATTTTTGTGAGTTGGTTTTTTATTTTGCAAAATAGCTAAACTTATTGGTTGTCATAGCTTTTTTTCTTTTTTTTTTAGATTATATTAGGCTTTTTTCTACAGACCATTATGTTGTCAGTAGATAAAGACAGTTTTGCTTTGTCCTTTTATTTATTTTTCTTGCCTTATCTATGATCTCTAGCACAATGATGAATAGAAATGGTGAGAGTGGATATCCTTGCCTTGTTCCTGATCTTAAGAAGAAAGCATTCAGCATTTCACCTTCAAGGATGATGTTATCTGTAGTTTGTTTTCTTAGGTTTTCTTTATCAGATTAAGCTTCTAACTGTAGCTTTCTCTGAGTTTTTATCATAAGTGGGAGATGAATTTTGTTAAATACTTCTTATTCATCTTTTAAGACAATCGTGAATTTTCTTTCTTTTTCTCTTAATTTGATGATTTATACTAATTGAAAGTTTTATAATAGCTTTATTGAGATATAATTTACATACCATTGAAGCTCATCATTTTCAAGTATACAATTCAGTGATTTTTAGTATATCCATTAGGTTTTGCAACCATTACCAATATCTAATTTCAGAACATTTTCCATTAATTGATTTTTAAATGTTAATCCAATTTTGTAATCCTGAGAAAAATTCACTTGATCATGATGCATTATTCTGTTTATAAATGGATTCAATTTATTAATATTTTCTTAGGGATATTTGAGTTTATGTTCCTGAGGAATATTAGTCTGTGGCTTTCTTTTCTTTAATGTCTTTCCTGGATATGGTATCTGAGTTATGCTGGCCTTGTAGAATGAATTTCGGTATGTTTTTTCCTCCTCTATTTTCTGGAAGACTTTGGAGAAAGTCCTATAATTTTCTTTTCTCTTAACACTTCGATAGAATTCACCAGTGAAGTGAATCATCAGAGCCTGGAATTTCTTTGTGGGAACATTTTAATTACAAATTCCATTTCTTTAATAGATATCAAGCTATTCATATATTCTATTTTTTCTTGTGTCAGTGAGGTAATTAATATGTTTGGAGGAATTTGTATTTTTTCATTTTGGTTGTAAAGTTTATTGTTATTAAATAATTCCCAATCACCTTAGTTATCTAATACTATGTTTGAAAAATGTCTTCAAACATACTGACTTGAAAGAGCAGTGATATGTTTTTTATACCTCTAATGGTGTCTGCCATCCAGGAGTTTAGGAGTGGCTTGACTGGTTCTAGTTCAGGTTGTGGTTAGAAGTCCCTGATGCTGCAGTTACCTGATGGAGTGACAGGGGTCAGAGGATCTGTTTCCAACACAGTTCACCCACATGGCTGTCAAGTTGGTGTTAGCTTTTGGTGGGTGGTGGGGTGGGGTGGGGGCTCAGTTTCCCCCACATGGTAGATGGCAGAATTCATCAACACACCCAAGACTCTAATGTCAATCTCTGGAGCTATTTCTCTGCATAGCTTCCTCCTTTCCATTCTGTTTCACAGATTCCAGCTGCCCCGACCTCTCTGGACTCTGGTCTCTGTTTTCTTAGCTCAGTTCAAATGCTACGATAGACTTGGTTTCCCTTACTGCACTGTGGTCTGGAGTATTCTTTGAGGCAGAAAGTGGCGGTGATTCTAGGGCTCCCCTCATTAGTTTCCTTATCTCAAGGATCATGTCCTGCTTTGTCCTGTAGCTCAAACATTTAAAAGATGTTACATGTATTTTTTCCAGTTCTCTAGTTTTTATGGTGCTCAGTCTAGTTCAACTTGTTCTGTAATGGCCAGCAACAGATTTGTCCCCTTCCCTTTGAAGATCACAGTAAAAAAAAATATATATATATATATATACATATATATGTATATATATGTATATATATATACATACACACACATACATATATATGTGTATGTACACTTATACACACATAGATAAATTTACTCTCAGTAGATTTTTGGCATGTTGACATAATTGCATTTAATTTACTTCTCAAACTTCATTATTGTTACTATATAAAAACACTGCTATATAAAAATAACTTTTATGATAATTGTCCTGGTTTTATTGGGGTAGAGGTGCTTTTGTTTTGAAAACTTTTTCTGTATGATTTTTTTGTTTGTTTACTTAAGCTCTTGATTTTGTAACATGTCAACCTGTACCAAAACTCAGTAAATACAAAGTCAGTGAGGGGCAGCTGGGTGGCTCAGTTAACCAAGCGTCTGCCTCCAGCTCAGGTCATAATCTCGGGGTTCTGGGATGGAGCCCTGCATCAGGCTCCCTGTTCAGCAGGGAGCCTGCTTCTCCCTGCTTCTCCCTGCTTCTCTGATGCTCCCTCTACTTGTGCTCGCTCTCTGTCAAATAAATAAACAAACAAATAAATAAATAAATAAAATCTTTAAAAAAAATAGAAAGTAAGTGAAATATTTTGCCCTTATCTGTTCTTCCATTCAGTCAGTTATGAACTCCCAAACAGTTAACCCCTGTTATCAATTACTTGTGTGTCTTCCTAGATATTTTGTGCTTATTCAAAGCAATAAAAATATAGGGTACTATTTTTCTTTTTTAAATAGAACATCTTAAAAATCTTTCTGTATCAGACAATAATATAGGATGATAAGCAGAAGCATGAAAATGTTTCCAGAAAAACTGCTTCTCAGTAATTTTTCTCCTAAGTTATCAAGTAACCCCTCAAAGGGGAAAAATGGAATTTTAAAATTTGAGAGATTGTGATAAATTTAGAAAATAATTAAAGCATGTTTTAAACCCAAGAGACCATGATAAATTTGACAAATAGTATGGCTTTTTCATTCCTCATATGTGTGTCCTGATAAAAATGGTAGTGCTTCTGAATCATAAGAACAGTCAGTAACCAAACCAGTAATAGACATAATTCATGTGTTAGTAACTATCTAATCTACTTTGTTTCAGGTATTATTTCAGGTAACAATGCCATACAAGGTTGCAAGTTAAAAATGGATAAAAGGAAAAAAAATTGGGCAAAAGAAAAGAGATAGAACATAAAATTGAGGTTAAGATATGGGCAGGAATAAGATGAAAAATGTGCCTTTGAGTCATAAATCTGGCTTGCATATTCTGAAAACCGTATTTAAACATTGTTTAAGCTCTTTAAGATAAAAACAGACTAATTGCTCAGGGAAAGTAGAGTGAGTTTTGGAACAAAGTTCTGACAGGGACTTCTTGTCAGGGTGCTACATAAGAAAACACCAGGCGGCAATGACCAACTTCTTTGTCAACAGATCTCAGAAATCCACTCCTGTGGCCTTGGCAGGCATGTGTGGCTAATGACCATCCTATTTCTTTTATCATTACCCTGTTGAGGTGATTTATTTTTTTTTCCTTCTGCTCAGTGCTGACCAGGCAAAAATCTCCCTAACAAAAGCTAATCTATAGATGGTAACTTTATAAAAACAGAACACATGTGGAATGTTAGTGATATGTGACTCAACAAGGGCAGGTCTCTAAAAGAAAGGATGAGAATCGATGACATTTAGAAACCACAAGTGGGACTCCTTTTCAGGTAGAAGCATATTTCAAATCAGTCTGAACTACCTACTCTAGCATGGGAATAGACTTCTGAGAATTACAGGATGAGGTGATGAAGAAAATTTACTGTGTTTAGGGAAAATGATTGGGAAAGTATCTTATCTAGGGTAGTTAAAATCCATACACACTCCATGCTTTCATGATTTCATTTTAGGTACAGAGGCATAATTGACATACCAGAGTTGAAGAAGCTCATTCTTTGATTGATGTAATCAAGAGGCTAGAATATGCATAAAATGATGAAAATGGGTCTTCATGTAGATTTCAAGTTTGAAAGATGAATTCTATATAATTAAGTATTAGAGTGAAGTAGAAAGTTTCATTACAAATAGAATAGGTAAATCAGTTGTGGCATATTCATACAATAGCATAAAGCCACATACCATAATGTGGGCAAATCTCACAAACATCATGTTGTGTCAGAGAAAGCCAGACATGTAAGAATACAGATTTTTATTAAATCCCATTTATATGGAGTTCAAAACTAAGTAAAACATAACAAGAGTATTAGACGTTAACTTTGGAGAGAGGGGTGGGTGTTTTGAATTCTAAAAGACAGGCAATATTTCTGGGGGTGTCTGTAGTATTTTCTTTCTACATCTGAGTGGTGGTAACATGGATGTTTGCTCTGAGAAATTCATCATGTGATTCACTGAATGTCACAATTATGTTCTGTGTACTTTTCTGTATGTGTGTTTTATTAAAAAACTGGCATGAAAACTTTAATTTAAAATTTTAAGTAATAAAAATTTTTCTAAGACTCAGTCAGTTTTTAAAACCAAAACTTGTTTTTTCAACTCTAAGTGCATGCAATTATCCTACAGACAATGGAAAGCAATGTTAACTATTCAACTAGAACTTTGGAGAACATTGCGCAAACACCCTCTTTGCCTAAAATATATATATATATATAAATATATATATATGAATAGAATGTCAACTATAAATAGTTTCCAGCTATTAATGGAATAATTTCAGGTTAATTGTGTAACTTTATGTATCTTTTGAGTTAGAATGGGGAACCAAGTGTATTTCTGAGAGTAAAACAGTTAAGAAATGTATTTGGGAGACTTCGTGAATGAAGGGGTTTTAGTTTGTGTTTACTGCTATATCTTCAGTACTCAGAACAATGTCTAGGACATAACAGGTGCCAGGTAAATAGCTGTTGAGAAAGAGTAAATGTATATTTTAATATTTTGCTCTCTGAGAGGAGAAGACAGTGATCATTCTAGGGTGTGGCCAACACTCTTACTTCATGTCTATTAAATGTAGTGTTGCAATTGTAAATAAGTCTTAGCCTACTGGACATTTTTGTCATTCTCGTTGCCTTGGGAACAGAGATGAGGCAGAAAAAACAACACGGCCAAAGGCAAGGGTGTGGAACAGCCTGGCTCTGTGTGGGGAAGAGTGAGTAAGGAGTTCCTTTTGGTGGATGGGCAGGGATGGAGGAAAGGGAGGGAGTTAATGGTGGAAGACGGTAGAAATAAAGTTAGAATAAGACGAATGCATAACAATAAACATCAAATGATGATGCCAGAGCTTTCATTTGAGCTCACACATGCCTGCATGTTAAGTTCCAGTTCCTAATGCCACAGTGAAGGGCACTGAAATGAACTGGTCCCGTGGTAGTGTCTGTGCAATTTTCCCCAAACCTGCAAACTTTTCTCTAAAATGCATGTGGGTATTTAGAGAACATCAGGATATCTGGGAGAAAAAGGATCTCATTGCTGTTGTATGGTAGTAAATCCTTGAAAGTACGATTCAATATTTCATGCATTCAAAATGGATCTACTGTTCATTGGATAAATGTCTGAAGGTTGCGGGCATCTTGGAGGCTCAGTCTTAGCCTGATCATGGCTCCAAATCGCAAGGCTTTAAGTCAGCCTGGTGGGGTTCTGACTGGTCTGGCACAGTCTTCTCCACGTGTCTTAACAACTATCAAAAATAACACATGCCCATGGAGTGCCTCCTGGAATGCCTTGATTCTATGCTTCATAATAAAATGAATCATATACACTTAAGTAAAAGATTTTAAAAATGTAAGCAAGCAGCACGAGCCCACATGGTCCCACTTCAACTGAGCAGTGCTGAATACGCAATTACATGTTGAACAATAGGTATGCATAAATCAGGCAGAATGCTCATGAGAAAACAGTCCTCTAATTAAATAAAAGGAGAATCAGTGTTTCTTGTTGCAGGGATTGTTGGTGGGATTAAGGGATTGTTCTGGAGCCCAGCGCACAGAATGAGAGACCTGGCTGCCTTCCTCAGAGTTTGGCAGCCCCCACCTGCTGAGATGCCCCAAGCCCTGAGACCAAATTGATTTCACGAATCAGGAGGATCTGTCTTAACAGATCTTGACCATCACTCCCCCTTTGGCGCGGCTCTCATCATCTGGGCCACTGTGTTGCACAGTCCAAGCACTATAAAAAAAAGTGTTGGGCAGGGGTGGAAGGGTGGGGCAAGAGTTCAGTTGGTAGGCTGGTGCCAAGCTGTGCACCTTGGGGCAGGGCTATCTGCCAAAGGAGTAGCTTGTTCTGATTCACTTAAGGATGCACTGTGATGCTACAGGGGCCTGCCCATCTCTCATATTTACTACCCTCTGCAGTTAGGGACCCTCCTGCTCTACCCCAGGCCCAGTGCCACAGCTTCTGGCATCCAGAGTCAGACTGCTGAGACAATGACCTATGCTCCCTCAAAACATGAGCCCAGCACCCATCGTTGATTATCTCCTGCCTCAACAACCTCTTTCTGCTCTCGGAAGCTATCATCCTGGGAGTGTCCTGCCTACTCTCAGGGTGCCCCAGACACCTTCCCTTCCAGTTGGTTCTTGTGCACTGACTCTGATGAGGCTGGATGTTGGATTTCCTACAGATACAAGGGAGTGCCATAATGCAAACATTTAACACAAAACCTCAACTATTAGAGGTCAGCAAAAAAAGAGTAAATGAGGAAAACAGCTTATTTTTCCTTTGCCATTCCACTGAATACGTGTAAGACCCAGAGTAAGCCCGCATCCCATAGTGTGAATGTGTTGTTGTACTAATTATGATTCTGCTTTTAAAAATAATATACATATTAAAAAATAATATACATATTTATATATAACCCAGCCCCTAAATGCAAGCCAATTGTCTACTCTGGCATTCAACAAAAGAAAGAATGATTTTTTTTTTCAGCGCTGGGATAAAAAGGGCTGGGTGTGGAGGGCATCTTTTAAATTGATACAATACTAGAAGCTATGAGAAGTCTTGGGTATTTTCTACTGTTATTTTGTTTTTTGTTTTTTTTTTTAAAGATTGTATTTATTTATTTGACACAGAGATAGAGATCACAAGTAGGCAGAGAGGCAGGCAGAGAGAGAGAGAGGGGGAAGCAGGCTCTCCGCTGAGCAGAGAGCCCGATGCGGGCCTCGATCCCAGGACCTTGAGATCATGACCTAAGCCGAAGGCAGAGGCATTAACCCACTGAGCCACCCAGGCGCCCTCTTCTGTTATTTTGACTACACATGAGTTTTGTCTTGTTTAGAGCCTACCCTTTGGTGTAAAATATGAATCTATTATAAACATTTTTAGGTTTTTACTTACATATTCTCCCCAAGGCTCATGTGAAGGCTTTACCTCTAACACTCATGGCATGACTGGGAAAGAATGATGTTTCTCCCTTTCTCCTCTCAGGGTCCTCCAGTTCCCAGGGGATTGAGTGTTAAAACTTAACCCAACAGGATGCAGCATGTGCATAGAATCCTTGTAAAACACCAGGAAATGTTTTTTTCTAAATGCTTTCTCTAGGCTCAAGATCGTGGACTTCTCTGAAATTCTGCATCTGGGATGGGGCAGAAGCCTGATGAACTGGGACTGCACGTAGGCAGAGGGGCAAGGGAAGACAGAGATGCAGAAAGACAAGAGTTGAGTCTAGCAGGCTAGCCATGCACAATGGTCAACTGAAAGAACTATCTAGCTTAGTCTAAATTATTCTGGACTCACATAAAAACCAGTCATAGAAGATTAGAGCTGGATTAAGTTCAATAAATTAAATTAACAATAAGTTAAATTTTTGTGCTCTTCTAGCTTTCAAAAATTCAGACAAATAAACTTGTCCTACCTTCTCATTTTAGAAACAAGGACACTGAAGCTCAAGATGGCCAAAACTTGTCCAGTTACACACAGGACACCAATGCACAACTGAAGGCAAAGACTTTGTTTCATAGAAAGAGTTCATTTTTATATTTCTACATGGAAACATCTGTTTGCATTTCTTCAATATCATCACATGTTCTCTGTTACCACTGTTTTTTAAAAATCATTTTTATTCTTAATTTTTTGGAGCAGTTCTAGATCCCCCAACATAATGGAGAAGAAAGTATGGAGAATTTCCCATGTACTCCCTCCCCTGACACATGCTTAGCCTCCTAGGCTTCCCCCTCCTAGGGGTACATTTATTATAATTGATGACCTTACACTGACGTGTAATTGTCATCCAAAGTCCAAAGTTTACATGAAGACCACTCTTGGTGTCGCACGTGCTCTGGGTTCGGGCAAATGTCTAATGGCATCTATCTGCCATCACACTCTCAAGCAGGTTTTTTCACAACCCTAAAACTCCTCTGTGCTCTGCCTATTCATCCCCCCTCCTCCCTAACACCTGGCAACCACTGATCTTTTTACTGTCCCCATAGATTTGCCTTTCCCAGAATGTCATGACCATGACTTTTTTTAAGATTGCAAAATAACAAGATAAACTGCTTTCAGGGCATTCAAGTGAAAGAATTCTTACTCTAGTTCCTCCAGAAATACAGCTTTCCTGCACCTTTAGGGCAGACCTGTAGAAATTAGATATGTACGTTTAATGAACAAAAATGGCAGGAAGTAATCAAAGAGCCCGTATGAGTGTTCTTCTACTCTGTGCTGCCTCATGTCAAACTACTTTCAGAAACCCTGTTTCTTAGGAGCCAGTATCAAGAACATTTTATCATATGCACAGAGCGTGGCCAAATGGCTGTTTCCAAGAGACCCCTCCCCAGGCCTAGTCGGTGCTATCCAAAAGGAAGAAGCTCGGTGCCCCTAAAACACATGAATAAATCAGGCCCAGCTTCACATTCCAAGGTCCTCTAAGACTCCCAAGGAAAATCCACATTTAAACAGATCAGAAGAATGCCTGGTCATCCTACACTAGGCCAACGTCTGAGAGGCTGACCGTACAGAGGAGGCCTCCTGGAGCCCAGGCCCTGGGGAAGCTTGGCTGGGGGGGCGCATGTCCTGGGAGAGGCTCGCATGACTCCAGCCACTCATGTTCTCCAGCTGCCACGAAAGGTCAGGCTCGTCTTGGGAAGGAGAGCCAAGAATAGTTAGACGCTGTTCCACTGGGAACCCAGGTCCCCGGAGAGGGCTATTCTGGGAGCAAATGCATAGTTTAGAGCATCCAGTCATAGTGGCTGGAGCGTCTCTTGATCCTATCCCAAGTACCAGGGCAGACACGGTGTCCTGTTTGTGTGAGTATCCTTAGCACCTCATACATAACAGGCTCTTAGCAGATGCTTTCCGAGTGAATAAGTAAACAGCATTTCGTTAATCCCCAAATGAAAGATATCCTCTAAATGCTCAAAATCTTTCTTTGTCTGGAGTTCTTGATATAGTCAGTCACAGAGACTGCTCCTGTGATTCTAGCTGTCAGCAAAATGGGTCCTATTATTGGTGCGGCTGCAAATCCTCTCACCTGACACTGTGTTGGCACACTGTGGACCTTCGACTCATCTCAAAGGATAATCCCAGGAAATCGTGTGCCCACTAGGGTACACAGAAGAATGTGCTTGGGGCTGTGGCTTCTCAGGGTGTGCCCATTTTTTTTTCCCAAGTAGGATTTTTAAATTCAGAACATGCAACTTGTATTAGAAACTTAACTAATGGGGTGCATGGGTGGCTTAGTTGGTTAAGTGTCTGCCTTCGGCTCAGGTCGTGATCCTGGGGTCCTGGAATCAAGCCCCACATTAGGCTCCCAGCTCGGCAGGAAGCCTGCTTCTCCCTCTCCCACTCCCCCTGCTAGTATTACCTCTCTCACTGTCTTTCTCTCTCTCTGTCAAATAAATAAAATCTTTAAAAAGAAAAGAAAAGAAAAGGAACTTAATTAATAATATCACCTCTTTTTCTTGCTCAGTTATATGTCCGAATAAAGCTCTGAGATTATTTTCATCTGGAAGAGAGTGACTCTTTTGCTCTTTGGGTTAAAACCAGAGAAGTTATTTTGTCTTTTTGTAGGTGATTCCATAAGTAGACATAGGACATTAACCACGGAAAGCTCTTTGGATGGCACATGGGAGTGTGATTACATTCACAATTATGAGAACGTAAGTAGGTTCTCTTACCTACTTGTGTAAATTGTCATAGCTTTTAACATAATTTTTGAGCAATTATAGCCTTATTGCATTTTCCCGAGAATGTTCCATTTTGCTTCTTGATTCTGGTACACTAAATGGACTTCCTTAGACCAGAGATTGGCAAACCTTTTCCGAAAGACCTCTAGGTAAATATTTTATGGTTTCCAGGCTGTGCAGTCTCTGTTGCATGAAAGCAGACATAAACAATCTATAATGACTCTGTCTGTGTTCCAATAAAACTTTATTTACTGTCAGATGTTGGGAGTTCACATAATTTGCATGTGTTGTGAATTATTATTCTCCGTTTGATTTTTTTAACCATTTAAAAAATGTAAAATCATGTTTAGCTCATGGGTTGTAAAAACAACAACAACAACAAAAAAAAAAACAAGTGACCGGCCAGATTGGGCCTATAGGCCATCGATAGCAGACCCCTGCCTTCGACTCCCTCAACATCATGATTAACGCCTCTCATTCACTTGCTTCTCCACAGTGGCCAAAGGATTCCATTCAGACCTGTCCATGGCAAGTTCCAGCAGCAGGGATTGAGCACCTACTTGCACTGCCCATGGCTGTTACTGGACAGCTAGCTTCACCAGTCATATACCCAGAACCTTTGTCTCTTCCTCCCATTTTGAGAATAGGGTGAAAAAACCGCACTTCAGGGTGTAAATCTGACATCATAGAAGTCATGGAAGGGACTAGATCATGTAACCCAGAAGCATAGAGAGGTTAACTTCCAATAGGGCAAACTTGGACCAGTGGGAACCAGTAGATGGGAGGGAGCCAATCAATCTGTCCATGGTAACACAGCTTCTTCTACAAACTGTCCTGAGACATCCCACTGGGCTGTGTGTTTGCACTGGCCAAGTCCAGTGCTGTGCCCTAGCAATTGATTCCTCTTGTATCCTCTCTCACTTTCTTCTTTCTGTACTCTTGTTGCCCTAGGTTTGTATGTCCCAAATAAAGCACCGGCACTTAATCCTTGCCTCAGGCTCTAATCTCTAGGGAACTCAACTAAGACATTCTTAAGAATATATATAAACATTTACTAAAAGTTTCCCAGTCCAAAAAAAAAAAATGTCTAACAGCATGCTCAGAATACATGGCAAGGATTGCAAATTCAGCAAGGGCCAGTTAGATAACGTAAATGCAGGAGACATTGAAGAGTGGTGGCAAACTGGGGACCTAGGTTTCACTAAAGAGGTGGGGGAAAATTCACCTTCCATGATGACAATGCCATGCAGGAAAGAGGGCTCAGTAGTACCAGATCTTTCTATTTTTCAAGACAAATTTTCACTCTGGCCTTTCCTGTGAATTTTCCTTGTTTTTAAATATTGGAAACTAATTTTAAAACTTTAAACTTCATGTTGGGTTAAACATATTTATCTGTAGGCTGGAACTGGTTCCTGTAACCTCTGGTTTAAATCCCAGAAGGGAGACTGGAAAGATTATAATATGTAGAAGGCACAATCAAGGAGAGTGGGCAGGGTATCACTGGGTAATAGGTGTGTCTCAGGTACGGCTATTTTTCACATGCCAGCTCCCCGGGAAAATGAACAAAGCACCCAAGTATTCAAATTTTAGGGCTCTGTTCTGTTTCTTAAACTTCAAGGACTTGACCTCTGATTTTTGGAAAAAGCATGTACTACCAGTCCTGGGATGGTGTTTATGATATGGATTAAGACAGGAAATGACTGTTGACATCATCTCTTTCCAGACTCACGCCCAGTGTTTGCCTCTTCTTGGGGACATCCCCAACAAGGAGGAGCCTTACTTCCTTGAAGTCCTCAGCTCAAAAACACTCAAAACATTTTATATCATATTTACATTTGTACAGATATGAATATTACATTCAGCTTACATTTAGTGACTCTACCTTTAATTCTTGACTTTATATTTATCCCCAGGCAATGTATTTCAAATGTGCCCTATTCTACATGGGAGTCCCTTATATTGTAAACAGTTATTCTGTCTCATAAAATCCTTCTTCTTTAGGTTAAAACTGCTCAGGTCCTTTAACCATTCTTCCCAAGGCATTATTTTAAGTCTTTTCACTATTTTGTTAATCTTGACTGATCATTTTCCTGATTGTCTAAATCTTTTAGCATCTGGAAACATAAATTGAATAAATACTATAGAAAGGACCTGATTGGCATAAGAAAAAATTAAATGATCAGTTTCCACATATAGGATACTAAATCTTGATTAATTTAGTTTAACGCTACATTCGTTTTCCAGGTCTTCATGCTGCTGATACCTGTTATATCCAACTGCCCAGGAATTAATAGCTTGTATTCTTTTAAATTTGGACATGTTCCTGAATTCACATTAGACCATCTCTGTTTTATATTTCTGGTCCTATTTTACTTTTGTTCCACTTTCATCATCAGCTGATTTTATTTTATTTTGCTTTATTTTATTTTAGTGTACATATTTTGCAAGCTACCTCAACCACTTTTGGAAATGAGTTGAAGTGTAAAGAAATAATATATGAAACACTGTAGCCAATCATTTTTATTTCTCATACTTACAAAGAGCAATATTATTTTCTCCAAATCAGCCTGCATTAAAGGTTCACATTTCAGTATTCCTTTGGCAGCCTATCAATTCATGTTTATTTACAGAAATGACTCCCATGGAGGTGTTTGCTAGCTAACATGTTGTTTTTCTAACTCTCTATTAGTATACACACTTATATGTGTATATATAAGTATATATAGGTCTATGCATATAAAATGAATATATATTCCTTGAAACATTATCTAATCCAGAATTCTCAAGGTTTTCAGTTGTCAGTTTCATTGCTTTGGAATGGTGTTTATTGCCATCTGCTCCTGTCCCATTCTTCAACTTTACAATTATGTTTTCATGAGTTAATTTTATCAGAAATCTCAAGAGCTCCATTTTGCCTTATATCAAATCATGTGGTAAATAACTATGTCAACTCCAGCACCAAGAACATTGGCAAATTCTCTTCTGGAATTTAGATGGTATCAGGCAGAATTCGACCAGAGAAAGAGAACCACTAGAAGTGATAAAGAATAAACTGTCTTTTTACAGAAATGTAACCTTTTACAGTTATGGGAGGTGGTTAAGGGATTGATGTATGGCTGTTGTCTCTAAGGCTGAAGCTGGAGTCTGAAGTCAGCAGGGCAGGCAGTGGAGAAGGAAAGACAGATGTGAAGCAGGAAAGGAAAACAAACAAACAAACAAACCAATGCAGGAGGACGATCTGAAACCCACAGGGACAAAGTGGAAGACCCAGCAGTCTGTATCTCCAAGCCTCCAACTTCAGTGATGGGAGTGAACCGCTGGAGAAATGTGTGCTACATCACGGTGCTAAGCAAGCTTGTGCTGGCTTGCACGCTGGGAACCCGGAGGGGCCATCAGTGGGGAGCCGAAGGACCTGTGTGCCTGGTTTCTTCTGCCCATGCCCACTTGAGCATGCACTGACCTTCAAAGCTTTAAAATCATATGATTTATGCTTGATTTCCAAATGCCACCATGTATGTTTCTCGTGGCCCATGCTAATGTGGGATTAAGCAATGCAAGGAATCCTGATAAACGGACTTCCTGCTTAGCGAAATTGACACGGCATCCACGTGACACGTAGATTCCCCACCCGAGCTCATTTTTCTCCAGAGACAGGGTAAGACAGAGTCTTAGAGTTCTTCTTCCCATCCTAAATCCTTGTCGGGTTCCTCTGGCCCTCTTCCCAGTTCTGTCCTGGGGAGGGCAGGCATGGTGGCTTCTTCCTTGGCACCCCAGTCCCAGGTTCAGACACAGAGCGCCCTGCAGAGGATAGGAGAAGAATGCTCTGTTGGGATCCCAGGCTCTCCCAGATCGGGCTGTTTCTCCCCTTCCCCCCTTGGGGTGGGGGCTGCAGCCTGGTTCTCATGGCAGCTCCCAAGTAAACAGCCCTTTATTTCCTGGCTTTCTCTAATCAGGGTGGCAGGGGGATGTGTCCACCTCTGCAGCGGCCTTCCTGTGTTGACAACACTGTTTGTTCTTCCCATCTCCCTAGGGAGAAGCCGCCTTATCTTTTCTGTGCAACGCATTTGGGAAAAACACATTTTTCTCTCTTAAAGGAATTGATTATTGTGTTTCTTGAGACTAAAAAGAAAAGGCTTTCTGGATCCAAACAGTGACTTAAAAAAATAATCTGAATTCCTCTTACACAGCAAGAGAAAGAGTTATGCTGGTGGTGATTGGTGGCACATTTTGGATCACTCTGTGCTCTCAAATTACAGCGTGTGTGTGTGTGTGTGTGTGTGTGTGTGTGAGAGAGAGAGAGAGAGAGAGAGAGAGAGAGAGAGAGAATATGAAACATTTTTTTTTTCAAACACCAGACCTACATTTCTTGTTTTAAATAACCTGGGAATTTGTAGATGTTGGTTGAGGTGCTCAGGGTTTTGATAAGAAACTGTAATGGACACTTAAAAGTAATTTAATTAAAAATGATCTCTCAGACCTAAATATGGAAAACAAACTAGTGGTTGCCAGAGGGAAGTGAGGGAGAGTGGGCAAATAGATGAAGGGGAGTAACAGGTAGAAACTTCCAGTTATAAAATAAATAAGACCCTGGGATGAAAAGATGGAAAGTACAGTATAGGGAATATAGTTAGTAATATTGCAATAATGTGACATTGTGACAGATGGTGACTGTACTTATCATGGTGAGCACTGAGTAATGTACAAGACTGCCAAGTCACTATGTTGTCCACCTGAAACTAACACTGTTAACTATAACTCAACAATATAAATAAATAAATAAATAAATAAATGTCTCTGTATGGGAATTATTTGTATGAGGGGGGTCCTAGACTCAGGCTCACTGGTTTGTAACAATAACATTTGTGAGAAAGTTTTAAATATATATATATTTATATATAAATAAAAGTATAACATATTTCAATAAAACATATAAACATATTTTATTTATATAAATTATATAGTATATATAAATATTTTTATGAAATATATTTCATACATTTTATTCTATTATATTTAATATAGTATATTTATTATATATAAAGTATTTTTATATTTTGTATATAAAATAAGATATTTTTATAAAATGTAAAAATAAATTAAAAATATATTTTATTAAAAATATAAAAATAAATATATGTTTGATCTTTAATATAGATATATGTATTAAAAATATATGTATTTGTAATTACAAGGAAATTTGTCACTAACTCTGTGTTCCATCTGTCTTTTTTAGGTGGGTTCCCAGCTTTCCTTTCATTCATTACAGAGAGCAACAAAGAGCTACAGGAATTTTCTCTCGGTAATACAATTCTATGTGCAGGACTATTGGTCTGTTTTCTTTTCTTGCTCTTTTCTGTGAGGTTAATTAAGTCTATGAAGTTGAGGAGAGGGTGGAGTTGCCTTTGGATCTTTCATTGATTAGAGTAATGCATTATTTCCCTCCAAATACTGCATTGTCCAGAGAGGCTACATTTTCACTTTTGAGACAAGGTTGGTGAACTACAATAAGTTGTGTGTGTGTGTGTGTGTGTGTGTGTGTGTGTGTTCAGTGTCTTAATTGTTCATGAAAATATTTTCTGGTCTCAATATTAATTAAATAGGCATTGATTGTATTATTTGCTATGTTGAAAGCATTAGCCTCTATTTGGAATCAGGGATGAGTCCTCAAGAATTTCCTAAATTAGTTGGTGAGACAGTCATACAATTAACCACAGTACCAAGCAGAAAGAACTAACGGATGCAAGTAGGGGAAGACACAATGCATTTTGACACTTTAGAGAGAGGAACAATGATTCACCTGATTTGGGGGGGTTGGAACTTATTAAGGTCAAGTTGAGTTGAGTTGATCCTTAAAGGATAAGTAGAAAAGACATAAGAGATGGAGAAACTGGTTTAAAGAAGCACATAGCATTGGCTGGACCAAGAACTCTTTATTTCATTTTTTATAGATAGTTCTTCATCATCTTTTTCTTGTTTTGGAACATGTTGGAACACTGCTTAGTGGTGTTTTTGTAAGCCAAGCTATGGGTCAGAGCAAAGGATGAGAGTGATGTTCAAGATCTAATACTTGGAGCTAACAAATGGAGTACGTACCTCTGCTAAGGACTTTGCATGGATTTTCCCATTTAACCTCTGTAATCAGCCTGTAAGCGAGGTAATATTAATGTGTCTATTCATGGCTTTGGTGGATCAGGTAACTTGCAAAGACATAGTCAGTAGGTGATGGGACAAGGATTCAAATCCTGGTACTCTAAATCTGGAGACTGAACTCTTAAATATGCTAATATGCCACCTTAACAGAAGACTTGATAGCCTATTATTCTAAAGCAGATAGATCTGAAATTTGCACTTGTCCTAGCAATGACTGCTTATTTGTCACCCAGCACACTCATGTCCTGGGTGTGGCTGTGGACTAGAGTGAGTCATCGTCCTCTCTCCTCCCCTCCATGCTCCTCATTATCCCTGGAACCCTTTTCTTCCCGTCTGGCTACTATACCATCAGAACTTAATCCTTGCCCCATCTCTTACCCTGAAAACCACCGGCTTTTTTCTCTGACTCACATTAGGAATCACCTGAAATTCACAGCGCAGTGATTTGTATTTCAAGTTTTATTTTCTGATGACAGAAACATACAACTTCAAGAATTCACAAATCATAATAAACATGCTTTATGTTGTATCTGAGAATGATGTCTCATGGTATATCATAATCCCAGAAAGATCTAAAATGTTATTTCAAAATAACATAACTTGCCTTTATAAACTTGTTTTTCTAAATAGTTAATTGAAACTGACCAAGGCCTTAATTATTAATTGCCTAGGACAGGACATTCATGCATTTGGTTGTGTCCTGGATCCTAGGTACTTTAAGAAAGAGCATGAGACTAGCATGAAGCAATCCATGTTCAAATTCTGATTCTGCTACTTATCAGTCAGCCAACATCTTCAAGATATGATCAAAACGTAGGTCAGTCTTACTCCAAACAAAGCCTATGTTTCTTCCACTAAACTGTAAACACCTTACTTTGGAAGGACCACATGCTCTATTTTCCAAAAATCCAAGCGGGATCAGGAGTTCTTTTTCTGTTGAGAAAGATCTTTCTTAATGAGCCTAGGATGATCCAACTTGATGTAAACCTGAGGGCCGCTTGAATACTTGTCTTTACAAAATCACACTGGCTACGTGGCCTAGACACCTGACCATGTATTTCACTTCCTTTGGCGTAAGCTGTCCATTTGTCTTGCAGGTGGAAAATTACTAGTATTAATACAGTCTTGGACCAGTTAATGAGGTGCACTTGAGCCCTCCCAGTGGGAGCAGGGCCTAATTGCATTTGCAAGCAGCCACCTGCAGGCATAAATTGTCAGTTCAACACTGCCCGTTGGAGGGGGGACAGCAAAGCTTCCAGTACTGTTCGGTTGTCCCTATGGACATGCAGTTAGGTTCAGAATGTTGACTATGTGTGGGGGTGTGCATGAGCATTTGATTTGTGCATACGAGAAGGGGAGTGCAGAAGACAAGGCAAAGAAAGGCAACTGTCTTTGTATGAGCCTAGCCATAAAATCCAAACCTTTTAAAAATGTATCTTTAAACCCATCACAAGCATATGCTTCCACAATAATATTCAATTATAATCTCTTCCTTAGAGAAGTGTGGCACTGAGTTATTTACCTAAGGACTGCCATTGCCTCATACAGAACTGGGCATGCCAGGACGGGTCTGAGCAGTGTGCTTGCTTGTTTGGTTTCTTGGGAATTCATTCAAACTGAAGCTGGTTTAGTACATATGAAGTGTGAATAAATAAAGGAAATGGTGAGATCTTTCCGTTTTTTGGATGTTTTCCTGTGCTCTACTCTTTAAGAAGAAATTCACACCCCTTTAAAAAAAAAGTGAACCTGATTTTATTTTTTATAGACTGAACTGTAATATTAATCAGAGGTTTTAGCAGTAGTTTTTGGTAAAACGTCTTCGGAAAGAACAGAACTGTAATTAAACTGAGCGGGGTAAAATCGTGGTGACCCAATCAGCTGATTCATCTCCTTCCAGAGTTGACATCCTTCTAACGGACAGAAAATATCATCTAGCAATTCGAAATTGACAGGAGAGGTCATTTATTACGATGCGGGGTAAAAAGAGAGAGTCTGTTTCATAATTTTCGTTTGGATTTGGCAGCAATTAAATTCTTCTGAGCCCCCATGGAAGGGGATACATTTGATAAAGGTCTGTCCCTAGAAATCAATGCCATTCTTTTCTCCCTTTGCCCTGTACCTCATCTAGTGGCATACCTTCTAATAACTTTTCTCTAACAGTTTCCTCCTCTCACTTTTAACAACACAGGGGTCATGCAGAGCTCTGATGAAGGCGTCAGAAAAACTCTCGTGTTAAAATACAAAAAAACAAAAAAAACCCAGAATCACCTAGGTCTAATGACCTCCACTGCTACCTGCTAGGCTGTGACATTGGGCAAAATACGCAGCCTCTCTGGTATCAGTTTCATCACTGATAAAATGGGAATAATGGTAAATCCAACATCATAAAGTTATTGAGAGAATTCAGTGATTCGAATTACATTTGTCAATTAACGAATATAGCGCCTGTCCCTTTGGAACCTCTTACCAAGGAACAAGAATTCTTGTCATTGTTTTCAAGAGACCAAATGAATACTTTCTTCCTTAATAAAATTGTAACCTCTAATCTATCCAGAGGTTTTACGTGGGGAATAAATATATGTTATGTTGTTTGTAATTTTTTATCAAGATATAATTACCTACAGTTAAATATAGTTAAGTGTTCAGGATATAATATGTATATGTATACATGTGTCCCTCTGTGTGTGTGTGTGTGTGTGTGTGTGTATTGTTATGATCAGAATGCTTGTGCTCCATGCCCCCAAATTCATATGGTGAAATCTTAGCCTCAAAGATGATGGCATTTGTAGGCAAGGCCTGTAGGGGTGATTAGGTCATGAGAATGGAGCTGTTGTGAATGGAATTAGTGCTAAAGAGATCCCACAGAGCTCCCTAGCCTCTTGAATCTTCCAGAATACAAGGAGTCTACAACTCAAAAGCCAGATTTTTGACCTCAAACTTCCAGCCTCCAAAACTATGAGCAATATAATGCTGTTGTTTATAAGATACCCAGTCTGTGGTATTTTGTTAGAGCAGGACCAAGACATATATGCATATGTCGTTAAGTACCTAGGTAGACAATAGATGATTAAATAGAGAGGTAGAGATAGATTTCCACGTAAGCAACACTCCAATCAGCATGCAGAGTATTGTTATCCCCCCAAAAGTCCTCCTTTATTTCTTTCCGGTCTGTGGTCCTCTCCTCTGGAGCCAAACACTATTCTGATTTTTATCCCTGTGAACTGGTTTGGCTCTTCATGAACTTCCATATAGATGGAATGACAGAGTAAGCACTTTTTCTTTTTGTTTTGTTTGTTTGTTTGTTTGTTTGTTTGTTTTAGTTCTGTGCGGTGTGTTTGAGACTCTTCCGTATTGTTGCAGGCGTTGGTCATCTGTTGTTTTCATTCCTGGAGTATTCCATCACGTGACTATAACACATTTTATCTGTTTTCTTGTGGATGGACACTTGAGTTATCTCCAGCACGGTTTGTAATTTACTTGAAAGCACTTCAGCTGAGAGAGTATGGTCTATATACTTTTGCACTGGATGCCTTTATTCTACATCTTAGCATATGGTGTATTTTATAGGCATTTCCAAGCTTACATGCATAGGGTACGAGAATCTAATAAACCTAGATTGTCGGGGCACCTGGGTGGCTCAGTGGATTAAAGCCTCTGCCTTCAGCTCAGGTCATGATCTCAGGGTCCTGGGATCGAGCCCCGCGTCAGGCTCTCTGCTCAGCAGGGAGCCTGCTTCCTCCTCTCTCTCTGCCTGCTTGTAATCTTGCTCTCTCTGTCAAATAAATAAATAAAATCTTAAAAAAAAAAAACCTAGATTGTATGCTTCAGAATGGAACTTCATATAATAAAAGATAGGGGCGCACCTGGGTGGCTCAATCGGTTAAGCGTCTGCCTTAGGCTCAGGTCATGATCCCAGGGTCCTGGGATCAAGTTCTGCATCGGGCTCCGTGTTTGGCAGGGAGTCTTCTTCTCCCTCTCAGTCCTAGGTTTCTTTGTTGCCTGACTTCTGCTAGTGAAACATTGGTACATTTGTCCTGAAGTGACCTTTCTTGTACGTGCCATCAGAGCACTTGGAAGGACAGAGGGCTGGCACTTCTTAAGTTTATGCACTAATTTATAAACTGCTATATGTGTTTGATAATATATGTTTCTACGTGTGAAAGGATTTGTTCTCAGATTTGTTTTCATTGCAACCTGGTCATGATAGTTGGGAAAGAGTACCACCAACAATTGGAAGTTACTGATAGTGGTCAAAAAAAGAATGATGGTTTTGAATGACACAACTGGCTTAAAACAAAACAATATATTTTAGGAAATCTTTAACTGTAGTACAGAATCGTGGTAAAGCAAAGGATGGTTTTGTTATTGTTGTTTTTCCCCACTGACCTAACCATCTTCCAATGGCCCCAGATGAGAGTTTTTCTTTAGCAAGGGTGTATAGTTATACAAACAGATGCACCCTACACATTAACTTTCCATTTCCAAGTCAAAAGAATCCAGCTGAGTCACAGTCAAATATGTCCCAGGGAGGCTCACATTTGGCTGATGCTCTTGTAGATATGATCCTGTAGGTCTCAGGCTTCTCACCTGCTACCGTGTTCTTATTTCTTCGTTTCTTGCCAAGGAATGTCTTGAGGGTTATTTTGATCCCTCTCTATGTTTAGAACCATGCCTTTACATGGTTTTCAGTTTTTTATCTGTTTGCTGGATATTTTGCTTCTTTCTTTCTTTTTTCTTTCTTTCTTTCTTTCTTCCTTTCTTCCTTTCTTTCTCTCTCTCTCTCTCTCTCTCTCCCTCTCTCTCTCTCCCTCTCTCTCTTCTTCCCTTCCCTTCCTCTCCCTTTCTTTTTTTTTTTTTTTTGACACTTCAGTAACAGGTAGGATTGTTGGTTGAATTATATGGGCTGCATTTACCCATCTTATCACCACCTTTCCCTCAAATGAAAGTTTGCCATTCACATGCCCTTACTTCCTAATGACCTCATGCAGGCCAAAATTGGAACTTGGAATCTGAGGTCCAGATTTTTCTCTGACTCAGTTTCCTGTGTTCTGAAAGAAACTCCTTTTTCCTATGTTAGTTGTCATTCTTCCTTTGTTAAGGCTTAAGTGGTGTTAAGGTAAATGCTCATGTTATCCTCTAATGCCAATTTGAGCCTTTTAAAATGTTGGAAGCGCTCCCACCAATGAATTGTGTTCCCACAATTTCCTAGCATCATTCATTGCTCTCATTTCACAGATGCAAATACAAAAACACATCCTTTTGTACATAACAATCATAAATACTTTCCCAAGGTCAGGAATATTTGTGTCAGGAAAGCCTTATTTTACCAAAGAACAGGATGTCCTGATAAACTTAATATTCTGAGAATTATCATATGTACCTATCAAGGTTCCCATTGTGAAGCCTTCTACTCTCTTCCCTGAGAAAGGGGTAAATCCTTGGTCTGTCTTCACTGTCTTCCAAGGGATCCAAGTATTAACTCAAGGATTCACAAATTGTGGAAGACAAATATTTATATCACAAGGGAAGGAAACTTTGATGATTGAACAGTTTTAAGGTTATTCTTATGTGTTAACCCTAGGGCTATTTCTGGTTTGACCCTAATTATTTTTTGCTTTGGTTTGGTTTAGGTTTTTTTTGTTTGTTTGTTTTGTTTGCTTTTTTTGCTTTTGACTTTCCTCTTAATGTTTGTTCTTGTCAGCTCTAGAATTTCTGTTTTTCACTGTTGGCTGGACTCCTGTGCTAGTCAGTTTTTGGTTGGCCTTGTTTTTATTCCTTTTTTTGGTGGTAGGTAAGGCATAACTCCTTACCTCAGCCCAAAGCTGATCCTGACCCAAAGGATTTATTTCTAGAGACTAGTCACTTTATCGGTATATCTCATGTGTTTGCCTGAGATTGCTCTTACTCTGTGAGAAGTTAATGGGTGTTTTGTAGACAAAAAAGAACCAAAAACCAAAAAACAGAACAGTGCCAGCTTTTTCCTACTTCAACAATCAAAATATAAACTAAATATGGGAAAAACAGAAAGTACATCTATATAGCTCTTACTATTCACAATAATTTACCTTTCGAAAGGATGAAACCAGGAACTTGCAAGTAGTTGGTGTGATTATAACATTACTGTTCAGAAAAGACTGCCTGACAAAGTGTGGATTTTCCATAATTCAGAATCAGGTTCAGATCACAGATCTGTCAACTCCCAAGAGTGACTTGTTAGTGAATCTTCGAAGATTGTAGCCTGCAAACGTTGTGTCTTAGGAACTTTGGAGTCAAATATATTTGTAGAAGTTTTTTGAACAGCTGTGATATCATAAGTATATTCCTTACATGTTTGAGATTTGGTTATTTCCTTTATAAACAAGGATCCAAATATCTATTTCAGAACATAGTTGTAAAGATCTAATAGCCTCATATATACACACACACCTACAGTAGATCGGATGGAGTAAAATTGGCTGCTTTTGTTATCCTGGCAATGATTATGAAGCAGAATTTATAGAAAAAACAATATATGCTAAGTGACTCAGAAAATTATAACTTGTAAGTCATGTGAAACTTTGCTGTGCAAACATAGAAGAGTAGAGGCAATCAAATCTAGTATGCAACTTTTGCATGAGGCAGATTTGATGACCTAAGGTTCCCATCTCATGAGATTAATATACCTGCATCTAGGACCACACAGGTGGAGACAGAAGGGGCATTCTTTTCTTTTTTTAAGATTTTATTTATTTATTTGATCAAGAGCATGAGCAGGGGGTAGGACAGAGGAGAGGGAGAAGAAGACTCCCCACTGAGCAGGGAGTCCGACCCTGAGGCTCGATCCCAGGATCCTGGGATTATGACCTGAGCTGAAGGCAGACACTCAACTAACTGAGCCACCCAGGCGCCCCAAGAAGGGGTATTCTTGATCTGAGGTGAGCACTGGTGTGACCTTTCAGATCTCTCTGCACCTCTGCTCCCCAACATGTTCTTGTGCTACACTAAGACCTTCAGTGTGGGTCTGGAGATGTTTTGCTGGTCTTTGAATTATACTTTCTCATTAAGATGGTGGTATATTTCTTTTCTAATCTTTAAGCTCACCTCTGTTCACACTTATGTGCTAATGCAGTTGGGAGACTCAAGATGGCAATTCGATTTCTGATTATTCACATACCCAAAGTGCAGTGACCGAGGAGTATGTCAGAGGTTCTCCAATCACATCCACTTAAGTAGGAAGGAACAGCATGGTTGTTAAGTGATGGGTGGGTGAGGAGATGGGAAGGCCTCAGGGTGGTGGCTGGGGGTCAAACATTTGTTGACACTGCTTTAGATCACTACAGCCTGGTCATTAAAAAAAAAAAAGTACATTTCAGATCATTGTTTGCCTAAACATTTTTCTTATGAAAGTGGAACCACACTGTTAGTTTTTTGGGCTTCCCTCTTCCCTTTTAACACCCCCATTGTCCCATTGTCAACTTCCTGGTACATCCAGAAGCAAGCCAGCTTCCAGAAGTTGATTCACTGAATGCCCAAAGCAAATTTGTTCAGGGTGACCAATCCACCCAGCTTCCATTTTCAAAAGCTATTTCTGACAGACTACTTTTCTTTTTTGCCACTGCTTCTTATTGCTACCAGCTGGAGAATGAGAGAAACAGAGAGACATGGAAACTGGGGCATAAGGAAGGTATTTCACAGGGGTAATAATTGGATATAAAAATGGCTGTGCCTAAAGAGATTATATTGGTAAGGATTCTCCACATACTCAAAAAATATACATGCTGGAATATATTCTTGAATATCAGGAACTATTACCATTGTCTGCTTGCATGATTAATGATATATTCTTGAAAAATGTATTCATAAGAATGCTCCCTATTTAAGAATATCGTCTTATAATTACGTGCCTCTTACCTCTGCAGTGTTTCTCTTCTTCCCCACAGCTTCCCCTCCTCAATTCTCTTTCCTCGGCTGTTTCTTTGGCCTCTTCCTATGTTTGCCCTTTGGCTCCAGTGAAAGCAGTGAGGACTGTGACAAAAACAAATTAAGCATGCCTTGAAGTGCTGCAATGAGGACAAAATCAAAACCCATGAACCATAGCTAAATAGTTGAAAGGTATAAGTAAATTTGATGTATCAGTCATTTGGCGAATTAGCCTTTCCACTAATTGGCTTTAGGCAAACTGTCCACTCAGCAAATTGACTTCTAGTGAATTCCTCTAGACCCTGAGTGTTCTGAGAAGAGATGGACTGGTGAACACATGGAATTTGGAAAGATAATTTTTTTCTCTAAATTGCTCTGGGGACCAGCAGTCAAATGTAGTTCTGTGTAAGCAAGAGTGTCATGACTCAGGTCCCCAGCCTGGAAAGGTAGGTGCTCTAGTTATGTCCAACACTGATGATCAACCGTGACTTGATAGCTCTGTGTTTATTGGGAACCTCATCAATTTTATTGCATTTAGGAAATAAGGAGAATGAGCATGGTGAAGTTTCTGTGATGTACTTGGCCCAAATCACTTTTCAAATCATTGGCAACAGAGATTATTAAAGTACTTATTTCATATATTTGGCATATTTTTAAAATATGAATTGTCTGGGACATCTGGGTGGCTCAGTCGGCTGAGTGTCCTACTCATGATCTCAGGGTTGTGAGGTCAAATCCCGCATCCAGAGCTATACTGGACATGGAGCCTGCTTAGGATTCTCTCTCTCTCTCTCTGTCCCTTCCCACCAACCTCCCACTCACTCTCTCTCTTTAAAATAAATAAATAATAAACATTTAAAAAACTTAAAAAATATGAAGCATCGTATGACTTCTGTTTGCTTGGTGGTCCTTACTGAAATCCCAGCTCTATAGCTCAATTTCAAAGAGTTACCAGGTGTTAAGCATTTTGTTTGGTTCTCTTATTCAACCATCACAACAACTCTAGAAGGAAAACAATTGTATTACTCCTGGTTTACGAGGGAAAACTGAACTTAGTGAAGTTCATCTGATTGTAATTTTTTGGCTAATATGTAGGGATTCAGAATTTGAACAAAGCAGTATTGCTCAGTCTAGACCAGCACTGTCCAATAAAAACAGAATGGGAGCGACGTAAGTAATTTTACATTTTTAGATAGCCACATTTAAGAAGTAAAAAGGAGTAAGTGAAATTGGGATGCCTGGATGGCTCAGCTGGTTAAACATCTACCTTCAGCTCAGGTCATGATCCCAGGGTCCTGGGATCGGGCCCACATCGGGCTCCCTCCTTGGCAGGAAGCCTGCTTCTCCCTCTGCCTGCTGCTCTCCCCGCTTGTGCTCTCTCTCTCCTTCTCTCTGATAAATAAATAAATAAAATCTTAAAAAAAAAGAAGTGAAATTAATTTAATTTTAATAGTATATTTTATTTAATCCAGTATGAGCAAAATGCTATCATTCTATAATTTTAATATGAAATCTATATAAAATATTAATGAGATATTTTGTATTTTTTCATATTAAGTCTTTGGAATCCACTGTTCATTTTATATTTACTGCACAGTACATTCAGAGTAGCCACATTTCAAGTATCTTGGTGAATGTAATTCTCTGCTTCTCAAAGAGTGTTCCATGGACCCGCAGCATACTTATTCCCCACAAGCTTCTTAGAAATGTGGGCTCTCAGACTTACCCCATTTCTACTGAATCAGAATCTTCCTTTTCATGAGATGGACAGGAAAATCACGTGCATGTGGAAGTTTGGCAAGAACAGCTCAAGAGCCCGTGCTTTTCACCATTTTACTACCGATGGTCCAAGGTGCTCATTTGTGCCTCGCTGCACAAATGGGTATTAAATATCCGCGACCTGGCTACTCTGCAAGGTCACACGGATGGAGGTGTTACATTGCGAGAAGTACATTGGCTTAGGGATGAGGTAGATCACTAGCTGTAATATCTTATGACTGTGTACAACTTTTTAACCATAATAAGCCTTAATGTCTGCATCTGTAACATGGAGATGACATTGACATCAGTGGCCTATTAAATATCGCTCTTCTCTTCTTTGGTTACAGCCCAGGACATTGTCTCCAGGAATAAATGTGCCCCTTATTCTCCTTATAACTAAGTTCTCACCAATAAGATTTTAGCCTAAAGTGTTCTTCCTAACTTCTGAAAAGTTTCTGACCCAATTGAGAGTTAGATCCCCTTTCTCTTCTTTTCTCTTTCCTTCTGGAAAATGAACATAATAGCTGGGACTCTAGCAGCCATACAGAACCATGGGCTGATCTTGAGAATGGAAGGCACACACAAGGATCGTAAAGCGGAAAGATGGAACGCTCCCAGATTCCTGGCATCCATGCAGTAGAGCACACATGTGTGCCTAATCACCTTTTTTGTATTTCTTGTCTGTGTCATATAGGAAAAATACATTAATATATGTATACCACCCTAATAGGCAGTAAATTTTTTTTATAGATGTGTGAGACATGGTACTGGCCCTCAAGGGGCTCAAAATAGAGAATGGACAATAAAGTAAATAAAAATTAACAATAAACATTTATTTGGCATGCCATGGACTATTTCTTGCCTTGGACATGCACATGTAAGTGCATATCTAGTGGCCTACAAAAATCTATAAATGTATGATACTGTTGTTAATGCTAAATATATCTGTGTCTAAGTAAGACTCCTTCTTCGAATTAGTGATGAGATGTTGCCAGTAGCAGTGAGGCTTCTTAGTTAAATCTGTTTCTATTAAATTGCTTTCATGTTCTTATGTGGTGTCCGCTACCTTAACAACATTGCCAAGATAGTTAAGACTTTGGAATCACCTACTCTGGATGGCTTCTGGTCATTTAGGAGGAAATATACCAATTTTTTATGATCATTGGCCATAGAACAAGGAAGCAGAGCTTTTATTTAGGTATACTTATTATCTAGTTCATTGTGAGGTGAAGGATATCACAGGTGTGAACGGACACTTGCATGTGTGGAAACATAGAGAAAGTTTTTAGGTCACAAAGAAACCTTTTGTAAGCTCATCCAACCATGTTATGCTATAGATGAGAAAATTGCAATCCACAGATGAAAAGGGCTTGTTTGTGTTCATGGCAAGCTCCTCATAAGGAGTAGAGCCCCAGTAGAACACAGCGTCCCTGGTTCCTTGCACAACATGCCCTCTTGTGCCCTCATCTCTACATACATACATACAAACACACATGCATACAGACACGGTGGTGATGATTACTTTACATGCAGGCAGTGAGTTATAGCTTCACAAACATGATCACGTGGGGCTCTTTCAAGGTCCCTGAGAAGTAAGAATTCTTTCCCTCTTCTGCAGAGAAGGAAAGTGGGACACAGAAACTTAAACCAATGCCCCAGCTGGTCGCAGAGCTGGGCTGGCAAGGGGCTGTCCTGTGTCAGAGAAGGGAGCACTGAGTACGCTGCCACATGCAGCATGTTTTCTGAAGGCATCTCCATAATTCTCAGATTTCCAGTTTTTAAAAAATATTTATTTATTTATTTTAGAGAGAGAGAGCCTGAGTGGGAGATGGAGAGAGAGAAATTCAAGCAGACTCCACACTGTAGATGGACCCCGAGCAGAGCTCGATCTCAGGATCCTGAGATCAGGACCCGAGCCCAAACCAATAATCTGACAGTTAACCACCTGCACTCGGGTGTCCCTCCAATTTCGCTTTTTAAAGTATATTTATCATCATAATGCCTAATTTTCCATCATTATGACTCAGATAAGACAGTTACTGAAGGAACTCATAGATTATGTTCTGGGATATGACATAGAAAACAGGATCTGGCCCCTTCATAAAGTCTCAGAAATATTAGGAGAGGAGACATATATAACTTTTTCAGGGGTAAAAAGTGTGCAGTTTTAGAATGTATATTCACTGTGTGTGAAAGGAGATGCAGTGCCCCCCAAATGCTTCCCTAACATAAAATACAAAATATCTTCTTGATGGAGAGTCAGAGAAGACACAATGATTTCTAAACAAGAATATAGTCCCTTTCGGAAGCCCTATCATAAGATTTGAAGGGGGAGGTCTGAGGTTTTTTTAATTGAGGAAATAGGTTAAAACAGTTGAAGTATTGGTCAAGGTGTTTTGTGGCTTCAAAAATGAAAAAAATAAGTAGCATCAAAGAATCAAAAGTTCATCTTTCTTCTTCCCAGAGAAACCCCATGTTGATGCTAGCAGTTTGCGAGTAGGGTATAAACACGGGGAGTTACACACCTTCAGGGGGCGCCATGCTCAGCGTAGCCTGGGGGTGGAGCCTCCAGGAAAGATACCGTGCCCAGTTGGCACCGCGCACATGCTTAGGGACCTTAGATGTCTCTCTTCAACACGCAAACTGAGAACACAAGGAAGGAAAAGTTTTCATATGTGAGACTTAGTTTCTTTCAGCTGTAAAATGAGAGTAAGAAAACTTACCTCTCAGGGCTCCTCTGGGTTGTTCTACAGAGATGAAACTTTTAAGAACAGCAAGGTACCCTCAACCTGGAGGTGACATCATTCATGGAAATGATGACGTGACTTGTCATTGAAAATGAGGACACAAAAGAGGTACTGGGGTTACTGAAGGGAGTGCCGGTCCCTTGTCCTGTGGGGTGAGTTGTGACACAGAGTTAAGACAGTGAAGTGTCATCGTCACTGCCCCAGACATCCCACACTCCACCCACATCCTCAGGATCCCTTTCTTTTTCATTTTATTTTATTTTGTTTATTTTATTTTATTTTATTTTATTTTATTTTATTTTATTTTATTTTATTTTATTTTATTTTATTTTATTATTTTATTTGACAGAGAGAGACACAGCGAGAGAGGGAACACAGCAGGGGTAGTGGGAGAGGGAGAATCAGGCTTCCCTGCTGAGCAAGGAGCCCGATGTGGGCCTAGATCCCAGGACCCCGGGATCATGTCCTGAGCCGAAGGCAGACGCTTAATGACTGAGCCACCCAGGCGCCCCTCCCAGGATCCCTTTCACTCGACATCCTTGTTCCAGCTTCTGGGTGCCCTTGCTCCCAATGGGGGGCTCTTACAGCTCCCTTCCGAGGATGCCCCTTAGGCTAATGGTGCCATTTTTTCACTCTGCATGGAAATTTGGAGGTGTTTAGGAGAGGATAATCTCTAGAGAAGACACCCACCCTAGGACTGACTCTTGCAGCTGTGTGAAAGCCTACCTCTCCTGCCTTGAGGGCAGCCAATGGTGTTCTATAACTTGGTCTCCAGAGTTCCTGCAGGCTCAGGTTGAGGCTGGGGCTTTGCCTGAAGTCAAACCCTCACTTGGATTCTTCCTTTACCTGTCCTGCTGCCTCCTGCCCTTAATAGTTTCTCCTAGAAACTTCCTTAATAAGCCACTAACTCATGAGTGCGTGTTTCAAAGGCTACATCTCAAGAACTGGATTGGACACAAATATCCACCAGCGAAAGGCATGTTTAGAATGGTCCCTGGGGTGACACAATGACAACGGAATGTTCCCGCTTGCTAAGAATCCAGAGTTGGCGATCTCTGGATAAGTGAATGTCAATTTCAAAAGCAAGCCCATTCTGTCACAAAATCGGGATGCTCCCACAAAATTTGATTCATTTTTAGGCTACTGATTTAGGGATTTCTATATAAAGTTACAGGCTATGAAGAAAAGCTAATCGCTTACACAATCCAGATGTCACCTGGAGCCTGCGGCACAGGGAAATTAGGTTAAACTTGGCTTGAATCCCAAGTCCAAGTCCTGAGAAAGTGAAGCCCAGCCAACCATCGCTGCGTGAGTCAGGCCCCACTTCCATGTGCTTCTCGTCTTTTCCTTCCACCCACATCATTCCCCTTTTCCTGCTGATAATTTCAACACTTTCCATGGCTTTTGAATTCCTGGAGAAAGTGGAGTCACAGACTTTGAGAAATACCTTAGAAATAAACACATAGCAGAGATCTTGCAGACAAAAAAAAAAAAAAAAA